>JAPDDM010000219.1:0-82976 GCA_027474115.1 Schizopygopsis malacanthus
ACTGTTTCTTCGGTGGGTTACTTTATTTTTAGTGCGATTGTTGCACGTCCGGTTAGGTTATTTCCAGTTGATATTTTCTGTTGTGTCGTTGCCATTATGGTTGTGTTTGATAATGTTCTGCTCGGTTTTCAGAGGTTATTGCTATAAAGCTTAACTGTACATTCCGTGAGAGTAAAAAGGAGGTGGGTTTTTGGAGTGGGTGTGCAATTGATTGGTTGTGTTGTTGGGTTTCAATTCGCGGACGTCAGCTTGACTGAACTTGCCGGAAACCCGGACACGGAGAATGTCCTTAGTTCGACGTCATTTCAAAAAGTTAGCCTGTAGCATAGCTTCAGATGTTTGGCGACGTGGACAGGTGGAGTCGGACGTCATCAAGAGACACCTGTAGCATAGCTTCAGAGTGGGAGGACCAGCGCGTCACTTCCCTCTCCACAGGGGGTCTCTGAACGATCCGTAGTTTATATTCGGTGTGAGAAAGATGGCCGCGTGGTCGTGATTTGCCAAAAGCCGGCAGGGAACGAGTTTTGTAGGCATTCTTAAAGTGTAGGTGGTGTAGCAATGATCCAGTGTATTCTGTCCTCTAGTTGGGCAGGATATATGTTGGTGAAAGTTTTGGCATGACTTTTTTGAGGTTGATGGAGGCAGCGTCACGTGAGGTGCTTGTTGATGTAGCCGCTGAGCTCGTCGTGAAGTTTGGACAAAGCTACGCTAGTATCTGCTTGTGGTGGTATATATACGGCAGTGATGATGATCGATGTATAAACTCCCGGAGGAGGTAGAATGGGCGGCAGATAATGGAGAGATGTTCCAGATGAGCCGAGCAGGAATGCGACAGAATGGAGATATTCCTGGGGTCACATCACTTCTTGTTGATCATGAAACACACTCCACCACCTTTGGTTTTTCCAGCCTCGGCTGTTCTGTCCATCCGTAAAACAGAAAAGTTATCAGACGGCGTTACAGCGTTGTCCGGGACCGTCGGCGTGAGCCAAGTTTCGGTCAAACAGAGGATGTTACAGTCTCTGATGTCCCGTTGGAAACTAATCCTGGCTCTAAGATCGTCCATCTTATTCTCCAAGGATTGGACATTAGCGAGCAGAATACTCGGTAGAGGAGGACTGTGAGCCCTTTTCCTCAGTCTGTTGCGTATTCCAGCGCGTCTCCCGCGGTGTTTCCTTCGCCTCCTGGGATTATTGAGGCGGCCTTTGTTAACTTCGGTGGTCCGAAGTATCTCCAATGGCCAAGCTGGATCCGTCGATAAAGTGTCCTGAAGCAGGTTAGTGCAGTGGTGTCCAATGTCCAAAAGTGTTCTTCTGTCGTATATAAATAGTGCAGACGTTATGCGTGTAAAAAGAGAAAGTAAAAATACGTAAAAAAGTATATTAAAGCACAAATTGAGCGGAGCCATCCTAACGTCGACTGTACAACGCAGCGCCGGAAGCGGAAGTCCCCACCAACAAGCTAGCTGTCAAACTCTCAGGAACCTCAGAGCCTCCGCCGCACTATGAGTTCACTCATCACTACACGAAAGACCCGATCAGCCTCACAGACCACAAGTGGTGAAAGTCGGCCAGTTCACCTCACTCCACTCCATAACCCTGAACGTAGGAGCCCCACAGGGCTGTGTCCTGAGCCCCCTGCCTCTACCTCTCTACACACACAACTGTGTGTCCTCTCACAGCTCCACTTCTATTGTCAAATTTGCTGATGATACTGTGGTTCTGGGCCTCGTTTCCAACAACGATGAGGCCGCATACTTGCATGAGGTGGAGAGACTCACATCATGGTGCCAGGACAACTGTCTCTCTCTGAACGTGAGCAAAACCAAAGAGCTGATTGTAGACTTCAGGAAGAGACAGCAACAGCCCTACACTCCTCTTATGATCAGTGGGACCCCTGTGGAGAGGGTGAGCAGCTTCAAGTACCTCGGTGTAAACATCTCCGAGGACCTGACTTGGACTGCACACATCCAAACACAGGTCAAGAAAGCCAGGCAAAGACTGTACCATCTGCGACAGCTGAGGAAATTCAGGGTCTCACCAGCTTTCCTGAAAACTTTCTATTCAGGGGCCATAGAAAGTGTTCTGACTCAATGCATCTCAGTGTGGTATAATAATGCCACAAACCAGGACTGCAAAGCTCTACAGAGAGTCGTGCGCTTAGCTGAGCGCATCTCAGGGTCTACTCTCCCTCTCTGCAGGACATCTACCTCAAACGCTGCAAAAGCAGAGCTGCTAAAATCATCAAGGATCACCCTGGTAACCATCATTTCTGTTTACTGCCATCTGGCAAGCGCTTCAGGAGCATGTTGGCAAAAACTGAAAGACTGAGGAGGAGTTTCTTCCCTCAGGCCATCAGGCTCCTTAACTCAGTCTCATAACATCATTACATCCACAGGACTCAATTTAATAAACTGTATACACATCCATTATTCTCCATCATCCACGCTGCTGCTATGTGTACATACCCGGTACAACCTATTTGCACATTCTCTTGCACATCCGTGTTTTTTATTATTCATTTTATTATCCACAGTATACTGTATTGCACATTTTTTCTCATTGCACATCTTACTCATTTTATTTTATTATTTGTTCCCTTTTTCTTTCTCACCTATATTTATATATATATATTCTCTTGTGTTATGTTTCATTGTTTTATTGCTTATGTTATTTTTCTATTTTTATTATTATTATTATATTAATTTTTTTGCACTTTCCATTGAGCGGACCTGTCCTGACCTACATTTCACTACTGATTATACCCTGTATGATTGTGTATGTGACAAATAATAAAGAACCTTGAACCTTGAACCTTGAACAATTCACTAAAAAAAATTTTTTTTTATATTGGTCTTAAGAAGTATTCTAATTTGTTGAGATAGTGAATTGGTGGGGTTTTGTTAAATGTGAAACAAAATTCATCACAATTAAAAGAACCAAACACTTAAACTACTTCAGTCTGTGTGCATTTCATTTTTGAGAGGTTTGATGATACCTCCCAAGAGCCCCTTGGTACCCTGGATGGTAAGCACTAGAATGGCAATGTGAAATTCCTAACTGATCCAGCACCTGCTTAAAGGTCCTAGACATAAAATTGGTACCTTGATCAGACTTGAACCGTCTTAGGAAGCCCGAACATTGGAAAAAAAACTTCAGCAAGGCCTGCGCTACACAAGAGCCATTATCTTCCTTAAAGGAATGGCCTCTGGAAAGCGAGTAGAAGAGCACATAACCGTCAATAAATATTGGTTACCACGTTTAGTTTTAGGTAAAGGACCCACACAATCTACTAAAACTCTAGCAACGGGCTCCTCAAAAGCTGGAATCGGATGTAAAGGAGCAACTGGTATAATCTGGTTTGGTTTACCAGCTAACTGGCAAACATGACAGGTCCTGGTATAGTCTGGTTTGGTTTACCAGCTAACTGGCAAACATGACAGGTCCTACAATAATCTACTACATATTTTTTTAAGACCAGGCCAATAAAATTCAGCAATTCTGTGAATATGTCTTATTCACACCCAGATGTCCTACCATGATACCGTCATGTGCCAACTTCAGAATTTCTTTACGAAAAGCCTGAGGTACCACAATTTGAAAGACATTGCTCCACTCATCTTTTTTAGATAAAGACTGTGGGCGCCATTTGCGCATTAGGACACCATTCTTCGGAAAATAATCAGATGACCACTCATTTACCTCTTGTACAGTGCTGACTTCCTCAAACAGAGTCGATAGAGAACAGTATTTACTTTGCTCTAAAATAAGTTGATCTCTTGTAATTAAGGATTCTTTAAGCCTCCATTAGGCTACTTTTCTTTTCTATGCAGACTAAGAGGGCTGTGCAGCCTGTGTGCTGTGACTCCGTGTTGTTTCAAGAGCATCATTCTGCACACGGGATGTACATTGCACTGCGCTGTATTGAGCCTTTTGTTTTACAATACTTTAGCGCAATGAAATATAATAATAGTCTTTCTTGTTCTGTCCTATCTATCATATGTTGCTGCCTTATTACTGTGCTATACATTAAACAAATATATTTTAATTTTATAGTAAATATTTATATGTAAATGTATTTGCTTGTCTTTTCATGAATGTATTTTACAATACAAAGAGCAATGTGTGACATTTTACCAGATTTAGTCGTACACTTATTCACATTTATTTGTAAATAAAAATATTTCGCTAGGTTTTGAAAAACTATTGTGCACGCATGATTTTTCTAGAGTATCTTTTGCTGCTGAATTATCCATTACACTAGTTTATAATAGTGTTTTTGTCAAAGGTGAAGTAAACATCGAAAAAGATGCTTTGCCACAAGCTGCAACTGTAGTAACTACACTAACTATAGTGATGCAGAACTTCCTCCAAGATGGTATTCATTGGAGCTTAACCTTAACCTGAACACTGCGCCTGAGTGGGGCAGCGAAAACTGGCTATCCTTCACCAGCAGAAAGGTTCCAACTGTGGACTCTCTTCAGCCACAACCATCTTGAGCTGGACTCGGCTGCTGCAGCTTTGTCCCTGGTGGCTTTCTTCACCTGTTTAGGCTCCAGGCCCACCCTCTGGAGGAAGTAGTGCACCGATTTTGCTGGGAACCCACGGCAGCCGACTTCAATAGGGTAGCTGGTTGCATGCCACCCCTTTACAACAGCTTCATCAACCAGGTCCTGGTACTTGGCTTTTTTCAGTTGGAGAGGACGTGCCTAGTCTCTCTTACCAGGGCACCGTGAGCTCAGCAATTATGATGGTTTTGGTGCTCCTGGATAGCAGGGCCATATCTGGTCGGAGGGAGGTCACTGCCACGTCCTGTGGGAAGACAAGCTTCCTCTTCAGGTCCACTCTTAACTCCCAGTCGGAGGCTCGTTGCAAGGAAGAGGATGGATTCTTGGCCACTGTGCCGGTCTTATGAGCTTTGTGTCATTCCCTCACAAAGGTTATGGCTTCAGGCGGATGGGCCTGTTTGTTATTTACTTTGACTCGCTGCTGTTCCACCCATTTGGCGATTTCCATGAGGACCTTACCTTGCCTCTATCTGTACCGCCCATCTGCCAAAGCTTTTGGACAACCAGTCAGAATGTGGTTCAGTGTACAGGAGACTGCTCCACATTGGTTGCATGATGGGTCTTCCTCTCTGCCCCAGATCTTTATATTTCTTGGTGTTGGCAGCAGGTCAGTCACAGAGCGCAGGAGAAAGCTCAACCTCCCTTGATCGATCTGCCACAGTTCCTTCCATGACAGCGGTCGCTCCTGTGCCTGGTCCCATTGCGTTCATCGACCCTGAGAGGCAAGTCCGATCGCCTTCACCTGGCGCTCTTCCTCTGCTGCCTCACGGACTCTTTGCACCACGAGGCCTCTTCTGGCTCTGGCATCAGGCCTGCCCCACCTCTTCTCACTGTAGTGTCCAAGGCCCAGGCGTCCCTGGCATACCACGCCCACGATTTCCTGGTGCTTCCATCACGGCTTGCTGGGGCTTCCACTTTCTACCGCATTTAATGGTTTTGCTTGCGCGTCTTACTTTCCCATCCTCAGAAGAGAGGAGTGTACTGACTGCCCTTGCCTTGGCGGCTTTAAACTCCTCGACCAACGATATATATATACAGGTGCTGGTAATAAATTATAATATAGGTTCTATAATTAGAATATCATCAAAAATGTGATTTATTTCACTAATTCCATTAAAAAAGTGAAACTTGTATAATGTATACATTCATTCCACACAGACTGATATATTTCAAGTGTTTATTTCTTTTAATTTTGATGATTATTAGTGACAACTAATGAAAACCCCAAATTCAGTATCTCAGAAAATTTGAATATTGTGAAAAGGTTAAATATTGAAGACACCTGGTGCCACACTATAATCAGCTAATTAACTCAAAACACCTGCAAAGGCCTTTAAATGGTATCTCAGTCTAGTTCTGTAGGCTACACAATCATGGGGAAGACTGCTGACTTGACAGTTGTCCAAAAGACGACCATTGACACCTTGCACAAGGAAGGCAAGACACAAAAGGTCATTGCAAAAGAGGCTGGCTGTTCACAGAGCTCTGTGTCCAAGCACATTAATAGAGAGTCGAAGGGAAGGAAAAGATGTGGTAGAAAAAAGTGTACAAGCAATAGGGATAACTGCACCCTGGAGAGGATTGTGAAACAAAACCCATTCAAAAATGTGGGGAGATTCACTGCAGCTGGAGTCAGTGCTTCAAGAACCACTATGCACAGACGTATGCAAGACATGGGTTTCAGCTGTCGCATTCCTTGTGTCAAGCCACTCTTGAACAACAGACAGCGTTCAGAAGCGTCTCGCCTGGGCTAAAGACAAAAAGGACTGGACTGCTGCTGAGTGGTCCAAAGTTATGTTCTCTGATGAAAGTAAATTTTGCATTTCCTTTGGATATCAGGGTGCCAGAGTCTGGAGGAAGAGAGGAGAGGCACAGAATCCACGTTGCTTGAGGTCCAGTGTAAAGTTTCCACAGTCAGTGATGGTTTGGGGTGCCATGTCATCTGCTGGTGTTGGTCCACTGTGTTTTCTGAGGTCCAAGGTCAACACAGCCGTATACCAGAAAGTTTTAGAGCACTTCATGCTTCCTGCTGCTGACCAAATTTATGGAGATGCAGATTTAATTTTCCAACAGGACTTGGCACCTGCACACAGTGCCAAAGCTACCAGTACCTGGTTTAAGGACCATGGTATCCCTGTTCTTAATTGGCCAGCAAACTCGCCTGACCTTAACCCCATAGAAAATCTATGGGGTATTGTGAAGAGGAAGATGCGATATGCCAGACCCAACAATGCAGAAGAGCTGAAGGCCACTATCAGAGCAACCTGGGCTCTCATAACACCTGAGCAGTGCCACAGACTGATTGACTCCATGCCACGCCGCATTGCTTCAGTAATTCAGGCAAAAGGAGCCCCAACTAAGTATTGAGTGCTGTACATGTTCATACTTTTCAGTTGGCCAAGATTTCTAAAAATCCTTTCTTTGTATTGGTCTTAAGTAATATTCTAATTTTCTGAAATACTGAATTTGGGGTTTTCATTAGTTGTCAGTTATAATCATCAAAATTAAAATAAATAAATACTTGAAATATATCATTCTGTGTGGATTTAATGTATACATTATAAGTTTCACTTTTTTAATGGAATTAGTGAAATAAATAAACTTTTTGATGATATTCTAATTATATGACCAGCACCTGTATATATATATATATATATATACACATATATATATTTTAAAAAAACAAAGCAAATTTATTTCACAAAAATATTAAATAGCAGTCCCAAATTAATTTTTGTTAATACAATTAAGTTGTTATGAGCTACCACATTCATTTAAACATATAGCCTACAAAATGCCACAAAGTGAAAATAACATGATATTTTGGGGTTATGAAAACAACCAAGGTGACTGTTAATGAAACGTCGATGCTCCTGAATAGAATGAATATCATACCGTCATGCAAATCCTTCCGAGCTAACACACGCAGTACCACTTATGTGATTTATTGGTACTGTACTTTTATTATCCTGTAGCATGCTTATAGTTTCTGTGTTTTGAAGTGATGTACAGCGTGGCGCCGCGTTCACGCGTGCTATAGTAGAGTGCGCGCTATCAGCACACTATAACATCTGACAGGACAGGATAGTATATTTTTTCTGAGGTGAGAGACTTTTTACCCTTTTGTCTGCCTCCGTGACTAGAGTGTTACAGTAGTTTCTGATGAGAGAATTCGCCAGACAAGATTTACAGCTGAGATTAAGAATGTCCATGTTGTTTCTCCCTTTATGAAAATTAACCATATTTTTTTGTAGTAACCATTGTTTAAATATGTTTTTTTTGTAGTAAAATAACCATAGTAAATAGAAAATAAACCATGGTTTTGCCACAGTGACCATAGTTAAACTGTATTTTTTTATAAAACCATAGTAACTACATAATATAGTTTAACTATGTTTTTTGTAGTAAAACCATAGTAACTACAAAATGAACCATGTTTTTTTGTAGTAAAACCATAGTAACTACATAATAAACCATGGTTGAACTATATGGGTTTTGTAGTAAAACATAGTAACTACAAAAGAACGTCTCAGGTTACGTATGTAACCATAGTTCCCTGAGAATAGGGAACGAGACGCTGCGTCCTCTAGGGGTCGTTATGGGAACGCCTCCAGCGTGACCGGTGTTTTAAAGCATGATTACAAACACCCAATGCACTTGACATTGGCAGGTGGACACCTATGACGCAAGCTAATAAGCGTCTGCGAGCATAAAAGGGCGCTTGTGGAACACATCATCCTCTTTTTTTCAAGGGGGACCGACAGGAATGCCCGAAGCATGGCCAAGAGACGCAGCGTCTCGTTCCCTATTCTCAGGGAACTATGGTTACATACGTAACCTGAGACATTCCCTTCCGAAGGGAACTTCTACGCTGCGTCCTCTAGGGGTCGCTATGGGAATGCTATGCCCACGCTGCCATGCTGAGGGAAAGAGCGTCCGAAAGTTGGATTCCCAAGTCACAGACTCGAGGAACACCATCCCTGCCCAGCAGATCTAGCTCTTCAGGCAAGCCCTAAGCTCGCCATCATAGACTAGCTCACCGGAGTATGGCTCTCAGAGTGGAGGTCTCAGAAGCGACTCTCTAGACTGAGAGGAGACTTCTACACTCAATGCTATAACCAGCTAGTGAGGCTCAAGAAAGAGCATGCGCATAGTACTGCTTAAGCGGAGCTCTGGAGAGTGGAGGCTTCAGCAGAATGACTCTCCAAATGAGAGGAAGCCTAGCAACACTCAATTCCAGTTGAGGGGCTCTTAAGAGTGGAGGTCTCCGCATACCGACTCTCTAGAGCGAAAGGAGACCTGACTACACTCAGCGCTAGAGACAGCTAGCGAGGCTCACACTAGAGCCTACGTACTAATAGTGCTGTCTAAGCGGAGCTCGGGAGAGCGGAGGCTTTAGCAGACAGACTCTCTTAAACGAGAGGAAGCCTAGCAACACTCAATCCAGGAAGGGGAACTCTTAAGAGTGGAGGCCTCAGCATAACGACTCTCTAAAGTGAGAGCAGGCCTGGCTACACTCAACACCAGAAGCAGTTAGTGAGGCTCCACAGAGCCTACCTCCTTTTACTGCCAGGGACGGAGTTCTGAAGAGTGGAGGCTTCAGAAGAATGACTCTCTAAATGAGAGGAAGCCTAACAACACTCAACCCTAGTTGGAGGGCTCTTAAGAGTGGAGGTCTCAGCATACCGACTCTCTAAAGCGAGAGGAGACCTGACTACACTCAGCGGTAGAGACAGCTTGCGAGGCTCAAAATAGAGACTACATACTAATGGTGCTGCCTAAGCGGAGCCCTGGAGAGTGGAGGCTTCAGCAGAAAGACTCTCTTAAACGAGAGGAAGCCTAGCAACACTCAATCCAGGAAGGGGAACTCTTAAGAGTGGAGGCCTCAGCATAACGGCTCTCTAAAGTGAGAGGAGGCCTGGCTACACTCAACACAGAAGCAGTTAGTGAGGCTCCACAGAGCCTACCTCCTTTTACTGCCAGGGACGGAGTTCTGAAGAGTGGATGCTTTAGAAGAATGACTCTCTAAACGAGAGGAAGCCTAGCAACACTCAATCCAGGAAGGGGAACTCTTAAGAGTGGAGGCCTCAGCATAACAACTTTCTAAAGCGAGAGGAGGCCTGGTTACACTCAACATCAGAGGCAGGTAGTGAGGCCCAAAGGCCTACATACACCTATCACTGCCAGAGATGGAGCTCTGAAGAGTGGAGGCTTCAGCAGAACGGCTCTCTAATAAGAGGGAAGCCTAACAACACTCAACCCTGGTTGCGGGGCTCTTAAGAGTGGAGGTCTCAGCATAACGACTCTCTAAAGCGAGAGGAGATCTGATCACACTCAGCGCTAGAGACAGCTAGCGAGGTTCACAATAGAACCCACGTACTAATAGTCCTGTCTAAGCGGAGCTCTGGGGAGCGGAGGCTTCAGCAGAATGACTCTCTTAAATGAGAGGAAGCCTAGTAACACTCGACCCAGGTTGAAAAATACACTTACATTAATCCCGGTACCCGACCATCAGATTTGATTCTCATCACTGGCCTAGCCACAGAGATCAGTGTTTTGTGGGGGGGGGGGCCGCTAGCTGCAGATGGCTGACCGCGTCTGTGCTGGATCGTTTCCCCCCTTTTGTCCCTCGACTCGCGTCTCCTCTGTGATTTATTCTTCCGAGGAGGATGACCACGGTTAGCGACGCTAGTCACCTGGCCCTGTCTCTGGCCCGCAGACCAGGATGGGCCAGGCCGCCCTCTGTGTTCAGGCTCAGACCTAGACCGGCGCGGTATACATGACTTATACGCTGCTGAGCGCGCCTTAGCCTCCTTGAATTTATCGACCACCGTCTCAACGGATGTGCCGAACAATTCCGAAGGCGAAACCAGCGCATCGAGAAGAAACCGTTTCTCTTCCTCCCCGATGTCCGCCAGGTTCACCCACAGGTGTCTCTCAGTGGCCACCATTGCCGCCATCAACCTCCCGATCGTGACAGCCGTTTGGTTGGTGGCCCTGAGAGCCAGATCTGTGGTGCGGCGCAGCTCAGATACCGCCTCGGGGGGGGGAGAGCCCCTGGCCCTGGTCTAAATCCTTCAGCAAATCTGCCTGGTACGCCTGCAACACAGCCATCATGTGCAAAGCAGCACCAGCCAGACCCGCTGCCACGTATGCCCGACCATTCAAGTGAGATGTATCCTGTAGTGGCTTGGATGGCAGGGCCGGAGCCTTCAACGTCGATGTCCCCCCAGCTGAGAGATAGCTCGCAAGCGTCCCTTCGATAGGGGGCATCGACGCATATTCATGCTCGCGCATCCATTCGATATCAGCATAATTAGCATGCTTATACCGATGAATGCGGGCTGAGTATGGTTTATCCCATGCCTTCACGATCTCATTATGAAGATCTGGGAGGAATGGGAGGCTCACGGAAGCTGGGAGGTTATGCCCAGAGAGAAATCGCTCATCAAGCCTACTGTGAGCCACTCCCCCTTCTTTGTGCCTCCACTGTAGGTCTAACCTATCAGTAGCATGCTCCATAACCTCCAGCAGCTCTTCATATGCGGGGCAGACAGGCTGAGAGGGCTCAGAAATATGCTCTTCGTGCTCATCATCCCACTCCTGCCCAGGAGTCATCAGAGCACTTGCTGCTGGATCAGAGGATGTAAGAGACAATACATCTACCTCCAGCAGCTGACCCTCGTCAGCCGCTGATTAGCGTGAGATTTTTATTTCTCTTTCAAACTCGTCAGCAAGCTCCATCTGCGAACCCCACGATCTCAGTTTCCTCGCTGCCTCAGCAACGGCTGGACCTGAGCCGCGGGGGGCAGATGATTGCCCCAATTCTCTCGAGAAAAGGGACAAAAGAGAGCGGAGCTTTCCCAAGGAAAAAAGCTTGCAATGAACGCACTCCATTCCCTCGAGAACGGAGCGCGCGTGCTCTTCACCCAAACACATAACGCATAAGTCGTGTGTGTCATCTGGTGTCAGAAACCGCTGACACGGATCGACACACCTCCTAAAGCATTTAGCAGCAGAAATAGTACTCACAGTTCAAACACAAATGTCCCATGGAGATAAAAAAGAGGATGATGGGTTCCACAGGTGCCCTTTTATGCTCGCAGACGCTCATTAGCTTGCGTCATAGACGTCCACCTGCCAATGTCAAGTGCATTGGGTGTTTGTAATCATGCTTCAAGACACCGGTCACGCTGGAGGCGTTCCCATAGCGACCCCTAGAGGACGCAGCATCTCGTTCCCTATTCTCAGGGAACTATGGTTACATACATAACCTGAGACGTTCTTTTGTAGTTACTATGTTTTACTACAAAACCCATATAGTTCAAACATGGTTTATTATGTAGTTACTATGGTTTTACTACGAAAAAACATGGTTCATTTTGTAGTTACTATGGTTTTACTACAAAAAACATAGTTAAACTGTATTATGTAGTTACTATGGTTTTATAAAAAAAATACATAGTTTAACTATGGTCACTCTGGCAAAACCATGGTTTATTTTGTATTTACTATGGTTATTTTACTACAAAAAAAACATATTTAAACAATGGTTACTACAAAAAACATGGTTAATTTTCATAAGGGGAGAAACAACATGGACATTCTTAATCTCAGCTGTAAATCTTGTCCGGCGAATTCTCTCATCAGAAACTACAGAGTGCTGATGTTTGTACGAATGTAAGATATTCATTTCACAGTGTAAAGAGCTTCAGTGATTATAATGAAAGTATTTGAGGGGGCTTGACATGTTCTTTGCTTTCTTTCTGTACAATGAAAGTGTCATAATTTGTAACTTACAATGTTTTTATTAAATTCACATTAAATACAAAGTAATTCGTATTAAAAATATTTCATGGCATGACACCCAGATCTGGTAGCCTGCTTAAGACAGGTTTTGTGCTAGTTAATAGATTACACTATAAAGCCACTTTGCCCATTGACCGTTATAAATCAACTAACATAAATCTATAAAGGTGCAAAATGCATTTACTTACACATTTTTATATACATATTTACTCACACACCCCCCCCCCCTCCACAGAGGAACAGAGAGGTGATCTGATATGTGAGATCTCTTGAGAATTTCCTATCAATCGAAATGTCAGCTTTATTGGCGTTTTTAAATTGTATTTTTCTGTGTAACATCAGCGATACAGAGCACATTAGTACAGCCGCTGTGTGTAGACCAGTAAAGAAAGTGTGCCTTTACTGGTCTGCACACTTTCTTTACTAAGAAAGTGTGCCTTGCTCTCACGCCCTTTCTGAGAAATGATGTGTAGTTTCCTGAGCACAAACCCATCGAATATAAAGAGATATATGCCATGACCACCATCACATTGGTTAAATGTAATTGCTCATCTCTATTTCCTACAAACACAAAAGCAACAGTTATTCTTTTTCCCCTTGGATTTTAATATTCTTCCAGTACTTGGTATTGTGGCATTCTCCTCTTCATCTGTTATTCATTATTTTGCGAGTCTGTTGACTGAGTTTTAAATGTTTATTCCGTTACTCTGATTAAGAAATACAACAATTTGGATTAGGGAACATTTCATTATGTGAAAAGAGCATTAACGGAAAAAGATGCTGCACATTGAAATAGACACTGAATGGTATTTAATATGTGTGACAGCCCTGTGCTTCTTTATTTGTCTTTTGTTGAAAGATTGCAGGAACAGAGGCTCCTCCTTGATGGGCGGGACTCCAGTGCTGATCATTCGCCGCACCTGTGACATTGATTCTCTATTTAAGAGACTCATGGATTTTTTTTGTTCTTCTCATTTTTGTTTAGTGTTCTTGTTTGAAGAGTGGGTTCTTGAGATTGTGTGTTCCAATTTTTGTTGCCAAAAGTGCTGGGTATGCAGCCCAAAAGTGGGTTGCGAGACCGTTCGGAGAGGGTCGTGGATTGTTTACAGCGAAAGAAACGACATCAACAAAAAACGTAATTCTAAATGCTTTTCTGATGCAAGACTTTTATTTTAAAAGACGTGCATGAAAGCGGTTGACACTCTCAGATCATCTGACTCAGATGCAGTTTAAGTAAAGAAAGAGTGCCTGAGAAAAAGGCTCTGTCCCGATTCAGTATCTGCAGTCAGATGAGGTGTTGACAGGTTGAATGTCAGTTTCATTATTCCACGTTATTTTCGTAACACGTTATGAAATAAAAAGTGTCTCACCTCAGAAAAAATAAACTATCCTGTCCTGTCAGATGTTATAGTGTGCTGATAGCGTGCACTCTACTATAGCATGCGTGAACGTGGCGCCACGCTGTACATCCCTTCAAAACACAGACACTATAAGCATTCTACAGGACAATAAAAGTACAGTACCAATAAATCACATAAGTGGTACTGCGTGTGTTAGCTCGGAAGGATTTGCATGACATTCATTCTATTCAGGAGCATTTCCACGTTTAATTAACAGTCACCTTGGTTGTTTTCATAAACCCAAAATATCATGTTATTTTCACTTTGTGGCATTTTGTAGGCTATATGTTTAAATGAATGTGGTAGCTCATACCAACTTAATTGTATTAACAAAAATGAATTTGGGACTGCTATTTAATATTTTTGTGAAATAAACTTGCTTTGTTTTTTAAACTATATATATATATATAGTTTAAAAAACAAAGCAAGTTTATTTCACAAAAATATATATATCGTTGGTCGAGGAGTTTAAAGCCGCCAAGGCAAGGGCAGTCAGAACACTCCTCTCTTCTGAGGATTGGAAAGTAAGACGCGCAAGCAAAACCTTTAAATGCGGTAGAAAGTGGAAGCCCCAGCAAGCCGTGATGGAAGCACCAGAAAATCGTGGGCGTGGTATGCCAGGGACGCCTGGGCCTTGGACACTACAGTGAGAAGAGGTGGAGCAGGCCTGATGCTAGAGCCAGAAGAGGCCTTGTGGTGCAAAGAGTCCGTGAGGCAGCAGAGGAAGAGCGCCAGGTAAAGGCGATCGAACTTGCCTCTCAGGGTCGATGAACGCAATGGGACCAGGCACAGAAGCGACCGCTGTCGTGGAAGGAACTGTGGCAGATCGATCAAGGGAGGTTGAGCTTTCTCTTGCGCTCTGTGACTGACCTGCTGCCAACACCAAGAAATATAAAGATCTGGGGCGGAGAGGAGACCCATCATGCAACCAATGTGGAGCAGTCTCCTGTACACTGAACCACATTCTGACTGGTTGTCCAAAGGCTTTGGCAGAAGGGCGGTACAGATAGAGGCAAGGTAAGGTCCTCATGGAAATCGCCAAATGGGTGGAATAGCAGCGAGTCAAAGTAAATAACAAACAGGCCCATCCGCCTGAAGCCATAACCTTTGTGAGGGAAGGACAAAAGGCTCATAAGACCAGCACAGTGGCCAAGAATCCATCCTCTTCCTTGCAACGAGCCTTCGACTGGGAGTTAAGAGTGGACCTGAAGAGGAAGCTTGTCTTCCCACAGGACGTGGCCGTGACCTTCCTCCGACCAGATATGGTCTTGCTATCCAGGAGCACCAAAACCATCATAATTGCTGAGCTCACGGTGCCCTGGTAAGAGAGACTAGGCACGTCCTCTCCAACTGAAAAAAGCCAAGTACCAGGACCTGGTTGATGAAGCTGTTGTAAGTGGGGGGTGGCATGCAACCAGCTACCCTATTGAAGTTGGCTGCCGTGGGTTCCCAGCAAAACCGGTGCACTACTTCCTCCAGAGGGTGGGCCTGGAGCCTAAACAGCTGAGGAAAGCCACCAGGGACATAGCTGCAGCAGCCGAGTCCAGCTCAAGATGGTTGTGGCTGAAGAGAGTCCACAGTTGGAACCTTTCTGCTGGTGAAGAATAGCCAGTTTTCGCTGCCCCACTCAGGCGCGGTGTTCAGGTTAAGGGGCGAAACACCTGAGACCCTGAGATCCCTGCTGATGATGCGGAAGGGTTACAATAACGTGGAAGCTCCAATGAATACCATCTTGGAGGAAGTTCTGCATCACTATAGTTAGTGTAGTTCCTACAGTTGCAGCTTGTGGCAAAGCATCTTTGATGTTTACTTCACCATTGACAAAAACACTATTATAAACTAGTGTAATGGATAATTCAGCAGCAAAAGATACTCTAGAAAAATCATGAGTGCACAATAGTTTTTTAAAACCTAGTGAAAGATTTTTATTTACAAATAAATGTGAATAAGTGTACGACTAAATCTGGTAAAATGTCACACATTGCTCTTTGTATTGTAAAATACATTCATGCAAATACATTTACATATAAATATATGCTATAAAATTAAAATATATTTGTTTAATGTATAGCACAGTAATAAGGCAGCAACATATGATAGATAGGACAGAACAAGAAAGACTATTATTATATTTCATTGCGCTAAATTATTGTAAAACAAAAGGCTCAATACAGCGCAGTGCAATGCACATCCCGTGTGCAGAATGATGCTCTTGAAACAACAAGGAGTCACAGCACACAGGCTGCACAGCTCTCTTAGTCTGCATAGAAAAGAAAAGTAGCCTAATGGTGGCTTAAATAATCCTTAATCACAAGAGATCAACTTATTTTAGAGCAAAGTAAATAATTTTCTCTATCTTCTCTGTTTGAGGACGTCAGCACTGAACAAGAGGTAAATGAGTGGTCATCTGGTTATTTTCCGAAGAATGGGTGTCCTAAGGATTTAAGGAGATTTTTGGGAATGACTGGCTGTTATCGTGCCTTTTGTCCCAATTTTGCAAGTGTAGTCAGTCCTCTTACAGACTTGCTAAGTCCAAAATCTGATTTTGTGTGGACAAATATTTGCCAACAGGCATTTGATAATGCCAAGGCCCTTTTAGTTAATGCCCCGTGTGGGATAACAAATTGTATTTAAATGTTTAATTTAGATTCACTTCCTGACTAAGAAATTATCAGGCAATTCAGGTGCTTGAGATCGCTTCCTGACCATTGAGCTTGAGAGACAGCTGTGCCTTTGTCTCTATGATAATGGTAAGTTCAATGAGTCAGACTACTGAGACTCTCAAGCTTTGTTCTGCAAATGACTTTCTGGCCCAGACGTGGAATCGTTAGTGATTGGATTAGTGTCTATGCATTTGATTATGTTGATGAGATTAGAACCACGGGAAGTTTAGCAACAAAAACTAACGCCTCCCTCATGTGCTCCACCTCCAAGAATCCCTCCTCCAAAAATGCCTATAAAATAACCTTGTAAAGTTACTTAAGATTGAGATTTCGATGACTACAGATACCAACAGCTTGGGTTCTCAATAAAATAATCCTGCTGATGATCCAATCCGAAGTCTCCTGGTCTTCTCTTCTGAGTTTTCTACACTTTAGAAGAAAGCAGTTCACAACAGATGGTGCCGTGGACCCGGATAGAGTTCCAGCGTCCTCACCTGAAAACTTCAAGCTCAAACAAAGATCTGCATCTTTTGGAATCCAGCGAAACTTCCAGCTGAACAAAGATTCCCAGACTGAATTTTTCTCTCAACCAAGGGTGGTGGTGAGTGCTGTCTCTAATCCAAAATAACTAAGACCAGTACAAATATTGTATCCTCTGTGCAGTCAGAGAAGAGTTAACATACATCTGTAGGGTTTGTTTAACTAAGTTATCCTCTAAAGTTTTTCTTTTAGAGATGAAAGTTATCCTCTGTTTCAGGCAGGGAAGATTTTGGCATTACGTGCTAAAAAGTGGTTATCCTCTGTTCTTTCAGGCAGGGAAGATTTGGCATTACGTGCTAGTAATTGGTTATCCTCTGTTTCAGGCAGGGAAGGTTAGCATTACGTGCTAATAATAAGTTATCCTCTGTTTCAGGCAGGGAAGATTTTGGCATTACGTGCTAAAAATAGGTTATCCTCTGTTTCAGGCAGGGAAGTTAAGTGTGAAGTGTTGGTAATTTGGAAAGTTAACAATAGTTAAGCTTTTTTTTTTACAAGTGTACCCTCTGTTGATCAGAGAAGTTTTTTTTGTTTTTGTTTTTTTGTTTAGTGTTTTGTTTGTGTGGTACAGAAGAAACTTACAAAATGGTTAGAAGGAATGCTAGGCTGATTCCAACCACAGAAAATAGTGGTCTTGCGACTCCTCTGTGGTCAGATAGTGAATTCAAAACACTGTTAGGGGAACAAATGGACCTAATAGTCACTGAAAAAGTTAGACAAGAACTAACGCAGAAATATGAGATTCATCCAGACAAGACTTGGTCGGTAGATGAGTGTAAAAAGGTACTAGGAGCAAGTATTCATAAGAACAATGTGAAAGGCATTATCTTTTGTCACAGAGAATTCAGTGTAACGCTAGCGACACAACAGTCTCAGCGTAACTCAGAGCTAGAGAAACAGAACAATGAACTCCGTGCTAGAGTATCCACTTTGACTAAGAAATTGAACCTCAAGAAAGCTGCAGCAAAAACTGATGTGGAAGTTAGTCAGCCTGATAACATTTACCCTGAGTTACAAGCGTTGTTTGAAACAGATGTAGCTCTCCAATCAGTAACTGATGTGCCTGTAAATTCGGTCAATGTGTGTGGTGCGAGGAGAAAATCTCAGGGAATTGAGGAAACTAATAGTGTTCCTCTCAATTCTTCTGTTGTGCAAATACAAACTGTTGCCAAAGCTTTATGTCCTAAAGATATAGAGAGACTATCTCAGAGTTTACCGTCAGCACGCACACATTTTTCTGAATTTAGAAGAACATTGATCAGTAAAATGCGTCTTTATGACATGTCGTTGGCAGAAGTCACGCAGCTGATGTCACAAATTTTAACTGAATCTGAATTCAACAGTTTTGAATCTGCTGTTACTTCTGAACTGCGAAATGCCAGTAAGGGTGATTTAAGAGAAGGTATTTTGAAAATCCTAAAGAATATCTTAGGACCCAAAATAGATTGGTCTAGAATTACTACCTGTGTGCAAAGGAAAGAAGAAACTGTGAGTGAATATACTGAGAGATTTTGTCAGTCAGCTGTAATTTACAGTGGAATTGTTGATGACCCTGAAAGTGTGCTAGATGACAAGGGACCCCTGGTTCGTATCTGGTCAGATGGCCTTGTAGCTGAATACAGAAAAGCTTTACCATTCTTAGATCTAACTTGGTCTAACAGAATTCTCAGAAGTAACCTAGACAGGTTAGCTACATGGGAAAGAGATGCTGATGTCAAGGCAGAAGTAAGAGTAGCAGCAGCTATGTTTAACACAACGAAACAAGACAATAGATGGTCTAAAGGAGAAAGCAAATGCAAATACTGTGGAAAATTAGGACATTGGGAGAAAGAGTGTAGGAAGAAGTTGCAAGATAGTAAAAGGAATGCTATGCATAATTCTGCTCCTTTTCAGCCTGCACACAACCCTGAAGTAGTTCCGCCAGTGACCACTGAAACTGTAGGACAGCTAGTTCAGGCTCCTCTAAGAGCACAACAAGACCAGGAAAAAAAATGATTGTTGGGGCTGTGAGTAGCTACCTTTCCCCTGTAATCCAACACAATGACCAAATAATTTTGTGAAAGGTAGCATAAAAGAGAAAGAGATTGATTTTTTGCTTGATACAGGTGCAGAAATGACAGTAATTCCTACAAAATTGGCACAAGTTTAAACATCCCATACAAGAAAACCAAACTTTGTTTAACTGGTGTAATAGGTGAAGATTCTGTTTTGTATGAAACTCCGCCCATAGAGGTACAATTTGGCCCAAAAACTCTGACTACAAAATTGCTATGCGCTCCATTAAATACAGGTGCAATTTTAGGCATGGATCTTCTGAGACAAATAAATCTAACTTTAGACATGTCCTCAGAATCTACTAGCATAAAAATTTCCTCAGCACAGATTTCTACCAATAATGCAACCCCTCCCGAGTATGCTTTCTTACAGAATCATCCAATTTGGGCTAAAGACAAGGATGATTGTGGGTTGTTGACAGGTGTAGAACCAGTTAAATTGACAGGAACTCCACCCCCGGTCACCAAACAATATCCGATTAATAAGGAAGCTATACAGGGAATCAAACTTATTGTAGAAAATTTGCTGACGCAAGGAGTGCTAGTTAAAACCAACAGTCCATGTAATTCACCCATATGGCCCATCAAGAAATCTAATGGGACATGGAGACTTACAATAGACTACAGAGTAGCCAACAAACATATTCATAAAATCACCCCCCTAGTGACAGATCCATCTACAATTTGTAATGGCTTACCATTAGATTGTAAGATTTTTTCAGTAATTGATATGTCTAATGGATTCTTTTCTGTACCGTTGCACTCTGACAGCCAGCCATGGTTAGCTTTCACAGTTGACTATGAACAATACCAGTGGACACGATTGCCACAGGGATTTCAAAACTCCCCAACCATATATCATCAGGCTGTCAGACGTGATTTGTGTGACCCAGAATGTCCCGGTAAAACAGTCCACTATGATCCAATATGTCGATGATATTTTGATTGCCTCAACAGATCATGAGGTACATATTTGCATAAAAAAGGACACAAATGCAGCTTTCATAAAGCTCAAATCGCTAAAAAGCAAGTCACATTTCTGAGTCAAACAATTGGTGCAGGAAATAGATCCATTACACAGGATCGAGCGGCTTCAGTCAAAGCTATACCTCCGCCTACTACCATTAAAATACTCTGCTCATTTTTAGGAACAACAGGTTATTGTAGATCTTGGGATTGAAGACTATGCCTCGATTGCTCAGCCTCTCTATGATTTGTTGAAAGGCCATGGTAAAGATTCAGATACTGTTTGTATGGAAGAACTTCATCTCAAAGCTTTTAATGATTTGAAGAGAGCACTAGGTCAAGCACCAGCATTAGGAATTGCCCAATCTGATAGACCCTTTGTGCTTTATGTCCATGAACACTTAGGCTTTATGACTGCATGTCTAATGCAAGATCATGGGGGCAGCTTACGCCCAATTCATTACTATTCCGGTAAACTTGATATAGTCGCTCAAGGTATGGGCCCATGCCTCAGAGCAGTACAGGCAGTTCATCTAGCGCTTCAGACTTCATCAGGAATGGTGTTAGGTCAGACTGTAAACGTAAAATGCCCTCACGCAGTGTCCGCACTAATGAATCAAGCAAAAGTCACTTCTGTCACCTCCTCCCGTTGGGGAAATTGGTTAGCAACTCTCACAGCCCCGAATATTGTTATACAGAGTGCACCAGTCACGAACCCATCCTCATGTATGATGTCTGCAATGACTGAATTTGTGTTAGAGGATGAAGGCGAAATGACTCATGATTGTGTTACGCTTACATATGCAGCGACAAGTGAAATAGCAGAAACTCCCATAGAGAACGCAGAATTGGAGTTGTTTGTTGATGGTTCAGCTCAAGTTATTGAAGGTAACAGACGAGCAGGATATGCAGTAACTTCCACCACTGAAGTAGTTGCTTCAGGTCGTCTTCCAGATCATTTTTCAGCTCAAGCTGCAGAACTAGTAGCCTTAACTAGAGCATGCACGCTAGCTTCAGGATCGGTTGCAAATATCTACACAGATTCCAGGTATGCTTTTGGGGTAATTCAATATTTTGGTGTCATTTGGCAAACCAGAAAATTTCTAACTTCTGCTGGATCCCCCATTAAGCATGCTTGATTAGTGAAAGATTTAATGTTTGCCATGAAACTCCCAAAGAAATTAGCGGTGATCAAAGTGAAAGCACATCTCACAACTAATACTACGGAAGCTAAAGGTAATACTCTTGCTGATGTAGCGGCTAAACATGTTTGTTTCTATGCAACTGTACAAGTGTGTTCAGGTAGTACAGCACAGAAGACAATTCTACCTCCTGAATCAATAGTTGATCTGTATAAAGACGTTGCTCTATATGAAGCATGGACATGGTTAGACAAAGGAGCCACTGTGGATTCATCCGGCTGCTGGACCAAAGGGGGAAAGTATGTTGCTCCCGAATCACTATTGCCATATTTGGCTCAACAAATACACAGTTTGGGTCATAGTGGTCCAGCAACGATGAATCACAGGTTCTCAAATCAATGGTGGAATCCAAAATTCAGAAACGCAGCCACTGTAACAGTCAAGAGATGTGTTACATGTCAGAAAAATAATGATGTACCAGCAGCCACTACACCAGCAGCACATACCCCAGCTCCACCAGGGCCATTTCGTCACCTGCAAGTTGATTACAAATCGTTGCCCCCTTGTAAAGGAAAAACTGACGTTTTGGTAGTAATAGACAAGTTCTCAAGATGGGTAGAAGCTTATCCAATAGGGCGTCCTACAGCTGCACATACTGCTAAATGTCTTGTCACTGATTTCATTCCCAGATGGGGCTTACCAGATTGCATTGACTCAGATCAAGGTACCCACTTCACAGGACAGGTAGTCAAGGAAGTGTCTAGAATGTTGAAGATTAAGTGGAACCTTCACTGTCCCTATAGGCCACAAGCATCAGGACAGGTTGAACGATCAAACAGAACAATCAAAACCAGGCTAAGCAAAATGCATCAGGAAGGAGTACCATGGGTTGAAGCACTGCCCGCAGTACTGTGTATGAGAGCATCACCTAACAGATCAGTAGGACTGAGCCCTCATGAGATTATTACTGGACGCCCAATGCAGATGCCAGGTGTGATTGATCTTAGAAATGCTGATGTGCACATTGCTTCAGATGCCCTGATCGCTTACTGTGAAAACCTCACAAAGGCAGTGCAGAGTGCCAAAGAGAGAGTTGAGTCGTGTTGGCAGACTCCACCAGAAGGGGGACACACAATCATCCCAGGTCAATGGGTCATGATAAAGTCGTTCAGAAACAAACCATTAGAGCCTAAGTGGTACGGACCACATCAAGTGATGTTGATTACAGCTGCTGCAGTATTGTGTCAGGGAAGGAAAACTTGGACTCATGTGTCACACTGTAAAGTTGTTCCTCCCCCTGCAGGGATAGGATAGGACAGACACAAGAACCAGTGAGGAGCCCAGGGAAGAACCGAAAGCAACAGGCTTCGGGGGCCAACCCTGCGGTGAAGATTTCCTCATAGGCCTTTCCCCATCCAATAGTCCATCCTTTCCTCACTGTCCATCCTTCCTTCTTTAGGTGTCGCAGGAATTGAGAAATAGGGAAAGAAGGAACAACAATAGCAGACTATATTTGAACAGAGGATACAACCCTAATGTTTGCAGACTCTACAACCAATACTGCTATGTGCCGTTGTTCTCTCTTGTTTGTGTTTCTTTCTTCCTCTGTGCAGATACCACTTGATGGCTGTCCTGAGATCCATATGCACCAGCCTTCTCATCTGCAGATGAAGCCACAACCTCTAGAAGACAACTAGACCCATTGCCGAGCCAACTATCACACAAGAAAGAAAAGAAAGAAGAAAGAAAAAAAAAATACACAACGCAGAGACTCACATACGGGAACTTCAGTCATCCATCAACATGATCAAGATTTTCGTACTCTTGATCTTTCAGCAAAATTACACCAGATGACTGAAGATAATTCTTCATGGGTCGGAAACTTGTTAGGTAAACCCTGGCTGTGGATCAAGGAAATAGCAATTCTGCTGTTGTTTCTCCTACTTGCGTACTATCTATGCATCCACAGTATCAAGTGTTTTTTTCAGCAAATGACGCCCGCCTCTCACGAGGAAATGACAGTTCCAACCAGAAAAGATTATTACCCGTAAGAACTTCACGGACCCTAATTGCATGTTTTTGTTTCTGTGTCAGCATGCAATTACATATAAGCAACACAGAACATGTACAATGTGCCTGTAACGATTACAAGTTACAAGAATTAACTTTTAAGTGTCTAAATTTGTATTTTGTGAGAGTTATTAGAACTCTCAAAATGAAGGAGAATGTTTTTGTGTGTAATATAGTGTTACGCTCCTGTTCCATTTTCAACTATTTGAACCAATTTGAATGGTTCTTAATTGGGTATTCTTTTGTAAACATGGTACATTAGGGGGTGATCTTCATTTACGAGTAGATATGCATGTTTATTAGTATATGTTGACTTGTTTATTTGTTTTTAGATTGAGGTTGTTTAATTATAATTTTTTGTTAAATAATTTATATTATTAAATGTTTTGTGGGTGGAGGTGTTACAGCCCTTCCCCAATTTATTTGTCTTTTGTTGAAAGATTGCATAAACAGAGGCTCCTCCTTGATGAGTGGGACTCCAGTGCTGATCATTGGCCGCACCTGTGATGCTCTCTTTAAGAGACTCGTGGATTTTTGTTAGTTCTCTCTCATTTTTGTTTAGTGTTCTTGTTTGAAGAGTGGGTTCTTGAGATTATGTGTTCCCATTTTGTTGCCACAACTCAACAAACCCCATTTACAACAGTTTTTTTTTTCTTTTAGATTAGATTATTCTTTATTATACTGACCCTAGACATCATTTGTTAAATTTAAATAAACTTCTATTATTTTTGTTGAAACATATTCTGTGAAGTCTCCTCTTTATGTTGTGACTTTGAGCCGGGTCATAACAATATGTCAAATTTTTGTAAAGTCATGTAGCCTACACCCATGAATCTATTTATGCCTAAAGCTTTACCCAATTTAATTATTTTTCATACTTAATGATGCTGTTTCTTTTTTTTTTGCCTTTGGGATACCATGAAAATGAATATTAGTTCAATAACTTACCATTCTGACAGTTTTCACCTCTGATATTATATAAATGATTAAAAACTAAAGTTTTTTATTGACTTGGAACTCAAGAGTCAACATACTCAGATTGGATTGAACTCCGTTCAGCTGTTCTGAAACCCAAAACCCAGAGTTTCTTATTTCCTAGCGAAAGTGTTAAAAGCAAGTGTTTTTTCTTAACACAAAGCCCACAAACAATAAGACAACCAGTATAAAAGGCAATAGTATATATGATTGTTGTATTTTTTTAGTGCTGTCATAAAATATATGTCTACAAATGTTTATCCAAACTTAAGTATTTTGTATGCATGTCCTGCTATCTCATATTTTCTAATGTTACGATTGCAAACCTGTCTTTATATTGAACTCCGTTCAGCTGTTCTGAAACCCAAAACCCAGAGTTTCCTATTTCTTGAAGTCAGCTCAGAGTTCAGGTTTCAACTCTGAGTTGGTGGAAGCTTTTTATTTTTATTTTTGAATGCTTTGACTTTGCATTGAATTCATTTAATGCTTCATTATAACTTTTTTATTCCCAGTTTTTCTTCACCTTTTCATTAGTTATTTTCTTTATTTTCTTTTGTGTACCCACCACCAAATCAGAAAACACATACAAGCTGTGTCCCAAAACTAAGTGTACGCACTTCGGAGTGCGTATTTTAAGTGTGATAGTGTCACAACGTAAGCTGTCCCAATTCAGAATGCACACTCCAAAGACCGCATTCCAAGGCCTATTGCATCATCGTGACGAAAGCTGCCATAATTTAAAAAAGCGACGTCAGATGCTCCCTCCATTTCCCAGGAAAATTAAGTGTACATCTGATGGACACTTCACAACCAAACATATCTCAGAATCACTTGCACTCCGATGACGATGGAATTTATATTAAAAGAAAACGGCAGATGAGTGGGGAATTCACATTGAAAAGTAAGTATTGTGTTTTCATTTACTCAAATAAGTTACCTGGCGAAAGTGTTAAAATTGTGAAAGTGTTAAAAGCAAGTGTTTTTTCTTAACAAAAGCCCACAAACAATAAGATAACCAGTATAAAAGGCAATAGTATATCTGATAGTTTATTTTTTTTTTGTGCTGTCATAAAATATATGTCTACAAATGTTTATCCAAACTTAAGTATTTTGTATGCATGTCCTGCTATCTCATATTTTGTAATGTTACGATTGCAAACCTGTCTTTATATTTTTCACAAGTGTTTCCATTTTCTCTTGTTTTAGGACTATTCTGGATAAAATGAGCCTGCTAGTGAAGGACTTAAAAAATACAAAGTTAGCAAGTTAACAGATAGATTTTAGCTGAAATGTATTGTGCCGTTGTTGTTAACAGTCATGGTTTATTTGCTCTGCCTTAGGATTGCAAATGTCATGGGACAGGTGGGGAAGTGAGTGTCCTGGGACAGGTGAAGGAGTGAGTGTCTTGGGAGAGGTGAGGGAGTGAGTGGAAGCTAGTGGAACTACTCCAAGAGGACATCAAATTCTGGAGAGAGACAGAAGAGAGAAGAGCACAGGAGAACAGAGAGAGACTGATGATTCCTCTTCTTGAGAGAATGCTTAACAAATACATTATTAAGAGGAAAGACTTCCAAGAAGAAACAGTGGGGGGAAAAAAATGGTACATTACAATTTTTGAATCTTTTTTTATGTCACGTTGTCAGTGAAACAACCAAATTTCTGTAGTTTATTTTTGTGATTTTTTTTTTTATTCTTGCCTAAAAAGTCCGGGTTGCAAATCTGTTTACATATGATCATCATGGTTGAGACAATAAACTTTATAAAATTGCACCTTTGTAAGATAGCAATCAGCATTTGAACTTTTGTGTGACACATCTACAGTCTTCAGTCACTAGTTTTCTACTCACTTCCTCTTCACTCACACTCTCTCAGAGATAGAAAGACTCTGAAGAGTGTTATATGAACCACAATGCTTTTTTGCAAACTCATGCTGATGAAGTCTATCTCTGCATGATTGTATAGTTATGATCAATATAGACAGTGTATTATGACAGTAGCAGTATAAACATTAATTCAACAACAGTATTCTATTTAAAGTGATATACAGTACTTTAGTGCTATATACCTTGACAGTACAGTATTGTATATTGTATATGTTGCTTTATGCCTGCGTAACTGATCTTTGTAAGATATCAATCAGCATGTGAACTTTTGTGTGACACATCTACAGTCTTCAGTCACTAGTTTTCTTCTCACTTCCTCTTCACTCACACTCTCTCAGAGATAGAAAGACTCTGAAGAGTGTTATATGAACCACAATGCTTTTCTGCAAACTCATGCTGATGAAGTCTATCTCTGCATGATTGTATAGTGTAATGCAATTTTATATAAAGCTATTATTTCAGCTCCGGGAATTATTTGTTAAAGATTCAATATTGCTTGATTAAAGTAATATTAATAGTTAATTTACAATTTATACTTTATTAAGTGGTCGTCCATCGATCACTAACATCAGTATATCCTATTAATCTTGTTTCTCTTGCCTCGTGGCCACTGTAACAATAAAACGAGATTAATAATCTCTCAAATTCGAGCTAGGCAATGTTATCTTTGTGGCAAGAAGGATAAAATACTTGAAAATCACATTCCAGAGACAATTCTTTATAAAACGAAACAATGTTTATTTACAATACTAATATTCTAACATACATAATAACACACAAACATACACACATGCATACCATACGGGATTTTGCGGTAACCTCAGGAAGTTAAAATAGCCCTCTTAGCTATTTTGAACTTAAACCAACAGGAAAGATCACGAACAAATGCTTATGCTTTGTTACTGCATTCAGATCAATTTACCAGTTCAGTCAGGATAAAAACTTAGTTTGATACTTGCTTTCGGTTGGTTAAGCAGGCTGGATCTTTGTTATTCGTCCACGTGGAAAACCACGTTTTCAACGTGTTGCTCTGGGAAACTCTGCTGGCTCGCGTCGCTGTTGCGCGACGTCACCGGGGAGCCGTGTTGGAATCACGGAGGCTATTTGATGCTGGTTCTGCGTTGAGATGAAAGCGTCGTTACGCTGCTGGTTCTGCGACGTTACGGCGTTTACAAAGTCTTTGATTCGCCTAGATAATTTGTCTCAGCCGGTCTTAAGGCGAGAGTCCAACGGACCGTCCGGGTCGTCCTTGCGCGGAGTTGGAGGGCGAGTTGCGAGAACAGGAAGAGAGAGAGAGAGAGTTTTGCACACTGGCGCCTTGCTTTTAAACAGACCGATTTGGCCCCGCCCACAGGCGGCTGCTCGAATCAGTGTCCGTGTGGGGTGGAGCCCCACAATGCAGGGAGAACAGGCACATACAAGACACAAACATCATCTCTATCACTGACTGAAACCTGGTGCAGGGTAATTTGGGAAGGAACAGGTTAGAAACTTGAGAAGACATAGGGATGCATTGTTTAGCATTATTGACAATTGGGTCATTTTGACTGGTTTAATTGTCAGGGGTTCGACGAGGCGGTATAGGCATGATCTCAATCAGGTAAGTCAAATTCTCGGGTTCGGATTCTTGGTCGGGTTTACCACGTCGGAAAAGGCGCGGGACGCCTGACGTGCATTTGTTGAGAGACTCTTGAACGGCGTTCACTCGCTTGTGTAGGAGGAAGGCCAGTGTCAAAGTCACAACATATCCTACGATAGTAGAGATACAAAGCGCTGTGTCACCGGCAGACCAAGACCGAATAATTGGCACGCCGGCGGGCGGAAGGCGAGCGATAGCTTCTAAAGCTGTGTCAACCGGTGTCAAATCAATAAAAGATTTCGATTTCAGCCTGATACTCGTCGTCGGTGAGGTGATACAATGCTAACTCGTCAATATGGAGGATCGCGCCCTTCGGGACAGTGATCCCTAAAGTTTGGTTGGGCAAACTAATGCGCGTGGCGGTGTCATGTTGATCGCATGTGAGGGTAGCTGTTCGTGCTGGGGTGTTGACCAGCCATCGGTTTCTGATGATTTTGGCTTGCGTTACCTCAACTTGAGAACGTGGTGTTGCTTCGGCGGGGCAGCTAGTGTCGGGTTTAATGGATTCTAAACCGCAGATGCCTTTGGTATTATCGCGTACGCAGAGTTTACTCGGGTAGAGGGAGTGAATGTCTTAAGTGAGCGTGCCCATCTTTAAGTTTGGGGCCAGATACAACTGCTCGTTGTTATCGTGATACGCAGCGACTTTAGGAGTGTGGATTTTGACATAGGTTTTCCCTTGCCGCAATCCCACATTCACAACGTCTTTGAGCCGGTAAACATTATTAACGTCGATAATGGGCAAACTGAAAAGAAAACTAAGTCACCTGTTTCCGGGTTTGCGTATATGGGAATAGCGCTACCGGGAAAGGGGCGAGATGGGTTTGGATGAGACTAGCGGGGCCCGCAGTGGCCGAAGTTACGACGTTTGAACAAGGCTAAGAGGTATCGTGTAGCACGGAATCCTATTCATGGCTAAGTTGTCAATCAAGGAACTTACATCGCGTATCATGTCTTTCATGATTTTGGCGCGTGGCCTCGACCGATTGACAACGGTTCTCACAGCGAGTTACGACGACTTTATTGACGGAAGTCGATCTCAATTTCAGGACCTGGATTAAAGGATTGGTTAAGGGGGTTCAAAGTGAGAGAGAGAGGAAAGGAAAAACACAAAGTGAGACGAAGATGAAGAAACCAAACGACAAAGCAAACAAACAAAAACAAAAATTATTATTATTTTTTTTTTTTTTTTATAATCAAACAAAATTAAAATTAAAATAAAAAAATTTAGAGTAACTCCTCTCTACTAGATTGGTCCTAGCATTGCTGCGAAGGAGAGAATATGGATTGTGTCTAAGCATGGTTGCTATATGTTTTCCTAAAATGACAATACTTATGCTTGTGTGGTGTAGAGCATATGGTTGTCGGTCTGTTATCTGTGGGTTTGATCTTCCCCCTTTTCATGTCGGTGGTTTGGGTTTGCCGGTTGGAACTGGCACTACATCATGGTGCATCGTGTGCGTGTGTCAGCATAATCCACCTTTGGCCGTGAGGTACTACGAGCTTTGGCGCAGTGAGTGGCTTAGGGACATACGTGAGGACACCGTCTTGCAGATGCAGCATGTACTTGACAGAGTGGAGCGTGCGGAGCTCGGAGGATGTGTTTCAGGTCCGTGGAGGAAATGGAATGTTCTAATGGGTTTGACATGTGAGCTGCCATGGTTCGTAGTGACGAATCCGCATTTTGGAGGGTGAGGAGATCGTCAGCAGCAAACTGAGGTGGTATGGCAATGCGGGAGGGGGCAGGGGTTTGAGCACCAGTGGCGTGCTGGGGGCGGGTTACTGCTGCCAGTGTAGGGTTGGGTGGGAGGGCATGAAGTCTCCATGACTCTTCATGTAATGCACCTGCTTTGGTGAGGGCATTGGTTTGGTCATTTGAGGGGCTGGAGTTTGGGAGGAAATGTTTAGGATGTCAGAACTGATCTGGTGTTCTTCGGAGGAATGGCAGGTGACTAAGACAGCACTTTCAGGAACTTGAGGAGTTTCATCAGCAGGTGTTTGTTGGACGCTGCTGTGATTTGGAGTATTGGGTGTTGAGTTAGTGTTTAACTCTGTTGCTGGGTTTTCAGGTGGGGTTTCATGTCCATCTGAAGTTAGGGTGTTTACTGTTCTCTGAGAGTGAGGTGAAGCAGTGCTGTTTTCTGTGGCTGATTTGTTCAGTTTGTCACTGCCTTTTCGTCCGACAGCTAGTCAGGCTGAATCTGGTTTCTCTTTCTTTTCCCACTTCCGGTCCTCTTTTCGTTGGAAGAACTCTTTCATCATCATTTCCATCAGCTTTTGTGAGTCGAAATGCGGTGGTGTTTCTTGTTCTGGTGTGGATTCAGTTGGAGCTCGGTCAGTTTGGAATCTTGGTGAATTCTTTCGTCGATTCCTTGGGCTGACTGCTCCAGGGTGAGTTTTTCGCTTTCCCTTGGAGTTTCCATACGAGCTTGGCTGGTTCCACGATCTATCCCATGGGCTCTCATGAGGCCTTGCTTGGTCCCATGACTTATCCCAGTGTCGTCCAGGTGAGCGTTGATGTCCACGCGGTCCATCCCATTGGTCATACCTCTGTTTAGGTCGGGTGCCAGCGTGTGAGTCTCGTTCTCTGTTGGACGGGGGTGCATTCCACTCTCTGTGTGGTGGCTTAGCACTGTCTTGGCGTTGGGTGCCCTCTAGCGCCAGTTCGTGGTGTTGAGTATTGAAATCAAGAACTGCTGGGTTTTTTGCGCTCTTTTCTGCGGCCATCTTTTTGTTTGACGTCTCGCAACTGCTGAGTGTTCATCGTTCGTGGGCATGCGAGGACGCCAAGATGGTGGCTTATTAATAATAATAATTTGTTACATTTATATAACGCTTTTCTAGACACTCAAAGCGCATTACATAGTAAAGGGGCTATCTCCTCATCCACCACCAATGTGCAGAATCCACCTGGATGATGCGACGGCAGCCATAGTGCGCCAGAACGCCCACCACACACCAGCTTATTGGTGGAGAGGAGACAGAGTGATGAAGCCAATCAGTGTATGGGGAAGATTAGGAGGCCATGATGGTCAGAGGCCAGTGGGCTAGTTTGGCCAGGATGCCAGGATGAAGGTTCCTTAGGAAGAGAGTTTTAAAGTTCAGTTCATCTTCCATGTCAGATTCATTGCGAGTTCCAAAATACGCTTGTCTGAGTCGACTGTAGTAAGCTTGAGGAGTTTCGTGATGTCCTTGTCTCGTCTCCAGGGCAGCCACTAAGCCTTGATCGGACTCAGGGTCGGCGAACTCTTTAATGAGGGCTTTTCAAAGCAGTTGATAATCAGTCTTTGTGTTAACAGGCTGCCGGTCCAGGAAGCTGCGCGCTTCAGGACTGGATGTCGTTCGGAGTAAGTCGAGTTTATCTTTGTCCGTAACGTTAGGTCGCATTTCCAGATGGAAATCAATATCTTGCAGATAAGCTTGGACATTTTGGCTGTTTGGCACGCTGGGGTTGAAGTCCTCTTTGATTTGCTCCATTTCGTGGCTGGTAGCTGCTAGAGTCTCTTTTAACCTGTTGATATCCTCCTCAGCGCCTTGCTCCACCTCATCGGTCCCTTCCTGAGCTTCACGTTCCAGCTGCTCTATGCGTCGTTGTGCGCTTGTCAGCTCCTGCTGGCGTTGTGCGGCGTGCTTGTCGCTCAGTTTGAGGGTGGCGATGAGTGTGTGACTTAAGGAGCCGGTGATCTTGGCTAATTCTTTGTGACTGTAGCTTTGACTTGGGTCTTGTCTCATAATGCTTGTTATGTTGTCATCTAATTGGTCCTGTGTCTGATGTTGGATTGCTTCCGCAGCTTTAGGGAGGATGCTGTCTGTTGTAACACTTAGCCACATTTCAAGTCCTTCCCAGTGACCGACATGTTCTGTTTTGTGAGACATGTACTGGCGGGTGAGGGAGATCTTGGACCGGACTGACACAGACCTTGTATGGGAAACAAAGCAAAACAAAACAGAACAAAGCAAAACAAACAGGGGTGTGAATGTGCAAAGTGTAGTGTGTGCTAGTGTTTGAGTGTGGTTCTCTGTGTCTGTGATCCTCTGGTGGGGTGCTTGTAATTTGCAGCTTCTGCGTAGAAATTGAGCACACGTAGAGGCAGCACAGCTGGGAAACAGAGAAAGAAAAGCACACTAACAGAATGAGTACACAAGGACAATAACAATAACCAAATCTGTCTTTTAATAGCAGATTTTCTTCTTTTCGCTTTTGTTAAGTCTGATTTAGAAGGACGCTTCTAGTCAGAAACTTATAAGCGGGCTTTCTCTTTTGTAATAGGACTGTGATTGCTATTCCAATTTTTCTCCTGGATGGGGGAAAACAATAGCAATGACAGTACTGGTCCCTTGATGGCAATTTTACACCACAACGCTGGTTAACGTGTCTCTCGCGCGTGGTTAACATTTTTGCTGATGTCTATCTTCTCAATGCACCTGCTTTAACTTGGAGGGGTAGGATTTCACAATAGAGGGTAAATAGCAAACAGTTTTGAACGTAGTTCTCAAGTTTCATAAACATCTGTTCAATTGTGACATTTCTCTCTATTCGTGATCTTTCCACTGGCATAGTCTTAAGCAAACAAGTCAAATTAGAAGTTAGTAACAGGGAGGAAAGATAAGAGAAGTGAAGATTTATTCCCAAGGTTTAAAACTAATATGTTGGCAGCATGGTGGTGCTGTTGAGTCGATACGCTTATGTTGGTTTTGCTGTTTACAGGGTAAACAAGCTGACCTAAGTTGAGGAAACCTTAATTTTCCTTTTGGGGTTTTCTAATTAGAAGGTTAACGTCTTTAAACCTAAGCTTGGTGAGAAGTGACATTGATTACGTGGTGTCACTGTCACTTCACCAACACAACACTAGGGGGCGCACTATCTACTCTCAGGCCTAAGTAAAGAGGACTTAATAAAATTTTAATTTAATAAAATTATTTAATTTAATTAAAAAGAAATTGAGTTAATCAGATCACCTAAGGAGATTAAGTATGGCCTACAGGTAGAGCCAGACTTGTGTTGAGCCTGAAATTAGAATTAAAAATTAGAATTTGTGGTTTCTAATAAAGATTTTATGATGTTATCATTAAAATTGATAGGATCGATTAGGATTAGAATTACAAGAGCAATCTACAATTGAGTTGATAAACCAGTATTGTTGCAATATATAAACAAGAAGTGTAATTAATTATTAAATGTAATTAGAATTTTCAAATTCATAATTAATTATGAAATTAAATTACAGCCTCCAAATCACTAGTTTCGGATTCCTATAATAGTAATTAAATGATTTCAAACTTACTCATTCCTCATTGTGTCATTAACATCAAACCAAATTAATCTGTAAATGAAATAAAACATTTCTGGCCCTCTTGATAATAATTAAGGTTTTACTGTAGTTGTCAAATTATAAGAGCGCTTATGATTAATCAATGGACACTGATGCTATTTGGAAGGAACTGAAATTATCTTATAAAATGAAATTAATTTCAAATTTGTAATTAATTATGACATTCAATTAACAATTAAAAATTCCTAACAATAGCAACTTATCCACTGATGTGTTTAAAATCAGAAAAGCCGTTATAATTGAATGAGTCACCATATTATCAAGGTAACGAGGTAATACCGAATTGTCTTCTAATAAAACTACCAACTATTAAACCGATACCCACTAAAGGTAAAATAATTTAATCAAATGTTTATTAAACCAACCTGTGAGATTGTTAGACACTGATGATTGGGTATAACATTAACAGAGCCAGCTTATTAACATATGTTAGTCTGTTAAATGGGAAGTCCCATTTAAGAAGAAAAACTCCCCGTTCCGGGACGCATACAAGTCCCTCCCCCGCCCACCTTTCGGCAAATCGGATCACTCTTCCATTCTGCTCCTGCCTGCTTATAGGCAGAAACTGAAACGTGAAGCACCCGCCCTCAGGACAGTCCAATGCTGGTCGGACCAATCGGACGCTATACTACAGGACTGTTTTGATCACGTGGACTGGGACATGTTCCGGGCAGCGTCTGATGACGACATTCAGATATTCAGGCGTATTCAGATACGGTCACGTGTTTCATCAGGAAGTGTATAGATGATGTAGTTCCGACCAAAACAATCCGTATCTACCCCAACCAAAAACCGTGGATTAACAGCGATGTTCGATCAGCCTTGTCAGCGCGGACATCTGCCTTTAAATCCGGAAACACTGACGATCGGAAACAAGCCAGTTACGATCTCAGGAGATCCATCAAAGCAGCCAAACGAACATATAAAAACAAAGTTGAAGAACATTTCAACAACAATAATCCAAGAAGCATGTGGCAGGGCATTAACAACATCACAGGCTTCAAAGGGAATAAACCAGCTACTGTGAAAATTGCCGCCTCTCTACCGGACGAGCTCAACACCTTTTATGCTCGTTTCGAGGCTGACACCACCGCCCACACAGAGAGCGCTCACATGACTGCTGCAGAAGAGGTGAGTCCACTCACGCTTTCTGTCGCGGATGTAACCCGATCCTTCAAACGGGTGAACATCCGTAAAGCCGTAGGCCCAGATGGTATACCAGGCCGTGTGCTCAAAGCATGCACTTTCCAGCTAGCCGGGGTTTTTACAGATATTTTCAATCTGTCCCTCTCTCTGTCTGTGGTTCCCTCATGCTTCAAAAAATCCACCATTGTGCCCATACCGAAGAAAAATAAAATCACATGCTTGAATGACTGGAGGCCCGTTGCTCTGACCCCCATCTTCAGCAAGTGTTTTGAGAAGCTCGTCAGAGAACACATCTGCTCTGTGCTGCCTGCTTCACTGGACCCACTACAATTTGCATACCGCAGTAACCATTCCACAGACAATGCTATTGCCTTCACCCTGCACACTGCTCTCTCCCACCTGGAAAATAAGAACACCTATGTGAGGATGCTGTTCATGGATTATAGTTCGGCATTTAACACCATAGTGCCTGCCACACTGGTTGCGAAGCTCCAGACTCTAGGACTGAACAGATCTCTGTGCAGCTGGATCCTGGACTTCCTGACAGGCAGAAGTCAGGTGGTCAGAATGGGCAACAACACATCGTCTCCCCTGATCCTCAACACTGGTGCACCGCAGGGTTGCGTCCTCAGCCCACTCCTGTACTCACACGACTGTACAGCTACACACAGCTCCAATGTCATCGTCAAATTTGCTGATGACACAACGGTGATAGGCCTGATCACCAACAACGATGAGACGGCCTACAGGGAGGAGGTGAGTACCCTGACTAAATGGTGTCAGGAGAACCACCTCTCACTCAACATCGACAAGACCAAGGAGCTGGTGGTGGATTACAGGAGACAGAGCAGAGAACACACACCCATCACCATCGACAAGACATGACCGGCTGCATCACCGCCTGGTTTGGAAACAGCACCGCTGGCAACCGCAGGGCTCTGCAAAGGGTTGTGCGAACTGCCCGCCACATTGTTGGAGGTGAGCTTCCCTCCCTCCAGGATATCTACACCAGGCGGTGTACAAGGAAAGCCCGGAGGATTATCAAAGACTCCAGCCACCCGTCCCACAGACTGCTCTCTCTGTTACCCTCAGGGCGACGTTTCCGCAGCATCCGATCCTGCACTAGCCGACTGAGGGATAGCTTTTTCCCTCAGGCTATCAGGCTAATGAACAGTAAGAAATAACTCACCTACATCACACTCCCACTCACACAACATGCCATGCACTGCACTTTAACACAGTTCAACTGGACTACACGCACACACTGCACTAACACAACCTATCTGCTATCTCTGGACACCATACAATGCACATCCACGACACTGCATATGCATAATCTGTTGCACCTTTGCACAACTATCTGCTGCTCAACCAATCTGCTGTTAATTTATAATCTATTGCACCTCACATTATTACTATGTATAGACTACATAATGTATAGATAGTTTACATAATGTAGATGTGCCCATACGGTGTATAATGTGTAGTTGATAACTAAGTATGTCTTTATAGTACACTATGTGTACTGAGTATATGTATGTGTATTTTGCACATTGTCTTCTGTACAGTCTGTAAATATGTACTGTCCATATGTACATTTTTTTTTTTTTTTGCACTGTCTGGAGCACGCTCTTAAGAATTTCGCTCACCAAGGCACTTGGGCTGTGGTGATGTGACAATAAAAGTGATTTGGATTTGGAAGATAGATAGAGAGCGAGAGAAAGATAATTAATGTTATCTGTGAGCCACATTTCCACACACTGCATTCAACTCATTTAAACTCTCTTAATGCTACATGCTAATCGCTAGCCGTAATGCTAACAGTATTGCATTTGCTTCGATGCTAAAGCTTCTTTGTGTCCTTTAGCTTAGCGCTAATGCTATTAGTTTACACAAACTCAAGGTGGCGCTGTGGCTAAGTCTCCACTAGCAAATGGCCGGAAGTTTTTTTTTTTTTTTTTGACTTCCTGGCTAAACTGGTCGCTATGGCAACTCAGTGCCTGTGACCTGTAAATGTGCTCCACGCTACAAAATCAATAAGCATTGTTCAGATTTGAATCTTTTATAGCACATATAATCTCACTTGTTTAGGGCGAGAAATTAATCTACGGATTAATTATAAATCATCAAAAGCCTCGGCGGGCCCTTATGCTGATATCTGTCTGTTTAGACAGCGCACATAAAACAATTCAATCGATCGCAAATCTCTCCCTTCTTAAACGGCATGGGCATACATTATCCACCATTATGTAATGCAATTTTATATAAAGCTATTATTTCAGCTCCGGGAATTATTTGTTAAAGATTCAATATTGCTTGATTAAAGTAATATCAATATTTAACTTACAATTTATAGTTTATTAAGTGGTCGTCCAGCGATCACTAACATCAGTATATCCTATTAATCTCGTTTCTCTTGCCTCGTGGCCACGGTAACAATAAAACAAGATTAATAATCTCTCAAATTCGAGCTAGGCAACGTTATCTTTGTGGCAAGAAGGATAAAATACTTGAAAATCACATTCCAGAGACCATTCTTTATAAAACGAAACAAGGTTTATTTACAATACTAATATTCTAACATACATAATGACACACAAACATACACACATGCATACAGGATTTTGCGGTAACCTCAGGAAGTTAAAATAGCCCTCTTAGCTATTTTGAACTTAAACCAACAGGAAAGATCACGAACAAATGCTTATGCTTTGTTACTGCATTCAGATCAATTTACCAGTTCAGTCTGGATAAAAACTTAGTTTGATACTTGCTTTCGGTTGGTTAAGCAGGCTGGATCTTTGTTATTCGTCCACGTGGAAAACCACGTGTTCAACGTGTTGCTCTGGGAAACTCTGCTGGCTCGCGTCGCTGTTGCGTGACGTCACCAGGGAGCCGTGTTGGAATCACGGAGGCTATTTGATGCTGGTTCTACGTTGAGATGAAAGCGTCGTTACGCTGCTGGTTCTGCGACGTTACGGCGTTTACAAAGTCTTTGATTCGCCTAGATAATTTGTCTCAGCCGGTCTTAAGGCGAGAGTCCAACGGACCGTCCGGGTCGTCCTTGCGTGGAGTTGGCTGGCGAGTTGCGAGAACAGGAAGAGAGAGAGAGAGTTTTACACACTGGCGCCTTGCTTTTAAACAGACCGATTTGGCCCCGCCCACAGGTGGCTGCTCGAATCAGTGTCCGTGTGGGGCGGAGTCCCGCCTGCACAGCTCCTTTTGCAAGGCACATGATCACTCGTCATCTGATATTAAATTCAACGTGAAAGATATACACAGGTCTTTTATATCTGTTGTAAACATGCATTATGATGCCAAAGTTTAACGGTCATCCACATCATTTGTTACTTACGATGCCCGCTTCTTTTAGAGACCAAACATCGCATTTGGCACACACACACACTACCCCTATTACACAGTTTAGGCACAGATTAAGAATCAGCCCACATTGTCCTAAATAATTCACATTCACACAGGCATATGAAGGGCAAAGTACATCATTAATATCCATATGTTTCTTGTGTAGATGGTTTTAATAGTCATGAAATGAACGAATGTCTTTTAGAAACGTTCCCGTCACTTCCCTTTGTTCTGTGACCGAAAGAAATTGCGCGCTTTTGCGCTGATGAGGAGGGGGAAGGGCTTTGCCGATATGGCGTTACAATAGTTATGATCAATATAGACAGTGTATTATGACAGTAGCAGTATAAACATTAATTCAACAACAGTATTCTATTTAAAGTGATATACAGTACTTTAGTGCTATATACCTTGACAGTAAAGTATTGTATATTGTATATGTTGCTTTATGCCTGCGTAACTGATTACTTGTAATCTGGATTAGGTAATCAGATTACAAAAATTATGTACTTGTAATTATATTACATGTAATTTTATAATAATCATAGTCAGGCTGCAGGTACTTTATATGCATTTTATTACATGATTAAATATTATTTACATAATAGCAATAGATTATTCAGAACTAAATTTTTCCCCCGATTCCTCTTTTTCGTCTTTTACATTTTCCTTTCTAAAATAGCCTGCTGATAATATACATTCAGAAATGCTTCAGGTTTTGTGGACATTCACACAGAGATCAGTCATTAGTCAGGTGGCAACACAGCGTTTGACCACTGGATTTACAAATATAATTTCAGGTTTAAGAACATTGCATCTTCTACTGATGATGAATCATTTGAATCATTACTCTGTGGGCTGTTTAACCATGTATTTCTATGTCTTTGGAAGGCTTTTGTCTGTCAAACACATTCAAATGCACAAATTCACAAACTTCTTTTGTCATTTGATCCTCTTTCACCTAACATATTTACTTGAAGTACTCATTTTAAAATAAATATTTAGCTTTATTGCCAGGCATGTTTACACATACGACGAATTAGTTTTTGTGACAGAAGCTACTGCAGTGCAACAGAATGACTGTGACAGAACAAAAACACAGATAATAATAATTTAACTCGCACATGAACTTCACATGGATCTGAGTCATTATTTGTTTCTCTTTCTGTCTTCAGTCTCGGTGGATGCAGTATTACAGAGAAAAAGTGTCTCATCCTGACTACAGTCCTGGGTTTGAACCTTTCACATCTGAGAGAGCTGGACCTCAGTGGGAATAAAATAAAAAACAAAAGGAGCTGAGGTCTTGTGTGAAATACTGAAGGATTCACATTGTAAACTGGAGATATTGAGGTGAGTAACATTCAACTGAAGGTATCAAAGTGCTTAAACTAACTTTAACATAGCAATTTAACCAAAACACGTCTAGTCAATATATTATGAAGAGCCTGAATTCACAATATATTTGTGGGAAATAATTCCTCCTAGTTGTGTTTTGTGATCTAATAAAAGCAGAATCTAAAATAAACACCCGCCAGGCACCAAACACAGGTACATTTTGGACAAATAATTATTTACATAAGTCATTTTCTAAAACCTGCAAAACATTCTATCTGTTCGTTTGTGCTTTTATTTTTCTTTATCATCTTTAATTTAGTGATTCAGTTAGATTAATTTATATTGTACACATTTGGGCAATGTAGAGAATAGCATTTAAAAGAAATGTTTTTTTTTTTACGAATTGACTTGTCAAAAATTGTCACTGGCTGGTAATTTCTTTCATCAATCATGCAGTAATGTGCGGTCATATTTACATTTGCACAGTTAGCAACATTTCTCTGCACAAAAAAAGTTTACTTATATAAGAAAAATACAAAAAAATGTCATCACATTTTTACATGGTTTAATCAAAAACACTATATTTCAAGGATAATTACATATTTCAGGATCACAATTAAACAAAACACAAGTGATTGGTGAACTCCACGCTGTATCCACACCGTCCTCTATAAACACTTTTTGCACTTTGCAATTAATGAAAGTATTTAAAATGATTTTTGACAACTCTCGGCAGTTTTACTCTTGTAATTTATGGACAGAAAGGAGTTGTTAAGAGCACACCTGCTCAGTGTAACAGTGATGTGCGTGACAGCAAATTGTGGATCCAAATGCAGCTTTATTAGAAAGAGCGTGTATACAAAACAGGCAGGGTCAAACTCCAGCAAACACAATATCAGGGGCAAGACAAAAGATGCTGCTTGTTTGTCTCAGTCTTTGACTGGGAGGAATGCACTGCAGTTTTTAACAAAGCTTAATCTGAGACAAAATAGCAAAGAAAACTCAAAGGAGCAGCTCATTAAAGTCCTACAAAACACAAACTGTAAACTGAGGTGAGTAATAGTTTTGTCATAGTCACCCTAACAAAACCTGACAAAAAATGTATGTATTTTTATTTAAAATGTATTATGTTTAAAATACAAATATTGTTTTAAAATATGTATGCAAAATTATGCAAAATCAGTAACTAATATGATTACAGGATTTTAATGTGAGTTACAGTCTATTACACTTCATACTGAAAGTGATTGAAATATAGTAATTAATTTGCAACATTTATTTTTTTCTTTTGATTCCTCAAAGTATAGACAGTGAAAAGATGGAAGAACTCCCATTGGAAGTGGTCTAAACTTCATTAGTGGTTGGCTTCCATTCTGGTCAAAAGCTCAGGAACCTATGAAGCCAACAGCAGAATACCTGCCATTATGGCTTTAATGAAGGACAGATGTTGCTAAAAAATTGTATGCTTTGCTTATTTTTATTAATTAATTAATTAATTCCTTTATTTAACCAGGGGGGTCATATTGAGACTATAGTCTCTTTTTCCAAATAGTCCCTGGACAAGAAAGCCAACACTTAAAAATAGAAACAGAGAAACCTTATGTATATCATTGTCCAAACTCATAAGAAACCAGTTAAATAAAACCTATTTTGCGGATTTAAGTAAACAATAAGTGAAAAAGTTTGATTTGTTAAATTTATTCTACCTTTTTAACATACAGGAGCAGCTATGAAGTATCCCGTTCTTCCCTCGCCAACTGAAGCTGAGGCTCAAAAACATATTAAGGATTATCTCATCTTGGCCCCAGGAAGAACGCCGTCTTAAAATCAACTTGTTCGTTTGTTTCAGGATTAACATAATATTTAATTTACTGTTAATAAAATGATACAAATCATTCAACAGCTGTTGTGTTCTTTCCTTCTGACTGAAAAATACTCGGGTTTCGTTATCATACTTAACATATTTGTGTAGACGCAAGTATAATCAGTGTAACTGCAGCTGTTATCAATAGCAGTAAATAAGAAGTTTTGTCTAAAACATCTAATTATGAATGACGTCTATTTTATGTAAATCAGATATCTCATAGATATAACATTCTAATATTTAACATCTGTAATAACAGATATCTTTAGAACACTCTAGACTGTGACCAAAATGGAACGTTGGGAAAGGACGTCTATGCGACGTATTCCAGATGAGCAAATGCCCCTAAAAATATGTCTCCCAGATGCAAACGCACACATCACTCAGACGTACCCGTGACGTACCTGTGCTATCTGGGCCCAGATAGCACACGTACATCTGCAAGGTGTCTGTCAAAGATCACTTGATCTGGAAAGCATCTGTTGTGTACAAACATCTGACAGACATCTGTAAGATTAGGTTAGAAAAATTACAACAGCTCCCCCCGACCTAGCACCCGTCCAGGAAGGTTTGGAGTAGGGAGACTGAGGATAGGTGCACGGGCCGACGCCTGTTAGACTATACCAGAGAAGCCTTGATATATCTCCTGTCTAGGAGAAGAGCCTGTTTGGGCGTTGAGCTGAGCATTTGGAGACCAAGAAGTAGGGACATTGATAAAAGGGGGGACGGATCGACACATGTTAGACTTAACTGTATCAACTTTGATTGATTCCCATCTAGAAGAAATGCCTTTATAGGTTTTTGGCTTTTTTTACTATTAGATCCAGAAATGCGAGGTTTCTGACTGAACCTGCTCCAGACCAGCGAACCAGACTGCCAACCTTTCAGTCAACAATCCAGTAATCCTGATCTGGCATCGCATTCCATCAGAGAATTTTGTCTGGAACGGTTTGATTGATTCCCATCTAGAAGTGCCTTTATAGGTTTTTGGCTTTTTTTTTACTATTAGATCGAGAAATGCGAGGTTTTTGACTGAACCCGCTCCAGACCAGCGAACCAGACTGCCAACCTTTCAGTCAACAATCCAGTAATCCTGACCTGGCATCGCATTCCATCAAATAATTTTGACTGGAACGGTCCTTCCGCAACTCCTGTATAAGTTGTGAGTTGGTTGAGGGCTATGTCTTGCCTTTAAGCCTGTAAGGGGTAGGTTTAGTGCGTGATCCAGTTCCTTGGTTAGATGTTAGGCTATGCTCCTGTTGGCTTTGTTTTGTTCCCTTCTAAGAGATTTGCCTATTTGGGCATTGGTCCCAAGGGTTGGAAATGTTAGGTTTCACGTCCATAGGTCTACAAATGTTAGGTTTAGGGTACGTGTAAGTTAGGGACTATCTTTCATTTTGTTTCTGCCAGAAGGTTTTGTTTTTGATTTTGTAGAATCTGATTTTCCTTTGTAAGCTTACTCCCTCAGGTATGTTTGTGTGAGGGAAATATTTAAGACACTTTCATCAGTAGTGTACCTCAGACTCATCGGGTGTTTCAGCACTTTAAACACTATACACCCTCCTCTGAGGCGGCACGCCTTCAAGGTGATCGAGCCCAGGCGAGTGTCTTATGTCCAATCACTAAGCGAGTTTGGCCAGAGCCACAATTGGATGGTTGGGTTCTGGTTATTTTGTCGTTGTTGAAGTATTTAGAATGACCTGATAGGGTATTTAGAACTTATTCATATTGTTTTAAACGGCTGTGTAATCTATTATTACATTTTTAATATTTGAATTTGGGTTTTTAAATAGTTTGTGGTTAAAAGACTGTTGCATATAAAAATGAGATTTTTTTAAAGGTTCATAGTGGGAATCAAATGTCTAATGAAAAGCGTTGGTTGTTTTATTACCGTAATGCAAGTTATTTTAGGTTGAAAATCTGTCAAAAATATATAATTTTTGAGAATCAATAAAAAACGAGTTTCAAAGGTCCATTAAGAAGCAAATGTCAGTGTGTAGGGGTGTTGGCGCAAAATGTGCCATTGTGTGAGTGGTGCTAATCACCAGTAGAAGACTGGGCTCCAATTAAGGCCTGTTAGCCCCAGGCCACCGTCCCTGCGTGCTGTCCTAGTGGACCCAGGGGGGCTGGATACTTACCACTCTCCCAAGTGACCCTTTGTTAACACCGCAAGGTTACCCAGGTCACCCGAGAAGAGTCTGTAGTAGATCGGTCTCGTCTTGGGGCATACTCTGAGTCAGAGCTGGATCTTGTTGGGTTTGACCCCAACCGTCTCCTTGCCCAAATCGGCCGAGTTCTTAGTTAACTCAGGGATTAGGGTTAGGGTTAGGGTTAGGTTAGAAAAATTACAACAGCTCCCCCCGACCTAGCACCCGTCCAGGAAGGTTTGGAGTAGGGAGACTGAGGATAGGTGCACGGGCCGACGCCTGTTAGACTATACCAGAGAAGCCTTGATGTATCTCCTGTCTAGGAGAAGAGCCTGCTTGGGCGTTGGGCTGAGCATTTGGAAGACCAAGAAGTAGGGACATTGATAAAAAAGGGGGGGACGGATCGACACATGTTAGACTTACCTGTATCAACTTTGATTGATTCCCGTCTAGAAGAAATGCCTTTATAGGTTTTTGGCTTTTTTTACTATTAGATCCAGAAATGCGAGGTTTCTGACTGAACCTGCTCCAGACCAGCGAACCAGACTGCCAACCTTTCAGTCAACAATCCAGTAATCCTGATCTGGCATCGCATTCCATCAGAGAATTTTGGCTGGCACGGTTTGATTGATTCCCATCTAGAAGAAATGCCTTTATAGGTTTTTGGCTTTTGTTTACTATTAGATCGAGAAATGCGAGGTTTCTGACTGAACCTGCTCCAGACCAGCGAACCAGACTGCCAACCTTTCACTTAACAATCCAGTAATCCTGATCTGGCATCGCATTCCATCAAAGAATTTTGACTGGAACGGTCCTTCCGCAACTCCTGTATAAGTTGTGAATTGGTTGAGGGCTATGTCTTGCCTTTAAGCCTGTAAGGGTTAGGTTTAGTGTGTGATCCAGTTCCTTGGTTAGATGTTAGGCTATGCTCCTGTTGGCTTTGTTTTGTTCCCTTCTAAGAGATTAGCCTATTTGGGCATTGGTCCCAAGGGTTGGGAATGTTAGGTTTCACGTCCATAGGTCTACGAATGTTAGGTTTAGGGTACGTGTAAGTTAGGGACTATCTTTCATTTTGTTTCTTCCAGAAGGTTTTGTTTTTGATTTTGTTAAATCAGATTTTCCTTTGTAAGCTTACTCCCTCAGGTATGTTTGTGTGAGGGAAATATTTAAGACACTTTCATCAGTAGTGTACCTCAGACTCATTGGGTGTTTCAGCACTTTAAACACTATACACCCTCCTCTGAGGCGGCACGCCGTTGGGTGATCAAGCCCAGGCGAGTGTCTTATGTCCAATCACTAAGCGAGTTGGTCCAGAGCCACAATTGGATGATTGGGTTCTGGTTCTGGTCATATTTGTCTTTGTTGAAGTATTGTGTTCAGAATTACTTGATAGAGGTATTTAGAATTGTATTCATATTGTTTTAAACGGCTATGTAAGCTATTATTCCATTTTCATATTAGGATTTGGATTTATAAATAACAAAACAATTAAACAAATTAAACAATTAAACAAAACACAATTAAACAAAACACAAGTGATTGGTGAACTCCACGCTGTATCCACACCGTCCTCTATAAACACTTTTTGCACTTTGCAATTAATGAAAGTATTTAAAATGATTTTTGACAACTCTCGGCAGTTTTACTCTTGTAATTTATGGACAGAAAGGAGTTGTTAAGAGCACACCTGCTCAGTGTAACAGTGATGTGCGTGACAGCAAATTGTGGATCCAAATGCAGCTTTATTAGAAAGAGCGTGTATACAAAACAGGCAGGGTCAAACTCCAGCAAACACAATATCAGGGGCAAGACAAAAGATGCTGCTTGTTTGTCTCAGTCTTTGACTGGGAGGAATGCACTGCAGTTTTTAACAAAGCTTAATCTGAGACAAAATAGCAAAGAAAACTCAAAGGAGCAGCTCATTAAAGTCCTACAAAACACAAACTGTAAACTGAGGTGAGTAATAGTTTTGTCATAGTCACCCTAACAAAACCTGACAAAAAATGTATGTATTTTTATTTAAAATGTATTATGTTTAAAATACAAATATTGTTTTAAAATATGTATGCAAAATTATGCAAAATCAGTAACTAATATGATTACAGGATTTTAATGTGAGTTACAGTCTATTACACTTCATACTGAAAGTGATTGAAATATAGTAATTAATTTGCAACATTTATTTTTTTCTTTTGATTCCTCCTTAAAGTATAGACAGTGAAAAGATGGAAGAACTCCCATTGGAAGTGGTCTAAACTTCATTAGTGGTTGGCTTCCATTCTGGTCAAAAGCTCAGGAACCTATGAAGCCAACAGCAGAATACCTGCCATTATGGCTTTAATGAAGGACAGATGTTGCTAAAAAATTGTATGCTTTGCTTATTTTTATTAATTAATTAATTAATTCCTTTATTTAACCAGGGGGGTCATATTGAGACTATAGTCTCTTTTTCCAAATAGTCCCTGGACAAGAAAGCCAACACTTAAAAATAGAAACAGAGAAACCTTATGTATATCATTGTCCAAACTCATAAGAAACCAGTTAAATAAAACCTATTTTGCGGATTTAAGTAAACAATAAGTGAAAAAGTTTGATTTGTTAAATTTATTCTACCTTTTTAACATACAGGAGCAGCTATGAAGTATCCCGTTCTTCCCTCGCCAACTGAAGCTGAGGCTCAAAAACATATTAAGGATTATCTCATCTTGGCCCCAGGAAGAACGCCGTCTTAAAATCAACTTGTTCGTTTGTTTCAGGATTAACATAATATTTAATTTACTGTTAATAAAATGATACAAATCATTCAACAGCTGTTGTGTTCTTTCCTTCTGACTGAAAAATACTCGGGTTTCGTTATCATACTTAACATATTTGTGTAGACGCAAGTATAATCAGTGTAACTGCAGCTGTTATCAATAGCAGTAAATAAGAAGTTTTGTCTAAAACATCTAATTATGAATGACGTCTATTTTATGTAAATCAGATATCTCATAGATATAACATTCTAATATTTAACATCTGTAATAACAGATATCTTTAGAACACTCTAGACTGTGACCAAAATGGAACGTTGGGAAAGGACGTCTATGCGACGTATTCCAGATGAGCAAATGCCCCTAAAAATATGTCTCCCAGATGCAAACGCACACATCACTCAGACGTACCCGTGACGTACCTGTGCTATCTGGGCCCAGATAGCACACGTACATCTGCAAGGTGTCTGTCAAAGATCACTTGATCTGGAAAGCATCTGTTGTGTACAAACATCTGACAGACATCTGTAAGATTAGGTTAGAAAAATTACAACAGCTCCCCCCGACCTAGCACCCGTCCAGGAAGGTTTGGAGTAGGGAGACTGAGGATAGGTGCACGGGCCGACGCCTGTTAGACTATACCAGAGAAGCCTTGATATATCTCCTGTCTAGGAGAAGAGCCTGTTTGGGCGTTGAGCTGAGCATTTGGAGACCAAGAAGTAGGGACATTGATAAAAGGGGGGACGGATCGACACATGTTAGACTTAACTGTATCAACTTTGATTGATTCCCATCTAGAAGAAATGCCTTTATAGGTTTTTGGCTTTTTTTACTATTAGATCCAGAAATGCGAGGTTTCTGACTGAACCTGCTCCAGACCAGCGAACCAGACTGCCAACCTTTCAGTCAACAATCCAGTAATCCTGATCTGGCATCGCATTCCATCAGAGAATTTTGTCTGGAACGGTTTGATTGATTCCCATCTAGAAGTGCCTTTATAGGTTTTTGGCTTTTTTTTACTATTAGATCGAGAAATGCGAGGTTTTTGACTGAACCCGCTCCAGACCAGCGAACCAGACTGCCAACCTTTCAGTCAACAATCCAGTAATCCTGACCTGGCATCGCATTCCATCAAATAATTTTGACTGGAACGGTCCTTCCGCAACTCCTGTATAAGTTGTGAGTTGGTTGAGGGCTATGTCTTGCCTTTAAGCCTGTAAGGGGTAGGTTTAGTGCGTGATCCAGTTCCTTGGTTAGATGTTAGGCTATGCTCCTGTTGGCTTTGTTTTGTTCCCTTCTAAGAAATTTGCCTATTTGGGCATTGGTCCCAAGGGTTGGAAATGTTAGGTTTCACGTCCATAGGTCTACAAATGTTAGGTTTAGGGTACGTGTAAGTTAGGGACTATCTTTCATTTTGTTTCTGCCAGAAGGTTTTGTTTTTGATTTTGTAGAATCTGATTTTCCTTTGTAAGCTTACTCCCTCAGGTATGTTTGTGTGAGGGAAATATTTAAGACACTTTCATCAGTAGTGTACCTCAGACTCATCGGGTGTTTCAGCACTTTAAACACTATACACCCTCCTCTGAGGCGGCACGCCTTCAAGTTGATCAAGCCCAGGCGAGTGTCTTATGTCCAATCACTAAGCGAGTTTGGCCAGAGCCACAATTGGATGGTTGGGTTCTGGTTATTTTGTCGTTGTTGAAGTATTTAGAATGACCTGATAGGGGTATTTAGAACTTATTCATATTGTTTTAAACGGCTGTGTAATCTATTATTACATTTTTAATATTTGAATTTGGGTTTTTAAATAGTTTGTGGTTAAAAGACTGTTGCATATAAAAATGAGATTTTTTTAAAGGTTCATAGTGGGAATCAAATGTCTAATGAAAAGCGTTGGTTGTTTTATTACCGTAATGCAAGTTATTTTAGGTTGAAAATCTGTCAAAAATATATAATTTTTGAGAATCAATAAAAAACGAGTTTCAAAGGTCCATTAAGAAGCAAATGTCAGTGTGTAGGGGTGTTGGCGCAAAATGTGCCATTGTGTGAGTGGTGCTAATCACCAGTAGAAGACTGGGCTCCAATTAAGGCCTGTTAGCCCCAGGCCACCGTCCCTGCGTGCTGTCCTAGTGGACCCAGGGGGGCTGGATACTTACCACTCTCCCAAGTGACCCTTTGTTAACACCGCAAGGTTACCCAGGTCACCCGAGAAGAGTCTGTAGTAGATCGGTCTCGTCTTGGGGCATACTCTGAGTCAGAGCTGGATCTTGTTGGGTTTGACCCCAACCGTCTCCTTGCCCAAATCGGCCGAGTTCTTAGTTAACTCAGGGATTAGGGTTAGGGTTAGGGTTAGGTTAGAAAAATTACAACAGCTCCCCCCGACCTAGCACCCGTCCAGGAAGGTTTGGAGTAGGGAGACTGAGGATAGGTGCACGGGCCGACGCCTGTTAGACTATACCAGAGAAGCCTTGATGTATCTCCTGTCTAGGAGAAGAGCCTGCTTGGGCGTTGGGCTGAGCATTTGGAAGACCAAGAAGTAGGGACATTGATAAAAAAGGGGGGGACGGATCGACACATGTTAGACTTACCTGTATCAACTTTGATTGATTCCCGTCTAGAAGAAATGCCTTTATAGGTTTTTGGCTTTTTTTACTATTAGATCCAGAAATGCGAGGTTTCTGACTGAACCTGCTCCAGACCAGCGAACCAGACTGCCAACCTTTCAGTCAACAATCCAGTAATCCTGATCTGGCATCGCATTCCATCAGAGAATTTTGGCTGGCACGGTTTGATTGATTCCCATCTAGAAGAAATGCCTTTATAGGTTTTTGGCTTTTGTTTACTATTAGATCGAGAAATGCGAGGTTTCTGACTGAACCTGCTCCAGACCAGCGAACCAGACTGCCAACCTTTCACTTAACAATCCAGTAATCCTGATCTGGCATCGCATTCCATCAAAGAATTTTGACTGGAACGGTCCTTCCGCAACTCCTGTATAAGTTGTGAATTGGTTGAGGGCTATGTCTTGCCTTTAAGCCTGTAAGGGTTAGGTTTAGTGTGTGATCCAGTTCCTTGGTTAGATGTTAGGCTATGCTCCTGTTGGCTTTGTTTTGTTCCCTTCTAAGAGATTAGCCTATTTGGGCATTGGTCCCAAGGGTTGGGAATGTTAGGTTTCACGTCCATAGGTCTACGAATGTTAGGTTTAGGGTACGTGTAAGTTAGGGACTATCTTTCATTTTGTTTCTTCCAGAAGGTTTTGTTTTTGATTTTGTTAAATCAGATTTTCCTTTGTAAGCTTACTCCCTCAGGTATGTTTGTGTGAGGGAAATATTTAAGACACTTTCATCAGTAGTGTACCTCAGACTCATTGGGTGTTTCAGCACTTTAAACACTATACACCCTCCTCTGAGGCGGCACGCCGTTGGGTGATCAAGCCCAGGCGAGTGTCTTATGTCCAATCACTAAGCGAGTTGGTCCAGAGCCACAATTGGATGATTGGGTTCTGGTTCTGGTCATATTTGTCTTTGTTGAAGTATTGTGTTCAGAATTACTTGATAGAGGTATTTAGAATTGTATTCATATTGTTTTAAACGGCTATGTAAGCTATTATTCCATTTTCATATTAGGATTTGGATTTATAAATAACAAAACAATTAAACAAATTAAACAATTAAACAAAACACAATTAAACAAAACACAAGTGATTGGTGAACTCCACGCTGTATCCACACCGTCCTCTATAAACACTTTTTGCACTTTGCAATTAATGAAAGTATTTAAAATGATTTTTGACAACTCTCGGCAGTTTTACTCTTGTAATTTATGGACAGAAAGGAGTTGTTAAGAGCACACCTGCTCAGTGTAACAGTGATGTGCGTGACAGCAAATTGTGGATCCAAATGCAGCTTTATTAGAAAGAGCGTGTATACAAAACAGGCAGGGTCAAACTCCAGCAAACACAATATCAGGGGCAAGACAAAAGATGCTGCTTGTTTGTCTCAGTCTTTGACTGGGAGGAATGCACTGCAGTTTTTAACAAAGCTTAATCTGAGACAAAATAGCAAAGAAAACTCAAAGGAGCAGCTCATTAAAGTCCTACAAAACACAAACTGTAAACTGAGGTGAGTAATAGTTTTGTCATAGTCACCCTAACAAAACCTGACAAAAAATGTATGTATTTTTATTTAAAATGTATTATGTTTAAAATACAAATATTGTTTTAAAATATGTATGCAAAATTATGCAAAATCAGTAACTAATATGATTACAGGATTTTAATGTGAGTTACAGTCTATTACACTTCATACTGAAAGTGATTGAAATATAGTAATTAATTTGCAACATTTATTTTTTTCTTTTGATTCCTCCTTAAAGTATAGACAGTGAAAAGATGGAAGAACTCCCATTGGAAGTGGTCTAAACTTCATTAGTGGTTGGCTTCCATTCTGGTCAAAAGCTCAGGAACCTATGAAGCCAACAGCAGAATACCTGCCATTATGGCTTTAATGAAGGACAGATGTTGCTAAAAAATTGTATGCTTTGCTTATTTTTATTAATTAATTAATTAATTCCTTTATTTAACCAGGGGGGTCATATTGAGACTATAGTCTCTTTTTCCAAATAGTCCCTGGACAAGAAAGCCAACACTTAAAAATAGAAACAGAGAAACCTTATGTATATCATTGTCCAAACTCATAAGAAACCAGTTAAATAAAACCTATTTTGCGGATTTAAGTAAACAATAAGTGAAAAAGTTTGATTTGTTAAATTTATTCTACCTTTTTAACATACAGGAGCAGCTATGAAGTATCCCGTTCTTCCCTCGCCAACTGAAGCTGAGGCTCAAAAACATATTAAGGATTATCTCATCTTGGCCCCAGGAAGAACGCCGTCTTAAAATCAACTTGTTCGTTTGTTTCAGGATTAACATAATATTTAATTTACTGTTAATAAAATGATACAAATCATTCAACAGCTGTTGTGTTCTTTCCTTCTGACTGAAAAATACTCGGGTTTCGTTATCATACTTAACATATTTGTGTAGACGCAAGTATAATCAGTGTAACTGCAGCTGTTATCAATAGCAGTAAATAAGAAGTTTTGTCTAAAACATCTAATTATGAATGACGTCTATTTTATGTAAATCAGATATCTCATAGATATAACATTCTAATATTTAACATCTGTAATAACAGATATCTTTAGAACACTCTAGACTGTGACCAAAATGGAACGTTGGGAAAGGACGTCTATGCGACGTATTCCAGATGAGCAAATGCCCCTAAAAATATGTCTCCCAGATGCAAACGCACACATCACTCAGACGTACCCGTGACGTACCTGTGCTATCTGGGCCCAGATAGCACACGTACATCTGCAAGGTGTCTGTCAAAGATCACTTGATCTGGAAAGCATCTGTTGTGTACAAACATCTGACAGACATCTGTAAGATTAGGTTAGAAAAATTACAACAGCTCCCCCCGACCTAGCACCCGTCCAGGAAGGTTTGGAGTAGGGAGACTGAGGATAGGTGCACGGGCCGACGCCTGTTAGACTATACCAGAGAAGCCTTGATATATCTCCTGTCTAGGAGAAGAGCCTGTTTGGGCGTTGAGCTGAGCATTTGGAGACCAAGAAGTAGGGACATTGATAAAAGGGGGGACGGATCGACACATGTTAGACTTAACTGTATCAACTTTGATTGATTCCCATCTAGAAGAAATGCCTTTATAGGTTTTTGGCTTTTTTTACTATTAGATCCAGAAATGCGAGGTTTCTGACTGAACCTGCTCCAGACCAGCGAACCAGACTGCCAACCTTTCAGTCAACAATCCAGTAATCCTGATCTGGCATCGCATTCCATCAGAGAATTTTGTCTGGAACGGTTTGATTGATTCCCATCTAGAAGTGCCTTTATAGGTTTTTGGCTTTTTTTTACTATTAGATCGAGAAATGCGAGGTTTTTGACTGAACCCGCTCCAGACCAGCGAACCAGACTGCCAACCTTTCAGTCAACAATCCAGTAATCCTGACCTGGCATCGCATTCCATCAAATAATTTTGACTGGAACGGTCCTTCCGCAACTCCTGTATAAGTTGTGAGTTGGTTGAGGGCTATGTCTTGCCTTTAAGCCTGTAAGGGGTAGGTTTAGTGCGTGATCCAGTTCCTTGGTTAGATGTTAGGCTATGCTCCTGTTGGCTTTGTTTTGTTCCCTTCTAAGAGATTTGCCTATTTGGGCATTGGTCCCAAGGGTTGGAAATGTTAGGTTTCACGTCCATAGGTCTACAAATGTTAGGTTTAGGGTACGTGTAAGTTAGGGACTATCTTTCATTTTGTTTCTGCCAGAAGGTTTTGTTTTTGATTTTGTAGAATCTGATTTTCCTTTGTAAGCTTACTCCCTCAGGTATGTTTGTGTGAGGGAAATATTTAAGACACTTTCATCAGTAGTGTACCTCAGACTCATCGGGTGTTTCAGCACTTTAAACACTATACACCCTCCTCTGAGGCGGCACGCCTTCAAGTTGATCAAGCCCAGGCGAGTGTCTTATGTCCAATCACTAAGCGAGTTTGGCCAGAGCCACAATTGGATGGTTGGGTTCTGGTTATTTTGTCGTTGTTGAAGTATTTAGAATGACCTGATAGGGGTATTTAGAACTTATTCATATTGTTTTAAACGGCTGTGTAATCTATTATTACATTTTTAATATTTGAATTTGGGTTTTTAAATAGTTTGTGGTTAAAAGACTGTTGCATATAAAAATGAGATTTTTTTAAAGGTTCATAGTGGGAATCAAATGTCTAATGAAAAGCGTTGGTTGTTTTATTACCGTAATGCAAGTTATTTTAGGTTGAAAATCTGTCAAAAATATATAATTTTTGAGAATCAATAAAAAACGAGTTTCAAAGGTCCATTAAGAAGCAAATGTCAGTGTGTAGGGGTGTTGGCGCAAAATGTGCCATTGTGTGAGTGGTGCTAATCACCAGTAGAAGACTGGGCTCCAATTAAGGCCTGTTAGCCCCAGGCCACCGTCCCTGCGTGCTGTCCTAGTGGACCCAGGGGGGCTGGATACTTACCACTCTCCCAAGTGACCCTTTGTTAACACCGCAAGGTTACCCAGGTCACCCGAGAAGAGTCTGTAGTAGATCGGTCTCGTCTTGGGGCATACTCTGAGTCAGAGCTGGATCTTGTTGGGTTTGACCCCAACCGTCTCCTTGCCCAAATCGGCCGAGTTCTTAGTTAACTCAGGGATTAGGGTTAGGGTTAGGGTTAGGTTAGAAAAATTACAACAGCTCCCCCCGACCTAGCACCCGTCCAGGAAGGTTTGGAGTAGGGAGACTGAGGATAGGTGCACGGGCCGACGCCTGTTAGACTATACCAGAGAAGCCTTGATGTATCTCCTGTCTAGGAGAAGAGCCTGCTTGGGCGTTGGGCTGAGCATTTGGAAGACCAAGAAGTAGGGACATTGATAAAAAAGGGGGGGACGGATCGACACATGTTAGACTTACCTGTATCAACTTTGATTGATTCCCGTCTAGAAGAAATGCCTTTATAGGTTTTTGGCTTTTTTTACTATTAGATCCAGAAATGCGAGGTTTCTGACTGAACCTGCTCCAGACCAGCGAACCAGACTGCCAACCTTTCAGTCAACAATCCAGTAATCCTGATCTGGCATCGCATTCCATCAGAGAATTTTGGCTGGCACGGTTTGATTGATTCCCATCTAGAAGAAATGCCTTTATAGGTTTTTGGCTTTTGTTTACTATTAGATCGAGAAATGCGAGGTTTCTGACTGAACCTGCTCCAGACCAGCGAACCAGACTGCCAACCTTTCACTTAACAATCCAGTAATCCTGATCTGGCATCGCATTCCATCAAAGAATTTTGACTGGAACGGTCCTTCCGCAACTCCTGTATAAGTTGTGAATTGGTTGAGGGCTATGTCTTGCCTTTAAGCCTGTAAGGGTTAGGTTTAGTGTGTGATCCAGTTCCTTGGTTAGATGTTAGGCTATGCTCCTGTTGGCTTTGTTTTGTTCCCTTCTAAGAGATTAGCCTATTTGGGCATTGGTCCCAAGGGTTGGGAATGTTAGGTTTCACGTCCATAGGTCTACGAATGTTAGGTTTAGGGTACGTGTAAGTTAGGGACTATCTTTCATTTTGTTTCTTCCAGAAGGTTTTGTTTTTGATTTTGTTAAATCAGATTTTCCTTTGTAAGCTTACTCCCTCAGGTATGTTTGTGTGAGGGAAATATTTAAGACACTTTCATCAGTAGTGTACCTCAGACTCATTGGGTGTTTCAGCACTTTAAACACTATACACCCTCCTCTGAGGCGGCACGCCGTTGGGTGATCAAGCCCAGGCGAGTGTCTTATGTCCAATCACTAAGCGAGTTGGTCCAGAGCCACAATTGGATGATTGGGTTCTGGTTCTGGTCATATTTGTCTTTGTTGAAGTATTGTGTTCAGAATTACTTGATAGAGGTATTTAGAATTGTATTCATATTGTTTTAAACGGCTATGTAAGCTATTATTCCATTTTCATATTAGGATTTGGATTTATAAATAACAAAACAATTAAACAAATTAAACAATTAAACAAAACACAATTAAACAAAACACAAGTGATTGGTGAACTCCACGCTGTATCCACACCGTCCTCTATAAACACTTTTTGCACTTTGCAATTAATGAAAGTATTTAAAATGATTTTTGACAACTCTCGGCAGTTTTACTCTTGTAATTTATGGACAGAAAGGAGTTGTTAAGAGCACACCTGCTCAGTGTAACAGTGATGTGCGTGACAGCAAATTGTGGATCCAAATGCAGCTTTATTAGAAAGAGCGTGTATACAAAACAGGCAGGGTCAAACTCCAGCAAACACAATATCAGGGGCAAGACAAAAGATGCTGCTTTTTGTCTCAGTCTTTGACTGGGAGGAATGCACTGCAGTTTTTAACAAAGCTTAATCTGAGACAAAATAGCAAAGAAAACTCAAAGGAGCAGCTCATTAAAGTCCTACAAAACACAAACTGTAAACTGAGGTGAGTAATAGTTTTGTCATAGTCACCCTAACAAAACCTGACAAAAAATGTATGTATTTTTATTTAAAATGTATTATGTTTAAAATACAAATATTGTTTTAAAATATGTATGCAAAATTATGCAAAATCAGTAACTAATATGATTACAGGATTTTAATGTGAGTTACAGTCTATTACACTTCATACTGAAAGTGATTGAAATATAGTAATTAATTTGCAACATTTATTTTTTTCTTTTGATTCCTCCTTAAAGTATAGACAGTGAAAAGATGGAAGAACTCCCATTGGAAGTGGTCTAAACTTCATTAGTGGTTGGCTTCCATTCTGGTCAAAAGCTCAGGAACCTATGAAGCCAACAGCAGAATACCTGCCATTATGGCTTTAATGAAGGACAGATGTTGCTAAAAAATTGTATGCTTTGCTTATTTTTATTAATTAATTAATTAATTCCTTTATTTAACCAGGGGGGTCATATTGAGACTATAGTCTCTTTTTCCAAATAGTCCCTGGACAAGAAAGCCAACACTTAAAAATAGAAACAGAGAAACCTTATGTATATCATTGTCCAAACTCATAAGAAACCAGTTAAATAAAACCTATTTTGCGGATTTAAGTAAACAATAAGTGAAAAAGTTTGATTTGTTAAATTTATTCTACCTTTTTAACATACAGGAGCAGCTATGAAGTATCCCGTTCTTCCCTCGCCAACTGAAGCTGAGGCTCAAAAACATATTAAGGATTATCTCATCTTGGCCCCAGGAAGAACGCCGTCTTAAAATCAACTTGTTCGTTTGTTTCAGGATTAACATAATATTTAATTTACTGTTAATAAAATGATACAAATCATTCAACAGCTGTTGTGTTCTTTCCTTCTGACTGAAAAATACTCGGGTTTCGTTATCATACTTAACATATTTGTGTAGACGCAAGTATAATCAGTGTAACTGCAGCTGTTATCAATAGCAGTAAATAAGAAGTTTTGTCTAAAACATCTAATTATGAATGACGTCTATTTTATGTAAATCAGATATCTCATAGATATAACATTCTAATATTTAACATCTGTAATAACAGATATCTTTAGAACACTCTAGACTGTGACCAAAATGGAACGTTGGGAAAGGACGTCTATGCGACGTATTCCAGATGAGCAAATGCCCCTAAAAATATGTCTCCCAGATGCAAACGCACACATCACTCAGACGTACCCGTGACGTACCTGTGCTATCTGGGCCCAGATAGCACACGTACATCTGCAAGGTGTCTGTCAAAGATCACTTGATCTGGAAAGCATCTGTTGTGTACAAACATCTGACAGACATCTGTAAGATTAGGTTAGAAAAATTACAACAGCTCCCCCCGACCTAGCACCCGTCCAGGAAGGTTTGGAGTAGGGAGACTGAGGATAGGTGCACGGGCCGACGCCTGTTAGACTATACCAGAGAAGCCTTGATATATCTCCTGTCTAGGAGAAGAGCCTGTTTGGGCATTGAGCTGAGCATTTGGAGACCAAGAAGTAGGGACATTGATAAAAGGGGGGACGGATCGACACATGTTAGACTTAACTGTATCAACTTTGATTGATTCCCATCTAGAAGAAATGCCTTTATAGGTTTTTGGCTTTTTTTACTATTAGATCCAGAAATGCGAGGTTTCTGACTGAACCTGCTCCAGACCAGCGAACCAGACTGCCAACCTTTCAGTCAACAATCCAGTAATCCTGATCTGGCATCGCATTCCATCAGAGAATTTTGTCTGGAACGGTTTGATTGATTCCCATCTAGAAGTGCCTTTATAGGTTTTTGGCTTTTTTTTACTATTAGATCGAGAAATGCGAGGTTTTTGACTGAACCCGCTCCAGACCAGCGAACCAGACTGCCAACCTTTCAGTCAACAATCCAGTAATCCTGACCTGGCATCGCATTCCATCAAATAATTTTGACTGGAACGGTCCTTCCGCAACTCCTGTATAAGTTGTGAGTTGGTTGAGGGCTATGTCTTGCCTTTAAGCCTGTAAGGGGTAGGTTTAGTGCGTGATCCAGTTCCTTGGTTAGATGTTAGGCTATGCTCCTGTTGGCTTTGTTTTGTTCCCTTCTAAGAGATTTGCCTATTTGGGCATTGGTCCCAAGGGTTGGAAATGTTAGGTTTCACGTCCATAGGTCTACAAATGTTAGGTTTAGGGTACGTGTAAGTTAGGGACTATCTTTCATTTTGTTTCTGCCAGAAGGTTTTGTTTTTGATTTTGTAGAATCTGATTTTCCTTTGTAAGCTTACTCCCTCAGGTATGTTTGTGTGAGGGAAATATTTAAGACACTTTCATCAGTAGTGTACCTCAGACTCATCGGGTGTTTCAGCACTTTAAACACTATACACCCTCCTCTGAGGCGGCACGCCTTCAAGGTGATCAAGCCCAGGCGAGTGTCTTATGTCCAATCACTAAGCGAGTTTGGCCAGAGCCACAATTGGATGGTTGGGTTCTGGTTATTTTGTCGTTGTTGAAGTATTTAGAATGACCTGATAGGGGTATTTAGAACTTATTCATATTGTTTTAAACGGCTGTGTAATCTATTATTACATTTTTAATATTTGAATTTGGGTTTTTAAATAGTTTGTGGTTAAAAGACTGTTGCATATAAAAATGAGATTTTTTTAAAGGTTCATAGTGGGAATCAAATGTCTAATGAAAAGCGTTGGTTGTTTTATTACCGTAATGCAAGTTATTTTAGGTTGAAAATCTGTCAAAAATATATAATTTTTGAGAATCAATAAAAAACGAGTTTCAAAGGTCCATTAAGAAGCAAATGTCAGTGTGTAGGGGTGTTGGCGCAAAATGTGCCATTGTGTGAGTGGTGCTAATCACCAGTAGAAGACTGGGCTCCAATTAAGGCCTGTTAGCCCCAGGCCACCGTCCCTGCGTGCTGTCCTAGTGGACCCAGGGGGGCTGGATACTTACCACTCTCCCAAGTGACCCTTTGTTAACACCGCAAGGTTACCCAGGTCACCCGAGAAGAGTCTGTAGTAGATCGGTCTCGTCTTGGGGCATACTCTGAGTCAGAGCTGGATCTTGTTGGGTTTGACCCCAACCGTCTCCTTGCCCAAATCGGCCGAGTTCTTAGTTAACTCAGGGATTAGGGTTAGGGTTAGGGTTAGGGTTAGGTTAGAAAAATTACAACAGCTCCCCCCGACCTAGCACCCGTCCAGGAAGGTTTGGAGTAGGGAGACTGAGGATAGGTGCACGGGCCGACGCCTGTTAGACTATACCAGAGAAGCCTTGATGTATCTCCTGTCTAGGAGAAGAGCCTGCTTGGGCGTTGGGCTGAGCATTTGGAAGACCAAGAAGTAGGGACATTGATAAAAAAGGGGGGGACGGATCGACACATGTTAGACTTACCTGTATCAACTTTGATTGATTCCCGTCTAGAAGAAATGCCTTTATAGGTTTTTGGCTTTTTTTACTATTAGATCCAGAAATGCGAGGTTTCTGACTGAACCTGCTCCAGACCAGCGAACCAGACTGCCAACCTTTCAGTCAACAATCCAGTAATCCTGATCTGGCATCGCATTCCATCAGAGAATTTTGGCTGGCACGGTTTGATTGATTCCCATCTAGAAGAAATGCCTTTATAGGTTTTTGGCTTTTGTTTACTATTAGATCGAGAAATGCGAGGTTTCTGACTGAACCTGCTCCAGACCAGCGAACCAGACTGCCAACCTTTCACTTAACAATCCAGTAATCCTGATCTGGCATCGCATTCCATCAAAGAATTTTGACTGGAACGGTCCTTCCGCAACTCCTGTATAAGTTGTGAATTGGTTGAGGGCTATGTCTTGCCTTTAAGCCTGTAAGGGTTAGGTTTAGTGTGTGATCCAGTTCCTTGGTTAGATGTTAGGCTATGCTCCTGTTGGCTTTGTTTTGTTCCCTTCTAAGAGATTAGCCTATTTGGGCATTGGTCCCAAGGGTTGGGAATGTTAGGTTTCACGTCCATAGGTCTACGAATGTTAGGTTTAGGGTACGTGTAAGTTAGGGACTATCTTTCATTTTGTTTCTTCCAGAAGGTTTTGTTTTTGATTTTGTTAAATCAGATTTTCCTTTGTAAGCTTACTCCCTCAGGTATGTTTGTGTGAGGGAAATATTTAAGACACTTTCATCAGTAGTGTACCTCAGACTCATTGGGTGTTTCAGCACTTTAAACACTATACACCCTCCTCTGAGGCGGCACGCCGTTGGGTGATCAAGCCCAGGCGAGTGTCTTATGTCCAATCACTAAGCGAGTTGGTCCAGAGCCACAATTGGATGATTGGGTTCTGGTTCTGGTCATATTTGTCTTTGTTGAAGTATTGTGTTCAGAATTACTTGATAGAGGTATTTAGAATTGTATTCATATTGTTTTAAACGGCTATGTAAGCTATTATTCCATTTTCATATTAGGATTTGGATTTATAAATAACAAAACAATTAAACAAATTAAACAATTAAACAAAACACAATTAAACAAAACACAAGTGATTGGTGAACTCCACGCTGTATCCACACCGTCCTCTATAAACACTTTTTGCACTTTGCAATTAATGAAAGTATTTAAAATGATTTTTGACAACTCTCGGCAGTTTTACTCTTGTAATTTATGGACAGAAAGGAGTTGTTAAGAGCACACCTGCTCAGTGTAACAGTGATGTGCGTGACAGCAAATTGTGGATCCAAATGCAGCTTTATTAGAAAGAGCGTGTATACAAAACAGGCAGGGTCAAACTCCAGCAAACACAATATCAGGGGCAAGACAAAAGATGCTGCTTGTTTGTCTCAGTCTTTGACTGGGAGGAATGCACTGCAGTTTTTAACAAAGCTTAATCTGAGACAAAATAGCAAAGAAAACTCAAAGGAGCAGCTCATTAAAGTCCTACAAAACACAAACTGTAAACTGAGGTGAGTAATAGTTTTGTCATAGTCACCCTAACAAAACCTGACAAAAAATGTATGTATTTTTATTTAAAATGTATTATGTTTAAAATACAAATATTGTTTTAAAATATGTATGCAAAATTATGCAAAATCAGTAACTAATATGATTACAGGATTTTAATGTGAGTTACAGTCTATTACACTTCATACTGAAAGTGATTGAAATATAGTAATTAATTTGCAACATTTATTTTTTTCTTTTGATTCCTCCTTAAAGTATAGACAGTGAAAAGATGGAAGAACTCCCATTGGAAGTGGTCTAAACTTCATTAGTGGTTGGCTTCCATTCTGGTCAAAAGCTCAGGAACCTATGAAGCCAACAGCAGAATACCTGCCATTATGGCTTTAATGAAGGACAGATGTTGCTAAAAAATTGTATGCTTTGCTTATTTTTATTAATTAATTAATTAATTCCTTTATTTAACCAGGGGGGTCATATTGAGACTATAGTCTCTTTTTCCAAATAGTCCCTGGACAAGAAAGCCAACACTTAAAAATAGAAACAGAGAAACCTTATGTATATCATTGTCCAAACTCATAAGAAACCAGTTAAATAAAACCTATTTTGCGGATTTAAGTAAACAATAAGTGAAAAAGTTTGATTTGTTAATTTTATTCTACCTTTTTAACATACAGGAGCAGCTATGAAGTATCCCGTTCTTCCCTCGCCAACTGAAGCTGAGGCTCAAAAACATATTAAGGATTATCTCATCTTGGCCCCAGGAAGAACGCCGTCTTAAAATCAACTTGTTCGTTTGTTTCAGGATTAACATAATATTTAATTTACTGTTAATAAAATGATACAAATCATTCAACAGCTGTTGTGTTCTTTCCTTCTGACTGAAAAATACTCGGGTTTCGTTATCATACTTAACATATTTGTGTAGACGCAAGTATAATCAGTGTAACTGCAGCTGTTATCAATAGCAGTAAATAAGAAGTTTTGTCTAAAACATCTAATTATGAATGACGTCTATTTTATGTAAATCAGATATCTCATAGATATAACATTCTAATATTTAACATCTGTAATAACAGATATCTTTAGAACACTCTAGACTGTGACCAAAATGGAACGTTGGGAAAGGACGTCTATGCGACGTATTCCAGATGAGCAAATGCCCCTAAAAATATGTCTCCCAGATGCAAACGCACACATCACTCAGACGTACCCGTGACGTACCTGTGCTATCTGGGCCCAGATAGCACACGTACATCTGCAAGGTGTCTGTCAAAGATCACTTGATCTGGAAAGCATCTGTTGTGTACAAACATCTGACAGACATCTGTAAGATTAGGTTAGAAAAATTACAACAGCTCCCCCCGACCTAGCACCCGTCCAGGAAGGTTTGGAGTAGGGAGACTGAGGATAGGTGCACGGGCCGACGCCTGTTAGACTATACCAGAGAAGCCTTGATATATCTCCTGTCTAGGAGAAGAGCCTGTTTGGGCGTTGAGCTGAGCATTTGGAGACCAAGAAGTAGGGACATTGATAAAAGGGGGGACGGATCGACACATGTTAGACTTAACTGTATCAACTTTGATTGATTCCCATCTAGAAGAAATGCCTTTATAGGTTTTTGGCTTTTTTTACTATTAGATCCAGAAATGCGAGGTTTCTGACTGAACCTGCTCCAGACCAGCGAACCAGACTGCCAACCTTTCAGTCAACAATCCAGTAATCCTGATCTGGCATCGCATTCCATCAGAGAATTTTGTCTGGAACGGTTTGATTGATTCCCATCTAGAAGTGCCTTTATAGGTTTTTGGCTTTTTTTTACTATTAGATCGAGAAATGCGAGGTTTTTGACTGAACCCGCTCCAGACCAGCGAACCAGACTGCCAACCTTTCAGTCAACAATCCAGTAATCCTGACCTGGCATCGCATTCCATCAAATAATTTTGACTGGAACGGTCCTTCCGCAACTCCTGTATAAGTTGTGAGTTGGTTGAGGGCTATGTCTTGCCTTTAAGCCTGTAAGGGGTAGGTTTAGTGCGTGATCCAGTTCCTTGGTTAGATGTTAGGCTATGCTCCTGTTGGCTTTGTTTTGTTCCCTTCTAAGAGATTTGCCTATTTGGGCATTGGTCCCAAGGGTTGGAAATGTTAGGTTTCACGTCCATAGGTCTACAAATGTTAGGTTTAGGGTACGTGTAAGTTAGGGACTATCTTTCATTTTGTTTCTGCCAGAAGGTTTTGTTTTTGATTTTGTAGAATCTGATTTTCCTTTGTAAGCTTACTCCCTCAGGTATGTTTGTGTGAGGGAAATATTTAAGACACTTTCATCAGTAGTGTACCTCAGACTCATCGGGTGTTTCAGCACTTTAAACACTATACACCCTCCTCTGAGGCGGCACGCCTTCAAGTTGATCAAGCCCAGGCGAGTGTCTTATGTCCAATCACTAAGCGAGTTTGGCCAGAGCCACAATTGGATGGTTGGGTTCTGGTTATTTTGTCGTTGTTGAAGTATTTAGAATGACCTGATAGGGGTATTTAGAACTTATTCATATTGTTTTAAACGGCTGTGTAATCTATTATTACATTTTTAATATTTGAATTTGGGTTTTTAAATAGTTTGTGGTTAAAAGACTGTTGCATATAAAAATGAGATTTTTTTAAAGGTTCATAGTGGGAATCAAATGTCTAATGAAAAGCGTTGGTTGTTTTTATTACCGTAATGCAAGTTATTTTAGGTTGAAAATCTGTCAAAAATATATAATTTTTGAGAATCAATAAAAAACGAGTTTCAAAGGTCCATTAAGAAGCAAATGTCAGTGTGTAGGGGTGTTGGCGCAAAATGTGCCATTGTGTGAGTGGTGCTAATCACCAGTAGAAGACTGGGCTCCAATTAAGGCCTGTTAGCCCCAGGCCACCGTCCCTGCGTGCTGTCCTAGTGGACCCAGGGGGGCTGGATACTTACCACTCTCCCAAGTGACCCTTTGTTAACACCGCAAGGTTACCCAGGTCACCCGAGAAGAGTCTGTAGTAGATCGGTCTCGTCTTGGGGCATACTCTGAGTCAGAGCTGGATCTTGTTGGGTTTGACCCCAACCGTCTCCTTGCCCAAATCGGCCGAGTTCTTAGTTAACTCAGGGATTAGGGTTAGGGTTAGGGTTAGGTTAGAAAAATTACAACAGCTCCCCCCGACCTAGCACCCGTCCAGGAAGGTTTGGAGTAGGGAGACTGAGGATAGGTGCACGGGCCGACGCCTGTTAGACTATACCAGAGAAGCCTTGATGTATCTCCTGTCTAGGAGAAGAGCCTGCTTGGGCGTTGGGCTGAGCATTTGGAAGACCAAGAAGTAGGGACATTGATAAAAAAGGGGGGGACGGATCGACACATGTTAGACTTACCTGTATCAACTTTGATTGATTCCCGTCTAGAAGAAATGCCTTTATAGGTTTTTGGCTTTTTTTACTATTAGATCCAGAAATGCGAGGTTTCTGACTGAACCTGCTCCAGACCAGCGAACCAGACTGCCAACCTTTCAGTCAACAATCCAGTAATCCTGATCTGGCATCGCATTCCATCAGAGAATTTTGGCTGGCACGGTTTGATTGATTCCCATCTAGAAGAAATGCCTTTATAGGTTTTTGGCTTTTGTTTACTATTAGATCGAGAAATGCGAGGTTTCTGACTGAACCTGCTCCAGACCAGCGAACCAGACTGCCAACCTTTCACTTAACAATCCAGTAATCCTGATCTGGCATCGCATTCCATCAAAGAATTTTGACTGGAACGGTCCTTCCGCAACTCCTGTATAAGTTGTGAATTGGTTGAGGGCTATGTCTTGCCTTTAAGCCTGTAAGGGTTAGGTTTAGTGTGTGATCCAGTTCCTTGGTTAGATGTTAGGCTATGCTCCTGTTGGCTTTGTTTTGTTCCCTTCTAAGAGATTAGCCTATTTGGGCATTGGTCCCAAGGGTTGGGAATGTTAGGTTTCACGTCCATAGGTCTACGAATGTTAGGTTTAGGGTACGTGTAAGTTAGGGACTATCTTTCATTTTGTTTCTTCCAGAAGGTTTTGTTTTTGATTTTGTTAAATCAGATTTTCCTTTGTAAGCTTACTCCCTCAGGTATGTTTGTGTGAGGGAAATATTTAAGACACTTTCATCAGTAGTGTACCTCAGACTCATTGGGTGTTTCAGCACTTTAAACACTATACACCCTCCTCTGAGGCGGCACGCCGTTGGGTGATCAAGCCCAGGCGAGTGTCTTATGTCCAATCACTAAGCGAGTTGGTCCAGAGCCACAATTGGATGATTGGGTTCTGGTTCTGGTCATATTTGTCTTTGTTGAAGTATTGTGTTCAGAATTACTTGATAGAGGTATTTAGAATTGTATTCATATTGTTTTAAACGGCTATGTAAGCTATTATTCCATTTTCATATTAGGATTTGGATTTATAAATAACAAAACAATTAAACAAATTAAACAATTAAACAAAACACAATTAAACAAAAACACAAGTGATTGGTGAACTCCACGCTGTATCCACACCGTCCTCTATAAACACTTTTTGCACTTTGCAATTAATGAAAGTATTTAAAATGATTTTTGACAACTCTCGGCAGTTTTACTCTTGTAATTTATGGACAGAAAGGAGTTGTTAAGAGCACACCTGCTCAGTGTAACAGTGATGTGCGTGACAGCAAATTGTGGATCCAAATGCAGCTTTATTAGAAAGAGCGTGTATACAAAACAGGCAGGGTCAAACTCCAGCAAACACAATATCAGGGGCAAGACAAAAGATGCTGCTTGTTTGTCTCAGTCTTTGACTGGGAGGAATGCACTGCAGTTTTTAACAAAGCTTAATCTGAGACAAAATAGCAAAGAAAACTCAAAGGAGCAGCTCATTAAAGTCCTACAAAACACAAACTGTAAACTGAGGTGAGTAATAGTTTTGTCATAGTCACCCTAACAAAACCTGACAAAAAATGTATGTATTTTTATTTAAAATGTATTATGTTTAAAATACAAATATTGTTTTTAAAATATGTATGCAAAATTATGCAAAATCAGTAACTAATATGATTACAGGATTTTAATGTGAGTTACAGTCTATTACACTTCATACTGAAAGTGATTGAAATATAGTAATTAATTTGCAACATTTATTTTTTTCTTTTGATTCCTCCCTTAAAGTATAGACAGTGAAAAGATGGAAGAACTCCCATTGGAAGTGGTCTAAACTTCATTAGTGGTTGGCTTCCATTCTGGTCAAAAGCTCAGGAACCTATGAAGCCAACAGCAGAATACCTGCCATTATGGCTTTAATGAAGGACAGATGTTGCTAAAAAATTGTATGCTTTGCTTATTTTTATTAATTAATTAATTAATTCCTTTATTTAACCAGGGGGGTCATATTGAGACTATAGTCTCTTTTTCCAAATAGTCCCTGGACAAGAAAGCCAACACTTAAAAATAGAAACAGAGAAACCTTATGTATATCATTGTCCAAACTCATAAGAAACCAGTTAAATAAAACCTATTTTGCGGATTTAAGTAAACAATAAGTGAAAAAGTTTGATTTGTTAAATTTATTCTACCTTTTTAACATACAGGAGCAGCTATGAAGTATCCCGTTCTTCCCTCGCCAACTGAAGCTGAGGCTCAAAAACATATTAAGGATTATCTCATCTTGGCCCCAGGAAGAACGCCGTCTTAAAATCAACTTGTTCGTTTGTTTCAGGATTAACATAATATTTAATTTACTGTTAATAAAATGATACAAATCATTCAACAGCTGTTGTGTTCTTTCCTTCTGACTGAAAAATACTCGGGTTTCGTTATCATACTTAACATATTTGTGTAGACGCAAGTATAATCAGTGTAACTGCAGCTGTTATCAATAGCAGTAAATAAGAAGTTTTGTCTAAAACATCTAATTATGAATGACGTCTATTTTATGTAAATCAGATATCTCATAGATATAACATTCTAATATTTAACATCTGTAATAACAGATATCTTTAGAACACTCTAGACTGTGACCAAAATGGAACGTTGGGAAAGGACGTCTATGCGACGTATTCCAGATGAGCAAATGCCCCTAAAAATATGTCTCCCAGATGCAAACGCACACATCACTCAGACGTACCCGTGACGTACCTGTGCTATCTGGGCCCAGATAGCACACGTACATCTGCAAGGTGTCTGTCAAAGATCACTTGATCTGGAAAGCATCTGTTGTGTACAAACATCTGACAGACATCTGTAAGATTAGGTTAGAAAAATTACAACAGCTCCCCCGACCTAGCACCCGTCCAGGAAGGTTTGGAGTAGGGAGACTGAGGATAGGTGCACGGGCCGACGCCTGTTAGACTATACCAGAGAAGCCTTGATATATCTCCTGTCTAGGAGAAGAGCCTGTTTGGGCATTGAGCTGAGCATTTGGAGACCAAGAAGTAGGGACATTGATAAAAGGGGGACGGATCGACACATGTTAGACTTAACTGTATCAACTTTGATTGATTCCCATCTAGAAGAAATGCCTTTATAGGTTTTTGGCTTTTTTCTTTTTTTACTATTAGATCCAGAAATGCGAGGTTTCTGACTGAACCTGCTCCAGACCAGCGAACCAGACTGCCAACCTTTCAGTCAACAATCCAGTAATCCTGATCTGGCATCGCATTCCATCAGAGAATTTTGTCTGGAACGGTTTGATTGATTCCCATCTAGAAGTGCCTTTATAGGTTTTTGGCTTTTTTTTTACTATTAGATCGAGAAATGCGAGGTTTTTGACTGAACCCGCTCCAGACCAGCGAACCAGACTGCCAACCTTTCAGTCAACAATCCAGTAATCCTGACCTGGCATCGCATTCCATCAAATAATTTTGACTGGAACGGTCCTTCCGCAACTCCTGTATAAGTTGTGAGTTGGTTGAGGGCTATGTCTTGCCTTTAAGCCTGTAAGGGGTAGGTTTAGTGCGTGATCCAGTTCCTTGGTTAGATGTTAGGCTATGCTCCTGTTGGCTTTGTTTTGTTCCCTTCTAAGAGATTTGCCTATTTGGGCATTGGTCCCAAGGGTTGGAAATGTTAGGTTTCACGTCCATAGGTCTACAAATGTTAGGTTTAGGGTACGTGTAAGTTAGGGACTATCTTTCATTTTGTTTCTGCCAGAAGGTTTTGTTTTTGATTTTGTAGAATCTGATTTTCCTTTGTAAGCTTACTCCCTCAGGTATGTTTGTGTGAGGGAAATATTTAAGACACTTTCATCAGTAGTGTACCTCAGACTCATCGGGTGTTTCAGCACTTTAAACACTATACACCCTCCTCTGAGGCGGCACGCCTTCAAGGTGATCAAGCCCAGGCGAGTGTCTTATGTCCAATCACTAAGCGAGTTTGGCCAGAGCCACAATTGGATGGTTGGGTTCTGGTTATTTTGTCGTTGTTGAAGTATTTAGAATGACCTGATAGGGGTATTTAGAACTTATTCATATTGTTTTAAACGGCTGTGTAATCTATTATTACATTTTTAATATTTGAATTTGGGTTTTTAAATAGTTTGTGGTTAAAAGACTGTTGCATATAAAAATGAGATTTTTTTAAAGGTTCATAGTGGGAATCAAATGTCTAATGAAAAGCGTTGGTTGTTTTATTACCGTAATGCAAGTTATTTTAGGTTGAAAATCTGTCAAAAATATATAATTTTTGAGAATCAATAAAAAACGAGTTTCAAAGGTCCATTAAGAAGCAAATGTCAGTGTGTAGGGGTGTTGGCGCAAAATGTGCCATTGTGTGAGTGGTGCTAATCACCAGTAGAAGACTGGGCTCCAATTAAGGCCTGTTAGCCCCAGGCCACCGTCCCTGCGTGCTGTCCTAGTGGACCCAGGGGGGCTGGATACTTACCACTCTCCCAAGTGACCCTTTGTTAACACCGCAAGGTTACCCAGGTCACCCGAGAAGAGTCTGTAGTAGATCGGTCTCGTCTTGGGGCATACTCTGAGTCAGAGCTGGATCTTGTTGGGTTTGACCCCAACCGTCTCCTTGCCCAAATCGGCCGAGTTCTTAGTTAACTCAGGGATTAGGGTTAGGGTTAGGGTTAGGGTTAGGTTAGAAAAATTACAACAGCTCCCCCCGACCTAGCATCCGTCCAGGAAGGTTTGGAGTAGGGAGACTGAGGATAGGTGCACGGGCCGACGCCTGTTAGACTATACCAGAGAAGCCTTGATGTATCTCCTGTCTAGGAGAAGAGCCTGCTTGGGCGTTGGGCTGAGCATTTGGAAGACCAAGAAGTAGGGACATTGATAAAAAAGGGGGGGACGGATCGACACATGTTAGACTTACCTGTATCAACTTTGATTGATTCCCGTCTAGAAGAAATGCCTTTATAGGTTTTTGGCTTTTTTTACTATTAGATCCAGAAATGCGAGGTTTCTGACTGAACCTGCTCCAGACCAGCGAACCAGACTGCCAACCTTTCAGTCAACAATCCAGTAATCCTGATCTGGCATCGCATTCCATCAGAGAATTTTGGCTGGCACGGTTTGATTGATTCCCATCTAGAAGAAATGCCTTTATAGGTTTTTGGCTTTTGTTTACTATTAGATCGAGAAATGCGAGGTTTCTGACTGAACCTGCTCCAGACCAGCGAACCAGACTGCCAACCTTTCACTTAACAATCCAGTAATCCTGATCTGGCATCGCATTCCATCAAAGAATTTTGACTGGAACGGTCCTTCCGCAACTCCTGTATAAGTTGTGAATTGGTTGAGGGCTATGTCTTGCCTTTAAGCCTGTAAGGGTTAGGTTTAGTGTGTGATCCAGTTCCTTGGTTAGATGTTAGGCTATGCTCCTGTTGGCTTTGTTTTGTTCCCTTCTAAGAGATTAGCCTATTTGGGCATTGGTCCCAAGGGTTGGGAATGTTAGGTTTCACGTCCATAGGTCTACGAATGTTAGGTTTAGGGTACGTGTAAGTTAGGGACTATCTTTCATTTTGTTTCTTCCAGAAGGTTTTGTTTTTGATTTTGTTAAATCAGATTTTCCTTTGTAAGCTTACTCCCTCAGGTATGTTTGTGTGAGGGAAATATTTAAGACACTTTCATCAGTAGTGTACCTCAGACTCATTGGGTGTTTCAGCACTTTAAACACTATACACCCTCCTCTGAGGCGGCACGCCGTTGGGTGATCAAGCCCAGGCGAGTGTCTTATGTCCAATCACTAAGCGAGTTGGTCCAGAGCCACAATTGGATGATTGGGTTCTGGTTCTGGTCATATTTGTCTTTGTTGAAGTATTGTGTTCAGAATTACTTGATAGAGGTATTTAGAATTGTATTCATATTGTTTTAAACGGCTATGTAAGCTATTATTCCATTTTCATATTAGGATTTGGATTTATAAATAACAAAACAATTAAACAAATTAAACAATTAAACAAAACACAATTAAACAAAACACAAGTGATTGGTGAACTCCACGCTGTATCCACACCGTCCTCTATAAACACTTTTTGCACTTTGCAATTAATGAAAGTATTTAAAATGATTTTTGACAACTCTCGGCAGTTTTACTCTTGTAATTTATGGACAGAAAGGAGTTGTTAAGAGCACACCTGCTCAGTGTAACAGTGATGTGCGTGACAGCAAATTGTGGATCCAAATGCAGCTTTATTAGAAAGAGCGTGTATACAAAACAGGCAGGGTCAAACTCCAGCAAACACAATATCAGGGGCAAGACAAAAGATGCTGCTTGTTTGTCTCAGTCTTTGACTGGGAGGAATGCACTGCAGTTTTTAACAAAGCTTAATCTGAGACAAAATAGCAAAGAAAACTCAAAGGAGCAGCTCATTAAAGTCCTACAAAACACAAACTGTAAACTGAGGTGAGTAATAGTTTTGTCATAGTCACCCTAACAAAACCTGACAAAAAATGTATGTATTTTTATTTAAAATGTATTATGTTTAAAATACAAATATTGTTTTAAAATATGTATGCAAAATTATGCAAAATCAGTAACTAATATGATTACAGGATTTTAATGTGAGTTACAGTCTATTACACTTCATACTGAAAGTGATTGAAATATAGTAATTAATTTGCAACATTTATTTTTTTCTTTTGATTCCTCCTTAAAGTATAGACAGTGAAAAGATGGAAGAACTCCCATTGGAAGTGGTCTAAACTTCATTAGTGGTTGGCTTCCATTCTGGTCAAAAGCTCAGGAACCTATGAAGCCAACAGCAGAATACCTGCCATTATGGCTTTAATGAAGGACAGATGTTGCTAAAAAATTGTATGCTTTGCTTATTTTTATTAATTAATTAATTAATTCCTTTATTTAACCAGGGGGGTCATATTGAGACTATAGTCTCTTTTTCCAAATAGTCCCTGGACAAGAAAGCCAACACTTAAAAATAGAAACAGAGAAACCTTATGTATATCATTGTCCAAACTCATAAGAAACCAGTTAAATAAAACCTATTTTGCGGATTTAAGTAAACAATAAGTGAAAAAGTTTGATTTGTTAAATTTATTCTACCTTTTTAACATACAGGAGCAGCTATGAAGTATCCCGTTCTTCCCTCGCCAACTGAAGCTGAGGCTCAAAAACATATTAAGGATTATCTCATCTTGGCCCCAGGAAGAACGCCGTCTTAAAATCAACTTGTTCGTTTGTTTCAGGATTAACATAATATTTAATTTACTGTTAATAAAATGATACAAATCATTCAACAGCTGTTGTGTTCTTTCATTCTGACTGAAAAATACTCGGGTTTCGTTATCATACTTAACATATTTGTGTAGACGCAAGTATAATCAGTGTAACTGCAGCTGTTATCAATAGCAGTAAATAAGAAGTTTTGTCTAAAACATCTAATTATGAATGACGTCTATTTTATGTAAATCAGATATCTCATAGATATAACATTCTAATATTTAACATCTGTAATAACAGATATCTTTAGAACACTCTAGACTGTGACCAAAATGGAACGTTGGGAAAGGACGTCTATGCGACGTATTCCAGATGAGCAAATGCCCCTAAAAATATGTCTCCCAGATGCAAACGCACACATCACTCAGACGTACCCGTGACGTACCTGTGCTATCTGGGCCCAGATAGCACACGTACATCTGCAAGGTGTCTGTCAAAGATCACTTGATCTGGAAAGCATCTGTTGTGTACAAACATCTGACAGACATCTGTAAGATTAGGTTAGAAAAATTACAACAGCTCCCCCCGACCTAGCACCCGTCCAGGAAGGTTTGGAGTAGGGAGACTGAGGATAGGTGCACGGGCCGACGCCTGTTAGACTATACCAGAGAAGCCTTGATATATCTCCTGTCTAGGAGAAGAGCCTGTTTGGGCGTTGAGCTGAGCATTTGGAGACCAAGAAGTAGGGACATTGATAAAAGGGGGGACGGATCGACACATGTTAGACTTAACTGTATCAACTTTGATTGATTCCCATCTAGAAGAAATGCCTTTATAGGTTTTTGGCTTTTTTTACTATTAGATCCAGAAATGCGAGGTTTCTGACTGAACCTGCTCCAGACCAGCGAACCAGACTGCCAACCTTTCAGTCAACAATCCAGTAATCCTGATCTGGCATCGCATTCCATCAGAGAATTTTGTCTGGAACGGTTTGATTGATTCCCATCTAGAAGTGCCTTTATAGGTTTTTGGCTTTTTTTTACTATTAGATCGAGAAATGCGAGGTTTTTGACTGAACCCGCTCCAGACCAGCGAACCAGACTGCCAACCTTTCAGTCAACAATCCAGTAATCCTGACCTGGCATCGCATTCCATCAAATAATTTTGACTGGAACGGTCCTTCCGCAACTCCTGTATAAGTTGTGAGTTGGTTGAGGGCTATGTCTTGCCTTTAAGCCTGTAAGGGGTAGGTTTAGTGCGTGATCCAGTTCCTTGGTTAGATGTTAGGCTATGCTCCTGTTGGCTTTGTTTTGTTCCCTTCTAAGAGATTTGCCTATTTGGGCATTGGTCCCAAGGGTTGGAAATGTTAGGTTTCACGTCCATAGGTCTACAAATGTTAGGTTTAGGGTACGTGTAAGTTAGGGACTATCTTTCATTTTGTTTCTGCCAGAAGGTTTTGTTTTTGATTTTGTAGAATCTGATTTTCCTTTGTAAGCTTACTCCCTCAGGTATGTTTGTGTGAGGGAAATATTTAAGACACTTTCATCAGTAGTGTACCTCAGACTCATCGGGTGTTTCAGCACTTTAAACACTATACACCCTCCTCTGAGGCGGCACGCCTTCAAGGTGATCGAGCCCAGGCGAGTGTCTTATGTCCAATCACTAAGCGAGTTTGGCCAGAGCCACAATTGGATGGTTGGGTTCTGGTTATTTTGTCGTTGTTGAAGTATTTAGAATGACCTGATAGGGGTATTTAGAACTTATTCATATTGTTTTAAACGGCTGTGTAATCTATTATTACATTTTTAATATTTGAATTTGGGTTTTTAAATAGTTTGTGGTTAAAAGACTGTTGCATATAAAAATGAGATTTTTTTAAAGGTTCATAGTGGGAATCAAATGTCTAATGAAAAGCGTTGGTTGTTTTATTACCGTAATGCAAGTTATTTTAGGTTGAAAATCTGTCAAAAATATATAATTTTTGAGAATCAATAAAAAACGAGTTTCAAAGGTCCATTAAGAAGCAAATGTCAGTGTGTAGGGGTGTTGGCGCAAAATGTGCCATTGTGTGAGTGGTGCTAATCACCAGTAGAAGACTGGGCTCCAATTAAGGCCTGTTAGCCCCAGGCCACCGTCCCTGCGTGCTGTCCTAGTGGACCCAGGGGGGCTGGATACTTAACACTCTCCCAAGTGACCCTTTGTTAACACCGCAAGGTTACCCAGGTCACCGAGAAGAGTCTGTAGTAGATCGGTCTCGTCTTGGGGCATACTCTGAGTCAGAGCTGGATCTTGTTGGGTTTGACCCCAACCGTCTCCTTGCCCAAATCGGCCGAGTTCTTAGTTAACTCAGGGATTAGGGTTAGGGTTAGGGTTAGGGTTAGGTTAGAAAAATTACAACAGCTCCCCCCGACCTAGCACCCGTCCAGGAAGGTTTGGAGTAGGGAGACTGAGGATAGGTGCACGGGCCGACGCCTGTTAGACTATACCAGAGAAGCCTTGATGTATCTCCTGTCTAGGAGAAGAGCCTGCTTGGGCGTTGGGCTGAGCATTTGGAAGACCAAGAAGTAGGGACATTGATAAAAAAGGGGGGGACGGATCGACACATGTTAGACTTACCTGTATCAACTTTGATTGATTCCCGTCTAGAAGAAATGCCTTTATAGGTTTTTGGCTTTTTTTACTATTAGATCCAGAAATGCGAGGTTTCTGACTGAACCTGCTCCAGACCAGCGAACCAGACTGCCAACCTTTCAGTCAACAATCCAGTAATCCTGATCTGGCATCGCATTCCATCAGAGAATTTTGGCTGGCACGGTTTGATTGATTCCCATCTAGAAGAAATGCCTTTATAGGTTTTTGGCTTTTGTTTACTATTAGATCGAGAAATGCGAGGTTTCTGACTGAACCTGCTCCAGACCAGCGAACCAGACTGCCAACCTTTCACTTAACAATCCAGTAATCCTGATCTGGCATCGCATTCCATCAAAGAATTTTGACTGGAACGGTCCTTCCGCAACTCCTGTATAAGTTGTGAATTGGTTGAGGGCTATGTCTTGCCTTTAAGCCTGTAAGGGTTAGGTTTAGTGTGTGATCCAGTTCCTTGGTTAGATGTGGCTAGGCTATGCTCCTGTTGGCTTTGTTTTGTTCCCTTCTAAGAGATTAGCCTATTTGGGCATTGGTCCCAAGGGTTGGGAATGTTAGGTTTCACGTCCATAGGTCTACGAATGTTAGGTTTAGGGTACGTGTAAGTTAGGGACTATCTTTCATTTTGTTTCTTCCAGAAGGTTTTGTTTTTGATTTTGTTAAATCAGATTTTCCTTTGTAAGCTTACTCCCTCAGGTATGTTTGTGTGAGGGTTAGTGTGAGGGTTAGGGTTAGGTTAGGGTTAGGTTAGGGTTAGGGTTAGGGTTAGGGTTAGGTTAGGGTTAGGTTAGGGTTAGGGTTAGGGTTAGGGGTTTTAGGTCCAACAATCGAAGCAAAGTCCGATTGCGGTTGTGCACGGTCCTTGAACAGCTTCTGGCCGCCAATCCTCAGATCTCAGAGGCCCAAAAAAATGTTTCTCTGTTGATGCAAAAAATTCAAAAGAGGGTTCAAATGGCTAGGGTTGTTTTTAATAAAGTTTGCACAGTAAATAGTGTTGTTAGGTTTAGTGCGTGTGCCGTACCGCACGTTTCCTCAGAGAAAGGAACACGGAGCAAGTCACTTCGTCGGAGTAGACAAAGGAAATAAATTTTATTTGGCTCTTCCGCATCACCCAGACTCATGATGGAGGCCTAAAATTGTGTGCCCAAGCCTGTGCGCGACGTTTCGGATTCTGTTATCCTTCTTCAGGCGAGCTTTGGACACGAAATGGCTGGAATTCTCTACAGCAGCCATGTATGTGCTGTTTCTAAGTGGGCGTGTTTCTTCACACACACATCAAACCATGCAACGTCACATTTATTGTGTTTAAAAAATTAACTTTTGGTCCTAAACTGTTTCCGAATTGTTTTTAATCGTGGGCATGTCCCCACGTAAATCAAATTACTCACGTTTGTCGTGTTTTTCAAAAATAAACAAATCGTTTTTCCCACTCTTTCTATTGTTTTTGCATCCCCAGAAAAAATTCCCAGGGCCCCAATCACCAAGGAGAGGTCCAGAGTTGCAGGCACTGGCTATGTTAGGGGTTTTAGGTCCAACAATCGAAGCAAAGTCCGATTGCGGTTGTGCACGGTCCTTGAACAGCTTCTGGCCGCCAATCCTCAGATCTCAGAGGCCCAAAAAAATGTTTCTCTGTTGATGCAAAAAATTCAAAAGAGGGTTCAAATGGCTAGGGTTGTTTTTAATAAAGTTTGCACAGTAAATAGTGTTGTTAGGTTTAGTGCGTGTGCCGTACCGCACGTTTCCTCAGAGAAAGGAACACGGAGCAAGTCACTTCGTCGGAGTAGACAAAGAAAGAAATAAATTTTATTTGGCTCTTCCGCATCACCCAGACTCATGATGGAGGCCTAAAATTGTGTGCCCAAGCCTGTGCGCGACGTTTCGGATTCTGTTATCCTTCTTCAGGCGAGCTTTGGACACGAAATGGCTGGAATTCTCTACAGCAGCCATGTATGTGCTGTTTCTAAGTGGGCGTGTTTCTTCACACACACATCAAACCATGCAACGTCACATTTATTGTGTTTAAAAAATTAACTTTTGGTCCTAAACTGTTTCCGAATTGTTTTTAATCGTGGGCATGTCCCCACGTAAATCAAATTACTCACGTTTGTCGTGTTTTTCAAAAATAAACAAATCGTTTTTTCCCACTCTTTCTATTGTTTTTGCATCCCCAGAAAAAATTCCCAGGGCCCCCAATCACCAAGGAGAGGTCCAGAGTTGCAGGCACTGGCTATGTTAGGGGTTTTAGGTCCAACAATCGAAGCAAAGTCCGATTGCGGTTGTGCACGGTCCTTGAACAGCTTCTGGCCGCCAATCCTCAGATCTCAGAGGCCAAAAAAATGTTTCTCTGTTGATGCAAAAAATTCAAAAGAGGGTTCAAATGGCTAGGGTTGTTTTTAATAAAGTTTGCACAGTAAATAGTGTTGTTAGGTTTAGTGCGTGTGCCGTACCGCACGTTTCCTCAGAGAAAGGAACACGGAGCAAGTCACTTCGTCGGAGTAGACAAAGGAAATAAATTTTATTTGGCTCTTCCGCATCACCCAGACTCATGATGGAGGCCTAAAATTGTGTGCCCAAGCCTGTGCGCGACGTTTCGGATTCTGTTATCCTTCTTCAGGCGAGCTTTGGACACGAAATGGCTGGAATTCTCTACAGCAGCCATGTATGTGCTGTTTCTAAGTGGGCGTGTTTCTTCACACACACATCAAACCATGCAACGTCACATTTATTGTGTTTAAAAAATTAACTTTTGGTCCTAAACTGTTTCCGAATTGTTTTTAATCGTGGGCATGTCCCCACGTAAATCAAATTACTCACGTTTGTCGTGTTTTTCAAAAATAAACAAATCGTTTTTCCCACTCTTTCTATTGTTTTTGCATCCCCAGAAAAATTCCCAGGGCCCCCAATCACCAAGGAGAGGTCCAGAGTTGCAGGCACTGGCTATGTTAGGGGTTTTAGGTCCAACAATCGAAGCAAAGTCCGATTGCGGTTGTGCACGGTCCTTGAACAGCTTCTGGCCGCCAATCCTCAGATCTCAGAGGCCCAAAAAAATGTTTCTCTGTTGATGCAAAAAATTCAAAAGAGGGTTCAAATGGCTAGGGTTGTTTTTAATAAAGTTTGCACAGTAAATAGTGTTGTTAGGTTTAGTGCGTGTGCCGTACCGCACGTTTCCTCAGAGAAAGGAACACGGAGCAAGTCACTTCGTCGGAGTAGACAAAGGAAATAAATTTTATTTGGCTCTTCCGCATCACCCAGACTCATGATGGAGGCCTAAAATTGTGTGCCCAAGCCTGTGCGCGACGTTTCGGATTCTGTTATCCTTCTTCAGGCGAGCTTTGGACACGAAATGGCTGGAATTCTCTACAGCAGCCATGTATGTGCTGTTTCTAAGTGGGCGTGTTTCTTCACACACACATCAAACCATGCAACGTCACATTTATTGTGTTTAAAAAATTAACTTTTGGTCCTAAACTGTTTCCGAATTGTTTTTAATCGTGGGCATGTCCCCACGTAAATCAAATTACTCACGTTTGTCGTGTTTTTCAAAAATAAACAAATCGTTTTTCCCACTCTTTCTATTGTTTTTGCATCCCCAGAAAAAATTCCCAGGGCCCCCAATCACCAAGGAGAGGTCCAGAGTTGCAGGCACTGGCTATGTTAGGGGTTTTAGGTCCAACAATCGAAGCAAAGTCCGATTGCGGTTGTGCACGGTCCTTGAACAGCTTCTGGCCGCCAATCCTCAGATCTCAGAGGCCCAAAAAAATGTTTCTCTGTTGATGCAAAAAATTCAAAAGAGGGTTCAAATGGCTAGGGTTGTTTTTAATAAAGTTTGCACAGTAAATAGTGTTGTTAGGTTTAGTGCGTGTGCCGTACCGCACGTTTCCTCAGAGAAAGGAACACGGAGCAAGTCACTTCGTCGGAGTAGACAAAGGAAATAAATTTTATTTGGCTCTTCCGCATCACCCAGACTCATGATGGAGGCCTAAAATTGTGTGCCCAAGCCTGTGCGCGACGTTTCGGATTCTGTTATCCTTCTTCAGGCGAGCTTTGGACACGAAATGGCTGGAATTCTCTACAGCAGCCATGTATGTGCTGTTTCTAAGTGGGCGTGTTTCTTCACACACACATCAAACCATGCAACGTCACATTTATTGTGTTTAAAAAATTAACTTTTGGTCCTAAACTGTTTCCGAATTGTTTTTAATCGTGGGCATGTCCCCACGTAAATCAAATTACTCACGTTTGTCGTGTTTTTCAAAAATAAACAAATCGTTTTTCCCACTCTTTCTATTGTTTTTGCATCCCCAGAAAAAATTCCCAGGGCCCCCAATCACCAAGGAGAGGTCCAGAGTTGCAGGCACTGGCTATGTTAGGGGTTTTAGGTCCAACAATCGAAGCAAAGTCCGATTGCGGTTGTGCACGGTCCTTGAACAGCTTCTGGCCGCCAATCCTCAGATCTCAGAGGCCCAAAAAAATGTTTCTCTGTTGATGCAAAAAATTCAAAAGAGGGTTCAAATGGCTAGGGTTGTTTTTAATAAAGTTTGCACAGTAAATAGTGTTGTTAGGTTTAGTGCGTGTGCCGTACCGCACGTTTCCTCAGAGAAAGGAACACGGAGCAAGTCACTTCGTCGGAGTAGACAAAGGAAATAAATTTTATTTGGCTCTTCCGCATCACCCAGACTCATGATGGAGGCCTAAAATTGTGTGCCCAAGCCTGTGCGCGACGTTTCGGATTCTGTTATCCTTCTTCAGGCGAGCTTTGGACACGAAATGGCTGGAATTCTCTACAGCAGCCATGTATGTGCTGTTTCTAAGTGGGCGTGTTTCTTCACACACACATCAAACCATGCAACGTCACATTTATTGTGTTTAAAAAATTAACTTTTGGTCCTAAACTGTTTCCGAATTGTTTTTAATCGTGGGCATGTCCCCACGTAAATCAAATTACTCACGTTTGTCGTGTTTTTCAAAAATAAACAAATCGTTTTTCCCACTCTTTCTATTGTTTTTGCATCCCCAGAAAAAATTCCCAGGGCCCCCAATCACCAAGGAGAGGTCCAGAGTTGCAGGCACTGGCTATGTTAGGGGTTTTAGGTCCAACAATCGAAGCAAAGTCCGATTGCGGTTGTGCACGGTCCTTGAACAGCTTCTGGCCGCCAATCCTCAGATCTCAGAGGCCCAAAAAAATGTTTCTCTGTTGATGCAAAAAATTCAAAAGAGGGTTCAAATGGCTAGGGTTGTTTTTAATAAAGTTTGCACAGTAAATAGTGTTGTTAGGTTTAGTGCGTGTGCCGTACCGCACGTTTCCTCAGAGAAAGGAACACGGAGCAAGTCACTTCGTCGGAGTAGACAAAGGAAATAAATTTTATTTGGCTCTTCCGCATCACCCAGACTCATGATGGAGGCCTAAAATTGTGTGCCCAAGCCTGTGCGCGACGTTTCGGATTCTGTTATCCTTCTTCAGGCGAGCTTTGGACACGAAATGGCTGGAATTCTCTACAGCAGCCATGTATGTGCTGTTTCTAAGTGGGCGTGTTTCTTCACACACACATCAAACCATGCAACGTCACATTTATTGTGTTTAAAAAATTAACTTTTGGTCCTAAACTGTTTCCGAATTGTTTTTAATCGTGGGCATGTCCCCACGTAAATCAAATTACTCACGTTTGTCGTGTTTTTCAAAAATAAACAAATCGTTTTTTCCCACTCTTTCTATTGTTTTTGCATCCCCAGAAAAAATTCCAGGGGCCCCAATCACCAAGGAGAGGTCCAGAGTTGCAGGCACTGGCTATGTTAGGGTTTTAGGTCCAACAATCGAAGCAAAGTCCGATTGCGGCGTTGTGCACGGTCCTTGAACAGCTTCTGGCCGCCAATCCTCAGATCTCAGAGGCCCAAAAAAATGTTTCTCTGTTGATGCAAAAAATTCAAAAGAGGGTTCAAATGGCTAGGGTTGTTTTTAATAAAGTTTGCACAGTAAATAGTGTTGTTAGGTTTAGTGCGTGTGCCGTACCGCACGTTTCCTCAGAGAAAGGAACACGGAGCAAGTCACTTCGTCGGAGTAGACAAAGGAAATAAATTTTATTTGGCTCTTCCGCATCACCCAGACTCATGATGGAGGCCTAAAATTGTGTGCCCAAGCCTGTGCGCGACGTTTCGGATTCTGTTATCCTTCTTCAGGCGAGCTTTGGACACGAAATGGCTGGAATTCTCTACAGCAGCCATGTATGTGCTGTTTCTAAGTGGGCGTGTTTCTTCACACACACATCAAACCATGCAACGTCACATTTATTGTGTTTAAAAAATTAACTTTTGGTCCTAAACTGTTTCCGAATTGTTTTTAATCGTGGGCATGTCCCCACGTAAATCAAATTACTCACGTTTGTCGTGTTTTTCAAAAATAAACAAATCGTTTTTCCCACTCTTTCTATTGTTTTTGCATCCCCAGAAAAAATTCCCAGGGCCCCAATCACCAAGGAGAGGTCCAGAGTTGCAGGCACTGGCTATGTTAGGGGTTTTAGGTCCAACAATCGAAGCAAAGTCCGATTGCGGTTGTGCACGGTCCTTGAACAGCTTCTGGCCGCCAATCCTCAGATCTCAGAGGCCCAAAAAAATGTTTCTCTGTTGATGCAAAAAATTCAAAAGAGGGTTCAAATGGCTAGGGTTGTTTTTAATAAAGTTTGCACAGTAAATAGTGTTGTTAGGTTTAGTGCGTGTGCCGTACCGCACGTTTCCTCAGAGAAAGGAACACGGAGCAAGTCACTTCGTCGGAGTAGACAAAGGAAATAAATTTTATTTGGCTCTTCCGCATCACCCAGACTCATGATGGAGGCCTAAAATTGTGTGCCCAAGCCTGTGCGCGACGTTTCGGATTCTGTTATCCTTCTTCAGGCGAGCTTTGGACACGAAATGGCTGGAATTCTCTACAGCAGCCATGTATGTGCTGTTTCTAAGTGGGCGTGTTTCTTCACACACACATCAAACCATGCAACGTCACATTTATTGTGTTTAAAAAATTAACTTTTGGTCCTAAACTGTTTCCGAATTGTTTTTAATCGTGGGCATGTCCCCACGTAAATCAAATTACTCACGTTTGTCGTGTTTTTTAAATAAACAAATCGTTTTTCCCACTCTTTCTATTGTTTTTGCATCCCCAGAAAAAATTCCCAGGGCCCCCAATCACCAAGGAGAGGTCCAGAGTTGCAGGCACTGGCTATGTTAGGGGTTTTAGGTCCAACAATCGAAGCAAAGTCCGATTGCGGTTGTGCACGGTCCTTGAACAGCTTCTGGCCGCCAATCCTCAGATCTCAGAGGCCCAAAAAAATGTTTCTCTGTTGATGCAAAAAATTCAAAAGAGGGTTCAAATGGCTAGGGTTGTTTTTAATAAAGTTTGCACAGTAAATAGTGTTGTTAGGTTTAGTGCGTGTGCCGTACCGCACGTTTCCTCAGAGAAAGGAACACGGAGCAAGTCACTTCGTCGGAGTAGACAAAGGAAATAAATTTTATTTGGCTCTTCCGCATCACCCAGACTCATGATGGAGGCCTAAAATTGTGTGCCCAAGCCTGTGCGCGACGTTTCGGATTCTGTTATCCTTCTTCAGGCGAGCTTTGGACACGAAATGGCTGGAATTCTCTACAGCAGCCATGTATGTGCTGTTTCTAAGTGGGCGTGTTTCTTCACACACACATCAAACCATGCAACGTCACATTTATTGTGTTTAAAAAATTAACTTTTGGTCCTAAACTGTTTCCGAATTGTTTTTAATCGTGGGCATGTCCCCACGTAAATCAAATTACTCACGTTTGTCGTGTTTTTCAAAAATAAACAAATCGTTTTTCCCACTCTTTCTATTGTTTTTGCATCCCCAGAAAAAATTCCCAGGGCCCCCAATCACCAAGGAGAGGTCCAGAGTTGCAGGCACTGGCTATGTTAGGGGTTTTAGGTCCAACAATCGAAGCAAAGTCCGATTGCGGTTGTGCACGGTCCTTGAACAGCTTCTGGCCGCCAATCCTCAGATCTCAGAGGCCCAAAAAAATGTTTCTCTGTTGATGCAAAAAATTCAAAAGAGGGTTCAAATGGCTAGGGTTGTTTTAATAAAGTTTGCACAGTAAATAGTGTTGTTAGGTTTAGTGCGTGTGCCGTACCGCACGTTTCCTCAGAGAAAGGAACACGGAGCAAGTCACTTCGTCGGAGTAGACAAAGGAAATAAATTTTATTTGGCTCTTCCGCATCACCCAGACTCATGATGGAGGCCTAAAATTGTGTGCCCAGCCTGTGCGCGACGTTTCGGATTCTGTTATCCTTCTTCAGGCGAGCTTTGGACACGAAATGGCTGGAATTCTCTACAGCAGCCATGTATGTGCTGTTTCTAAGTGGGCGTGTTTCTTCACACACACATCAAACCATGCAACGTCACATTTATTGTGTTTAAAAAATTAACTTTTGGTCCTAAACTGTTTCCGAATTGTTTTTAATCGTGGGCATGTCCCCACGTAAATCAAATTACTCACGTTTGTCGTGTTTTCAAAAATAAACAAATCGTTTTTCCCACTCTTTCTATTGTTTTTGCATCCCCAGAAAAAATTCCCAGGGCCCCCAATCACCAAGGAGAGGTCCAGAGTTGCAGGCACTGGCTATGTTAGGGGTTTTAGGTCCAACAATCGAAGCAAAGTCCGATTGCGGTTGTGCACGGTCCTTGAACAGCTTCTGGCCGCCAATCCTCAGATCTCAGAGGCCCAAAAAAATGTTTCTCTGTTGATGCAAAAAATTCAAAAGAGGGTTCAAATGGCTAGGGTTGTTTTTAATAAAGTTTGCACAGTAAATAGTGTTGTTAGGTTTAGTGCGTGTGCCGTACCGCACGTTTCCTCAGAGAAAGGAACACGGAGCAAGTCACTTCGTCGGAGTAGACAAAGGAAATAAATTTTATTTGGCTCTTCCGCATCACCCAGACTCATGATGGAGGCCTAAAATTGTGTGCCCAAGCCTGTGCGCGACGTTTCGGATTCTGTTATCCTTCTTCAGGCGAGCTTTGGACACGAAATGGCTGGAATTCTCTACAGCAGCCATGTATGTGCTGTTTCTAAGTGGGCGTGTTTCTTCACACACACATCAAACCATGCAACGTCACATTTATTGTGTTTAAAAAATTAACTTTTGGTCCTAAACTGTTTCCGAATTGTTTTTAATCGTGGGCATGTCCCCACGTAAATCAAATTACTCACGTTTGTCGTGTTTTTCAAAAATAAACAAATCGTTTTTCCCACTCTTTCTATTGTTTTTGCATCCCCAGAAAAAATTCCCAGGGCCCCAATCACCAAGGAGAGGTCCAGAGTTGCAGGCACTGGCTATGTTAGGGGTTTTAGGTCCAACAATCGAAGCAAAGTCCGATTGCGGTTGTGCACGGTCCTTGAACAGCTTCTGGCCGCCAATCCTCAGATCTCAGAGGCCCAAAAAAATGTTTCTCTGTTGATGCAAAAAAAAAAGGTTCAAAAGAGGGTTCAAATGGCTAGGGTTGGTGTTTTTATAAAGTTTGCACAGTAAATAGTGTTGTTAGGTTTAGTGCGTGTGCCGTACCGCACGTTTCCTCAGAGAAAGGAACACGGAGCAAGCACACTTCGTCGGAGTAGACAAAGGAAATAAATTTATTTGGCTCTTCCGCATCACCCAGACTCATGATGGAGGCCTAAAATTGTGTGCCCAAGCCTGTGCGCGACGTTTCGGATTCTGTGTTATCCTTCTTCAGGCGAGCTTTGGACACGAAATGGCTGGAATTCTCTACAGCAGCCATGTATGTGCTGTTTCTAAGTGGGCGTGTTTCTTCACACACACATCAAACCATGCAACGTCACATTTATTGTGTTTAAAAAATTAACTTTTGGTCCTAAACTGTTTCCGAATGTTTTTAAATCGTGGGCATGTCCCCACGTAAAAATCAAATTACTCACGTTTGTCGTGTTTTTCAAAAATAAAACAAATCGTTTTTTTTCCCCCACTCTTATCAATTGTTTTTGGCATCCCCAGAAAAAATTCCCAGGGCCCCCAATCACCAAGGAGAGGTCCAGAGTTGCAGGCACTGGCTATGTTAAGGGGTTTTAGGTCCAACAA
>JAPDDM010000266.1:2500-62647 GCA_027474115.1 Schizopygopsis malacanthus
ATTCACACGAGCAAAATATGAATACATTAAAACAACTTTGTATTTACTTTACCCAAAATATGCTCATCCTCAGGTCTATCCGAGATCAGGATGAGTGTCTCAGCAACGGATACATAGCAGTGAATGGGTGCCGTCAGAATGAGAGTCAGATAAAACATCACAATCAGTTATCATCTGGAGAAGACTAAGCCAGCATTAAAGAAAACTGAGTCGAGGCCGAGTACCAAAACAAACGTGTAGCCAATCACAGTAAGGGGCGTGTCTGCTCATGATGTGGAGGAGAGAGCGCTCCGTGAACAACCGAGCCGAGCGACAGAAAGATAGAGATGGAGGATAAAAACTAAAGAAAAAACGCTGCGGAGTGATAAGTGTCTAGATCGGGACAACAGCTAAAGCCTGCCTACACTGGACGCGAGAATGTAGCGCTCTATGATTTGCGCGATGCAGTAAACGCGGACGAATACAGTCATAAAAACGCGATTTACAGTTTAACGCGGAATGTGTCAAAGTTTGGATGAATTAATCAAAAGTAGGTTATTACACTTAAATCAAATCGCGATATTGGCATATATTTGTGAATTTTACGCTGCAAAAGTCAATTCTGCACGACTCTGTATTAGAGGTCGACCGATAGTGTATTTTACCGATACCGATAGCTAGGTTGGACCACACGGACCGATACCGATTAATCAACCGATAGTTTTTAAAATGGATACCGAATGAAAACTAAATAGAGCTTTATTACTATTTAAAAAAAGCAGTACCAGTACTGAACCATACTTTATAAATGAATACTAATTTAGTATGAATATGAATTACTATATTGATTATTAAAGTTATTTCATAGTTTACAAATGTAAAATGAAGCCTATTAGTAAAATGTTTAAATGAACACATTCTAACAAGGAACAATTCTTCTACAGCTTTCATTATGTTACAAATGGACTCTTATTGTTAAGTATTACCATTTAATTTCAGCAGTCATGCTTAAAGACGGCCATCTTGAAATACCTACACAAGGGCCATATTAAAAATGACATGCACAGGTTATTGATATTGTACGTTTACTCTCACAATTTATTTGCTGCTATTTTAGAACACTGCATGATTATCTAATCAAAATATAACAAATATGCAAGTGACACACTGTGCAAAAGCGTCTGGAGAAGTCACGGGTATTCACACACACCACAAACGCGTCACATTTAATTCAAGCAAGCGGTCTAAAACTAATCACCAAACAGACATACGTTTTCTTCAAGAATGAACCATGTGGCATAAATAAGTTTGGAAGTTCGGTGTTTAAAAAACCAGAGCAAACGGAAAGCGCTATCTGTATTACAGCTCTCGTATAAGAAGCAGATGACAGACTGTATAAGAGCTCAATACATAATTTATAGGGTTGACTCCGTTTGTGAAGTCATTATGTACATTAACAATGATTTGGGACAAATAGGCTATAATGTTTTTTTAATGGAAAACTATGTGAATGGTGCTCTGCTCTGCGGCAGTTTCCCGCTCTGTGCAGCGCGCAGTGTCACAAGCCAAACAATCAACACATGCTGTCAGAAATCGAGCTGTATAATGATAGCAGACCAATCTCACCAGCTCCAACCACTTCCAGCAACAGACGGAAATTATCGGCATTCAATTTTGCCGATAACCGATAGTTAATGAAATCAACTATCGGTGCCGATTAATCGATTCGCCCTCTACTCTGTATGAATGGAGCAGAACGCGTGGTTTTAATTATCTAACGTTACATAAACAGCGTGCGTGGCGCTCGTCTCAACGAGGACATACTTATATGAACAATATCTCCAGAACTGTTCTGAGAGTCACTTAACGAGCATTGAGTAAAACAAGCCTCATATCATCTACACACAGAACTATTCACGCAACCCGTCAAAATAAAAGTCTAAACTAGCCTCGAATCATATACACACAGAACTATTCACGCAACAACCGTCAAAATAAAAGTCAAAACTAGCCTCGTATCATATACACACAGAACTATTCACGACAACCCATCAAATAAAAAGTCTAAACTAGCCTCGTATCATCTACACACAGAACTATTCACGGCAACCCGTCAAAATAAAACTAAACTAGTCTCGTATCATATACAACACAGAACTATTCACGGCAACCCGTCAAAATAAAAGTCTAAACTAGCCTCGTATCATATACACACAGAACTATTAACGGCAACCCGTCAAAATAAAAGTCTAAACTAGCCTCGTATCATATACACACAGAACTATTCACGGCCACCAGTCAAAATAAAAGTCTAAACTAGTCTCGTATCATATACACACAGAACTATTCACGGCAACCTGTCAAAATAAAAGTCTAAACTAACCTCGTATCATATACACACAGAACTATTCACGGCCACCCATCAAAATAAAAGTCTAAACTAGCCTCGTATCATATACACACAGAACAATTCACGGCAACCCCGTCAAAAATAAAAGTCTAACTAGCCTCGTATCATATACACACAGAACTATTCACGCAACCCGTCAAAATAAAAGTCTAAACTAGCTCTCGTATCATATACACACAGAACTATTCACGGCCACCCGTCAAAATAAAAGTCTAAACTAGCCTCGTATCATATATACACAGAACTAATCACGGCAACCCGTCAAAATAAAAGTCTAAACTAGCCTCGTATCATATACACACAGACTATTCACGGCCACACCGTCAAAATAAAAGTCTGAACTAGCCTCATATCATATACAGACAGAACTATTCACGGCAACCCGTCAAATAAAAGTCTAAACTAGCCTCGTATCATCTACACACAGAACTATTCACGGGCCACCCGTCAAAATAAAAAGTCTAAACTAGCCTCGTATCATATACACACAGAACTATTCACGGCCACCCCGTCAAATAAAAGTCTAAACTAGCCTCGTATCATCTACACCAGAACTATTCCCACGCCACCCCGTCAAAATAAAAGTCTAAACTAGCCTCGTATCATATACACACAGAACATTCACGGCCACCCGTCAAAATAAAAGTCTAAACTAGCCTCGTATCATATACACACAGAACTATATCACGGCAACCCGTCAAAATAAAAGTCTAAACTAGCCTCGGATCATCTACACACAGAATTATTCACGGCAACACCGTCAAAATAAAAGTCTAAACTAGCCTCGTATCATATACACACAGAACTATTCACGGCCACCCCGTCAAAATAAAAGTCTAAACTAGCCTCGTATCATATACACACAGAACTATTCACGGCAACCGTCAAAATAAAAGTCTAAACTCGCCATGTATCATATACACACACAGAACTTATCACGGCCCCTCCCTCAAAATAAAAGTCTAAACTAGCCTCGTATCATATACACACAGAACTATTCACGGCAACCCGTCAAAATAAAAGTCTAAACTAGCCTCGATCATCTACACACAGAATTATTCACGGCAACCCGTCAAAATAAAAGTCTAAACTAGCCTCGTATCATATACACACAGAACTATTCACGGCAACCCGCCAAAAAAAAGTCTAAACTAGCCTCGTATCATATACACACAGAACTATTCACGACAACCCATCAAAATAAAAGTCTAAAAACTAGCCTCGTATCATATACACACAGAACTATTCACGGCAACCCGCCAAAATAAAAGTCTAAACTAGCCTCGTATCATATACACACAGAACTATTCACGGCAACCCGTCAAAATAAAAGTCGGTTTTTAACTTATTAAAGACATTGTGCCAGAAATAGGCTATATTAATGTTACTAGTGGAATGTATGTAATACCACTACTGTTGAAAAACAATAAAACTTATTTTTTAAAGATTTAAAATCACAAAATATTTAAACTTGAATCCCCTTTATAGCCAAAAATGTAAATGTTTAATTTTCATTAATTAAAATATAAAATTAGATCAATGTCTTATGCCTTCATGTGATAACCAGTAAAAGTGTCGGTCTGCGTGTCTGTGTGTCGTGTCTGCGTGCGTCTGTCTGTGTGTGTCGTGTCTGCGTGCGTCTGTCTGTGTGTCCGTGTCTGCGTGCGTCTGTCTGTGTGTCGTGTCTGCGTCTGTCTGTGTGTCGTGTCTGCGTGCGTCTGTCTGTGTGTCGTGTCTGCGTGCGTCTGTGTGTCTGCATGCGTGCGTCTGTGTGTCGTGTCTGCGTGCGTCTGTGTCTGTGTGCCGTGTCTGTGTGTCTGCATGCGTCTGCGTGTGTCTGTGTGTCGTGTCTGCGTGCGTGTGTCGTGTCTGTGTGTCTGTGTGAGTCTGTGCGTCTGCATGCGTCTGTGTGTCGTGTCTGCGTGCGTCTGTGTGTCTGCGTGCGTCTGTGTGTCTGCGTGTCGTGTCTGCGTCATCTGCATGCGTCTGTGTGTCGTGTCTGCGTGCGTCTGTGTGCGTCTGTGTGTGTGTCGTGTCTGTGTGTGTGTCTGCTGCGTGCGTCTGTGTGTCGTGTCTGCGTGCGTCTGTGTGTCGTGTCTGCGTGCGTCTGTGTGTCGTCTGCATGCGTCTGTGTGTCGTGTCTGTGTGTCATGTCTGCGTGCGTCTGTGTGTCTGCGTGTCTGTGTGCGTCTGTGTGTCTGCGTGCGTCTGTGTGTCGCGTCTGCGTGCGTCTGTGTGTCTGCGTGTCTGTGTGCGTCTGTGTGTCGCGTCTGCGTGCGTCTGTGTGCAAACAAAAAGTAATTTAATTAGTAGATTTTAAATACAAAACTTGGTGAAACGATGTATGATTTAACCGTGATCATTTAAGCCACCATAACTGTGACAAGAAATATTCTCTAGAAATCACAAATTTTAAACATTTAAAGCGGTCAAAAATAATCAATCTCTCACATTATTCCAAACCTGTCACTCATTCTTTACACATCCTTTCGTCTGCTGGTCACAAAAACATATGTTGAGGAACGTTTGGGAACTTAACAACACTTAACTTCTATTAAATGAGCAAAAAACATAGAGATAGCATCGTGTTAGTGTTTCAGTGCTGACAGAAAGAACAGGTTTGAGCGAGTACATCATGACGCTTTTAGAGTGTACTGTCCCTTTAAGACGGAGTTTAATTACACCGCTAACGTTATCTGGAAACCCGCTAATATTACTCAGACTTAATTAATCTTCCTCAGTCATCATAAGTGTACACTTGATTTGACCACAGCACTATATTACACAAACGATGATATTAATGCATATAAAACACATAGAATGTATCAATAATGAGCTTTAACGTTATAATTAGAATTGTTGTTGGTACTAAATAAACTCTAACATTATTAACGTCATGAATACATCGCGAGAAAGCTAAAATCGCGGTTAAATGAGCGAATGTTTCTGTCAGTGTATGTTAACGTTATATATCTCACCACTTCTCTGGCTCTGCCGCCGAAACCGTCTTTCGGTCTCGGTCTGGCTCTCTTCGCTCCGCCGGTATCGTCTTTGGTGGATGGATCGATCAATCCGAGCGCTTTATTCCGAGTTTTCACCGTTTTCACGCTCGCTTTGAAGACTAATGTTATGTCGGCGGCCATGGCGGACACGTCGGCGCTCTGACGTCACTCGCGCGCGCAGAGCGGAAGCTGCAGTGCACTCATCAGCGTACTAGCTTCTGCGAGTAGTGTTCTAGTATGCGGCTTTCGAGTAGTGTTCTAGTATGCGCTTCTGCGAGTAGTGTTCCTAGACACTTCTGCAAGTGTTCTATATCGGCTTTCCCCGCGTCGCGAACGCATATCAAATATATCTCAACTTATTTCAAACTATTCACCTTTCCACAAATGTCTTTAAAAGTTCTCACATGGGAGCAGAAAGTCTCACATTCATTAAGTCACTGCATTAAATATAATAATATTATTAATAAAAATAATAATATAATATCTTACATTGTTTTGAATAAACATCTAAAGCAAGTTTTAAAGCAAGATTCTTTTGCTGGAAATCTTGATTTCTAAAATAAATAAATGACGAAAATGATGTTTATAATTACTACTAATAATTAGAACTAATATCTGCCAATGGGGGGGGGGGGGGGGGGGGGGGCGAAAAACTTGTTTCCCTTTAAATTAAGTTATTTTTTTCTGAGCCCTTTGGCTGATATTTGTTCATGTTTTATATTATTGTACTTCTTGAGTATATTGATCCGTGATTTAGGCATCGAGATCTTTAAGATATAATAATAATAACGTATTATTTCCACAGTTTGTGAGCGGAGATGTGCAGACAATGTAAAAGGGGTTTATTTATTTGTATTTCTACTTTGGAGCATTGCTAATACACAACATGTACATTTAGAGAACATACTGACATGTGCTTCATTTCATTTATTGATTTTATTAATTACTCATCTACGTTACTTGGTCTTAAAAGTCCTGAACTTACCTTCTTCACATACATAGACTAATACACAGAGAGAGAGAGACACACACCCCTTATGGTCTATATGAGGATTTATTACACATTTATTCTGATTCATGTTATTTCACAGACAGAAGTTCAGCTGCAGTATTATAGTCATGAAGAGAAAAGAAGAGACTCTATAACATCTCACTGTTACTGATTTATCATGCAGCTCAAAGCATTATGAGTATAATCTCTCATTAATCTATTCTGATTCATCAACACAGTTTCACTGATGATCCAACATTAAAACCCCAAAACAATCCAAACCCAAACCCCGGATAGAGCGTCTGAGTGAATGTGGTCTGGACTGTGTGGATGAGGTTCATTGTGTCAGAGACGCTGTAGAAGGACAGAGTTCCTGCTCCGTGATCCACAAACACTCCTACTCTGCTGTTGATGGGCTTCACAGGGAGATGAGTCTCTATGTTATTGTGTCTGAATGAGTATCTGGAGCGAGAGCAGTACAAACTCCAGGACTGATCATTACATCCAAACACACACTCATCACCTCCCTTCCTGCTGATGCTCTTATATGACACTGATATATACACACAATCTCCACTCCACTCCAGCTCCCAGTAACAGCGTCCACACACACTCTCTCTACACAACACCTGATACTCATCAAATCTGTCTGGATGATCAGGATACGACTGATCTGTGTCAGTGCGAGTGATCACTCTGTTGTTCTCAGACAGAAGGAGGAGATTATATGCTGTGTTCACATCCAGAGTGAACTGATGGGAATCTGATGGAGATAAAACACATCAGAATCAGGAATTATGAATCTGTTTGATCTTTTCATGTATCTGAACTCTCTAATTCTCTTTCTTTCTTTCTTTCTTTTTTCTTTCTTTTTTATTCTTCTTTCTTTCTTTTTTTTTTCTCATTATTTTTTCTTTCTTATTTATTTTAATTTTGTCATTTTTCTTTTTTCTTTATAGTTCTCTATAGTTTTTTATTTTTCTCTCTTTTAAATTTTTTATTTATTGTTCTTTTTTTAATTTTTCTCTCTTTTTAATTTTTTATTTATTTATTGTTATTATTTTCTTTTTCTCTCTTTTCTTATTTTTTATTTTATTTATTGTTATTATTTTTTTCTGTTTTCTTATTTTTTATTTATTGTTATTATTATTATTATTTTTTTTCTGTTTTCTTGTTTTTTTTATTTATTGTTATTATTTTTATTTTTCTCTCTTTTTTTAATTTTTTTTATTGTTTTTATTTTTATTTTTCTCTCTTTTCTTATTTTATTTATTGTTTTTATTTTTCTCTCTTTTTAATTTTAATTTTATTTATTGTTATAATTTTTCTCTCTTTTATTCTTTTTGTATTTATTGTTATTATTTTTATTTTTCTCTCTATTTGTATTGTTATTTTCTTTCTTTCATTTTTATTTTTTATTAATTACTTGTTGTTATTTATTTTTCGCTCTTTTCTTGTTATTATCTTTCTTTATTTATTGTTATTTTGTTTGTTTCTTTCCTTTCGTTTTTGTTGTTATTTATTTTTTGTAAAATATTAATTACGAGGAAAGGTTTGAATAAAACAAAAGATTAATAGCATAATTTACTGTTATTTTTTATTGATAGTTTAACTAAAGTATTCATCAACTGATGAGAAAACAATAAATTGATTAATTGTAAAATAATTGATAGCTTAGTCGACTAATTGAACAAATAATAGATATATCATTTGACAATACAAATAATCGTTAGCTGCAGCTCTAGACAGGTCATTAACAGCTGGTCTGTGTGGTAATTACAGCACATCGGTCAGGACTAGGTGTGTGCGATATATATATCGTCTGTGATAATATCCTAATTGTTGTTTTAACGATGTGTAATTTGACATTATTGAGTATATTGCGTGAAGTGTGTTCTTTCACTGCATGATTCATTATTAAAAACATTATGATCACAAAATTCAAGATATGGGGGAAGAAAATGTCTATATATAATTTCATATAGTTAATATCTCATGAAGAGTGTCGTTTTTGTTCTCTAAATATTAGCATGATTACAAATGTGATATATATTTTTTACAACAGTTCTATAAACAAGAAGTTAATATTAAAAGACTTATGTTTTAGACACCATATCACTAATTTCACCAACAAACATAATTCTAAACACAGTCACAGAACTGTTTTGTGTCTCTGAGCAACATGACGGTGATTCGTTCCTGAATCAATCAATCTTTAAATGATTCGGTTCAATCGCAACGACTCACTTATTAACACTGACCTGCTGCCACCTACTGGCGGTTTAATTTCACATTTAAAGTATCTTTTCATTTTTTTATTTATAATTTTAAATATCAATATTCAACATTTTATGTTTAATATATCAAAACAATATTTATGCATGTATAACTGCAGGTTAAATGCATTCATGTCCTGCATTAAACACGAGTAAACACATCTAAACACCTCTTCAGATGCAGCTTCTGTGGTTCCTCTGCAGTGCAAAGATTCATTTAGTTGATACTGATTTAATTTGCTTGGCAACAGCCCAAAAGTCTAATTATCGTAATCCACTGATTAAACATAAGAATTTGACTCATTGCTGATGCACACTTTTAGAAAAGGTAAAAATTAGGGCTGGTACACGATTTAAATTTTTGTTCTCATTAATTACATGTGGTGATTAATTAATCTTTGACTGAGAAATTACTCCCAAAAGATAATTTAAAGTCATTGCTGTGTAAAGCATAAAACAGACATTACAAAAGTAGCTTCAGCAATAAGTATTTAGTTTGATCAAATTTATCACATTTACTCTTTTGGACCATGAGGGTGAATAAATGATGACACAATGTTCATTTTTGGGTGGGTGATCTATACCTTTAATACTCTATTTTATTATTATTACTATGGAAATATTAAATATTTATTTAATGATATATATAAAATAAATAAACTATAAATAAAAAAAACTGCCAGTAGGTGGTGGTAAATGTCTTGATGATTAAGTCATTTATTCATTAATCTGATTCGTTCAGGAGTGAAGTAAATGGTTCTCTATATGAATGGTTCATTAAATCATTAGGCTTGTTGGATTTGAAGTGGATCATCATCATCAGAACGACTGGTGTGACATCAAAGTACCGCGAGAGCTAAAGAGAGCAGATGGCTGTCGCGGTACTTTGATACTTCAAACTCGGTCTCATAACATTTACACGACTCAATTTAATGTGTACATACCCGGTACAACCATGTTTGCACATTCTTCAGTGGAAGCTGAACAGTAGCTCACTGCATGACCGGTGCGATCATTTGCATTTAACTTAAAATGCTCCGTCATATTTGTTCATACAGATGAGATTAATACATCTTTCGAATCTGTAAAAGCTCTACTTTCATTTGTGTGCACTCACAATAAGAACAAAACGTTGTGCTTTTGTAAAATAATGAAAACAAACAGGGTGCACTTTCTGCCGTCTAGGTCTCTGTGAACCTATTTTTTATATATTAACCGAAACACTTGCCTCACAGACATGAAAAATATATCTACAGAAAGCGAAATGTCTACTTTTAAATGAAGCAATTCAAATGGAAAACTAATATTTTCAGATTATGTAATCCGTATGAAACACATCCACTGTGGAGATGACGAGTCAGTGTCGACTTCATCACTGCAGCCGAAATACAGAAAACACTAGTTTATCAATGAATTATTATGATGTTAAGGCAGTCTTCTTGCTATTATTTCCCTGAAACATTCATAATCATTACTTCTGCGGCAAGCTTTATGTGTGCGCTTGAGCGCTGACAGGCTAAAGGCAATTAAAGGCTCATTATTATGAATTATATGGTTAATTAGTATAAACGTGCGATGACTATTAGTCGATCAGAAAAATATTTAGTCGAGGGCAGCCCAATCATTTACATCAATTATAAAACTCTTATTTCTCCTTCTACAGAAGAACATGAACACACTCAGTGAGTTTTCTGCTAGTTTTCTTACTGACTTACATCGTAGGAAGTCGTTCCTGGTCCTGGGATCAATGTTGGTGAATGTGACTGTGGAAATCAACAGACATGAACAGTGTGATTCTCATGATCCTGCATCCATTACTAACACATTTCTAATATGATGTTCTCCATGATATGAGATGATGATGGAGAGCAGATGAATCTCCAGAACTTTACCTCTGTCTGAGATCTTCTTGAGATCCTCTTTGCAGAAATCCTCCACTTTGTCTTTCAGCTGACGAACAGATTCTCTCAGACCATCAAAAGAGACGAGAGAACTGAAGAGATCATCATTTACGTCTGTAGATTCAGGAGGTGCTGAGAGAGACTGGAAACTCTACAGAAAACAGAAATCAAAACTCATCAGCTCCACACTTCACCCAATAACCTGCACCAACATCAGATTTGTGCGGCTCTTGAACTGTTGGTGGCGCTAGTGGTGTTTGAGAGCTAAAAATATCTTCCAGAAGAAAGAGCTCAGAGAAACTAGAGAGTCTAACTAGTAACTAGTTAGTCTCGTGTGACAGCAGGTTCTGCTCAAGTCCACTATGACCCTGTTCTTCTAGATCTGTTACCTGCAGGAACTGCTCAAGTCCACTATGACTCTGTTCTTCTAGATCTGTGTTACCTGCAGGATCTGCTCAAGTCCACTGTGACCCTGTTCTTATAGATCTGTGTTACCTGCAGGATCTGCTCAAGTCCACTATGACCCTGTTCTTCTAGATCTGTTACCTGCAGGATCTGCTCAAGTCCACTATGACCCTGTTCTTCTAGATCTGTGTTACCAGCAGGATCTGCTCAAGTCCACTATGACCCTGTTCTTCTAGATCTGTGTTACCTGCAGGATCTGCTCAAGTCCACTATGACCCTGTTCTTCTAGAACTGTGTTACCTGCAGGATCTGCTCAAGTCCACTATGACCCTGTTCTTCTAGATCTGTGTTACCTGCAGGATCTGCTCAAGTCCACTATGATCCTGTTCTTCTAGATCTGTGTCACCTGCAGGAACTGCTCAAGTCCACTATGACCCTGTTCTTCTAGATCTGTGTTACCAGCAGGATCTGCTCAAGTCCACTATGACCCTGTTCTTCTAGATCTGTGTCACCTGCAGGAACTGCTCAAGTCCACTGTGACCCTGTTCTTCTAGATCTGTGTTACCTGCAGGATCTGCTCAAGTCCACTGTGACCCTGTTCTTCTAGATCTGTGTTACCTGCAGGATCTGCTCAAGTCCACTATGACCCTGTTCTTCTAGATCTGTGTTACCTGCAGGATCTGCTCAAGTCCACTATGACCCTGTTCTTCTAGATCTGTTACATGCAGGATCTGCTCAAGTCCACTATGACCCTGTTCTTCTAGATCTGTGTTACCAGCAGGATCTGCTCAAGTCCACTATGATCCTGTTCTTCTAGATCTGTGTTACCTGCAGGATCTGCTCAAGTCCACTATGACCCTGTTCTTCTAGATCTGTGTTACCTGCAGGATCTGCTCAAGTCCACTATGACCCTGTTCTTCTAGATCTGTGTTACCTGCAGGATCTGCTCAAGTCCACTATGACCCTGTTCTTCTAGATCTGTTACCTGCAGGATCTGCTCAAGTCCACTATGACCCTGTTCTTCTAGATCTGTGTTACCAGCAGGATCTGCTCAAGTCCACTATGACCCTGTTCTTCTAGATCTGTGTCACCTGCAGGAACTGCTCAAGTCCACTGTGACCCTGTTCTTCTAGATCTGTGTTACCTGCAGGATCTGCTCAAGTCCACTGTGACCCTGTTCTTCTAGATCTGTGTTACCTGCAGATCTGCTCATCCACTGCTGTTCTTCTAATCTGTGTTACCTGCAGGATCTGCTCATCCACTATGACCCTGTTCTTCTAGATCTGTTACATGCAGGATTGCTCAAGTCCTGCCCTGTTCTTCTAGATCTGTGTTACCAGCAGGATCTGCTCAAGTCCACTATGACCTGTTCTTCTAGTTGTGTTACTGCAGGATCTGCTCAGTCCATATGACTGTTCTTCTAGATCTGTGTTATGCAGGATCTGCTCAAGTCCACTATGACCCTGTTCTTCTAGATCTGTGTTACCAGCAGGATCTGCTCAAGTCCACTATGATCCTGTTCTTCTAGATCTGTGTTACCTGCAGGATCTGCTCAAGTCCACTATGACCCTGTTCTTCTAGATCTGTGTTACCTGCAGGATCTGCTCAAGTCCACTATGACCCTGTTCTTCTAGATCTGTGTTACCTGCAGGATCTGCTCAAGTCCACTATGACCCTGTTCTTCTAGATCTGTTACCTGCAGGATCTGCTCAAGTCCACTATGACCCTGTTCTTCTAGATCTGTGTTACCAGCAGGATCTGCTCAAGTCCACTATGATCCTGTTCTTCTAGATCTGTGTTACCTGCAGGATCTGCTCAAGTCCACTATGACCCTGTTCTTCTAGATCTGTGTTACCTGCAGGTCTGCTTAAGTCCACTATGATCCTGTTCTTCTAGATCTGTGTTACCAGCAGGATCTGCTCAAGTCCACTATGATCCTGTTCTTCTAGATCTGTGTTACCTGCAGGATCTGCTCAAGTCCACTATGACCCTGTTCTTCTAGATCTGTTACCTGCAGGATCTGCTCAAGTCCACCATGACCCTGTTCTTCTAGATCTGTGTTACCTGCAGGATCAGCTCAAGTCCACTATGACCCTGTTCTTCTAGATCTGTGTTACCTGCAGGATCTGCTCAAGTCCACTATGATCCTGTTCTTCTAGATCTGTGTTACCTGCAGGATCTGCTCAAGTCCACTATGACCCTGTTCTTCTAGATCTGTGTTACCTGCAGGAACTGGATGTGATCCTGTGTGTGTGAAAGCTGCTCCAGCTCAGCGTCTCTCCTCCTCAGATCATTGATCTCCTGCTCCAGTTGCTCCAGTCGTCCTTCAGCTCGACTCAATGCTTGCTTTTCCTGATCTCTGATCAGCCGTATCAGCTCAGAGCGGCTTCTCTCAATGGAGCGGATGAGCTCAGTAAAGATCTTCTCACTGTCCTTCACTGCTGTCTGTGCAGAGCGCTGTTAGGACACACAGTGATTCAGGCTTCAGTGAGTCTGAACTGAGACTGAGACAAACTTCTCTTCTTCTCCAGACTCACCTTATGAGACTCCACAGCCTCTCTCAGCTGCTGAAGATCTTTCTCTCTCTGCTGGATTCTCTGCTGGAACGTCTTCTGCGCCTCCTTCAGCTGCTTCTGCAGGACAAACAGATGATATTGAATGCCACAGAAAACTACTGGCACTAAATCGTCATCACTAAATCATAAAATATTTTCCTGGATTTGACTATTCAGATATTTTGCTGGACATTATAGTTGGTGGAGTACCGGTGCTGCTCAGACACTTCAGTACACGCAGACAGGAGAAGCGAGCCGGCACGTATTAAGAACGCCATACCAGACAGCTCGCTTCATCTGCCGAAAACATGTGCTGACCAGCTGGCCCCCATCTTCACAAAGATCTTCAACAGATCAATGGAGCTGTGCAAAGTCCCCTCATGCTTCTAACACTCCACCATCATCCCCCATCCCAAAGAAACCCAACATTTCTGGACTTCATGACTACAGACCTGTGGCTCTAATGTCTCTGGCCATGAAATAATAAGACTGGTTCTGGCTTATCTGAAGGTCATCACTGAACCCTTACTGGACCCCCTGCAGTTTGCCTACAGAGCAAACAGATCCGTGGACGATGCAGTCAACATGGGACTGCATTATGTTCTGCAACATCTAAACAGACTAGAGACTTATGTGAGGATCCTTTTTGTGGACTTCAGCTCGGCCTTTAACACCAACATCACTACACTTCTTCAGTCCAAACTAACCCAGCTCTCTGTCTCTAGCTCTAGCTGTCATTGGATCACCAGCGTTCTGACAGATAGCCAGCAGCTAGTGAGACTGAGGACATTCATGTCAAACAGCCGCTCCACCAACACTGGTGCCCCTCAGGGCTGATGTTCTCTCCCCACTGCTCTTCTCCCTGTACACGAATGACTGCACATCTAAAGACCCCTCAGTCGAGCTCCTGAAGTTTGCAGACGACACCACACTGATTGGCCTCATCCAGGACGGAGACGAGTCTGCTAACAGACAGGAGGTTAAGGAGCTGGCTGTCTGGTGCAGTCTTAACAACCTGGAGCTGAACACGCTCAAAACCTTGGAGATGATCGTGGACTTCAGGAGAACCCCCCCCCCCCCCCTGCTCCCCCCCACTCACCATCATGAACAGCACTGTGACTGCAGTGGAGTCATTCAGATTCCTGGGCACCACAATTTCTCAGGATCTGAAGTGGGACAATCACATCGAGACCATGGTGAAAAAGGCCCAGCAGAGGCTGTACTTCCTTCTCCAGCTGAGAACGTTCAACCTGCCACAGGAGCTGCTGAAACAGTTCTACTCTGCCATCATTGAATCAGTCCTCTGCACCTCAATAACTGTCTGGTTCAGCTCAGCTTCCAAATCTGACCTCAGAAGACTACGGAAGGTATTCCGGACTGCTGAGCGATTCATTGGTACAACCCCCCCCCCCCACTCACACACTCTCCAAGAACTGTACTCATCCAGAGTGAGCAAAAATGGCTGGCAAAATCACTCTGGACCCCTCACACTCACTCTTTGAACTGTTACCGTCTGATCGACGCTACAGAGCTCTGCGCACCAGAACGACCAGACACAGGAACAGTTTCTTTCCTCAGGCAATCCATCTCATGAACGCTTGACAATAAACGTGGAACACACAACACTATTATGCATCATTTATTCATCAAACATACATATTTACATTTAAAATTTGCACATATCATACATGTACATGCATACATGTCTATATTATATATATGTACAGTATATATTGTTTTTAGTTTTTTTTGTACATTGCCTATTTTGTATATTTTTATATTATTATTCTTTATTATATGTGACTTTCTGTTTAATTGTGGAGCTTCTATCACTGTAACAAATTCTTCATATGTGTAAACACTCCTGGCAAATAAAGCTCATTCTCATTTGCATGTGAACAGAAGAATCCAGTAAATCCAGTTTAAACTGCTAGGCAGTTTAAAGGTTACTTATCTATACTGATAACTAATGGTGTGTCAGCAATATTTCATTAATATCTAGTTTTAAATACCTGTTTCTCTGTCCTCTGGTCTGCAGCTGGTATAATGTCATGGTTTTTATGTTCAATAATCGTACACAACAAACATATAAATTTCTGGTCAGTGCGACAGAAAACCTCAAGGAGATTTTCGTGTTTCTGGCAGATCATCTCCTGCAGTCGTCCAGTGGCTTCAGTCACTTTGTGTGGCTTACGTGAATGAAACTCCTCATGACGGTCAAAATGAGTTTGACAGTAAGACTCCAGACACACCAGACAGGACTTGACGGCTTTGTATTTTCTTCCAGTACAGACGTCACACTGCACATCTCCAGCTCCAGCGTCACAGTCAGCAGAGAGTTTGGTCTTCTTTAGTTTCTCCACCACTTCAGCCAAGATGGTGTTTCTAGCTAAAGCAGGTCTTGGTCTGAAGGTCTGTCTGCACTGAGGGCAGCTGTAGACTCTCATCTGATCCTCCTTATCCCAGCAGTCTGTAATACAGCTCTTACAGTAACTGTGTCCACAGGGAATAGCCACTGGATCCTTCAGGAGATCCAGACACACCGAACACAAGAACTCATCCTGAGAAAATCTGGCTTCTGCCATTTTACTGCATGAATACAGAGACACAAACACACAACAGCTCAACTACACTTCAGTTTCTCTTTCCCTGAAATCAGGTGATTCATGTTTCCTGGTTCTGTGTTTGAGTGACGTGTGTAAAACAGGTGTGTCTTTGAGTCTGGATAGTCTCTCAGTCTCACACACAAATGCCATTTTCTCTCCCCTTAACCCAGGGATGGTAAACATTCAGGGCCAATTCTAGCATTTTGGGAGCCCTAAGCAGATTTTCAAAAGGGGCCCCTACTACCAACATTTCATCTCCTATTCTCCAATGCGCATATCCTACACTGACAGCGTATAGTAAAGTTTTAGAGAAGTGTTATTTAGCTTTCATGATATAAATGTAAAGATAAGCCTATACGTGACACTGCAGCACAGAAGCAGTCATAAGCAGCACAGCTACATTTGTAGCAATAGACAACAATACATTGTATGGGTCAAAATTATACATTTTCTTTTATGCCAAGAATCATTACATTTTAAGATCATGTTCCATGAAGATATTTTGTACATTTCCTACCATAAATATATCAAAATTTAATTTTTGATTAGTAATATGCATTGCTAAGAACTTCATTTAAAAATGATTTTCTCAATATTTAATTTTTTTTGCACCCTCAGATTCCAGATTTTCAAATATTGTCAGATTATAACAAACCATACATCAATGGAAATATGATTTATACTTTCAGAGAAATATATCAAAATTTACGATTAATGCTTTAATTAGGCAAAAACACTTGCTAATGGGTAATGAAAATTGTTATAATTTAAATTATCATTATTAATTATAATAATCTCTTTTCTAGATTGGCTTGTTTTAGTGCAGATTAAAATGCAAAAATATATGTGCAAACAAACATGTAAATGAAAACATGTCAATACTGTGCTGCAGTCGTCAAAGCCCTCACACAATGCAGCAGCCTCCATTTCATCCTCAGCTTTATAAACTCCATAATTTATCTTGCTCACGTTCTTTCCTATTCCTCCTCGCCGCTTTGACACGAGGGGGAGGCGTAATTTACGGGGGCCCTGTGCATCTTGTGTAGTGAGCGTATAGGGCCGATCGGCTCCGGGAACATTGATCCTGGAGGTGTCCCTGCAGAGTTTAGCTCCAACCTTAATCAAACACACCTGAACAAACCAGTCAAGATACAGGTAGGTATTATTTTCTAAACGTGTCCTTTACAGAAAACCTTTTTACATTCTTACACTTTCAGATAAACATCACTTACTATTTAAAAAAAACAAATCCCTCAGGCTGGTCCCACAATGTAGCGCACACACACACACACGCACGTGCACACACACACACGCACACACACACACACACGCGCGCACACAGAGAGAGAGACGCGCACACAGAGAGAGAGACACACAAACACACACACCCTCACACACAGAAAAAGAGAGAGTGAGACACACACACAGCCTACATGTTTTCATTTTTGTGTTCTTGTATTTTGTGTACGAAAAATGCTATTCCTGTGTGTGTGTGTGTGATTCCTGTGGCTCAGTGGTAGAGCATACACACACATACTGACAAAAATATGTATAGCCTAAATACACTGTAAGTCACTTTGGATAAAAGTGTCTGCTAAATGCATATATGTAAATTCAAATGTAAGTGTGTGTGTGTGTGTGTGTGTGTGTGTGTGTGTGTGTGTGTGTGTGTGTGTGCATGTCTCTCTGTCTGTGTGTGCGTGTGTGTGTATGTGTGCATGTGTGAAAGAAGAGGAAGAGTCAAAGGGAAATTATTATGATATAATGAAGACAATGAGCAATAATAAGGCTGAAAATGACAATTTAAATGCCTAAAGATCTCGATGATGTTGAGTTGTGTTTGTCAGATGATATGGATAATTATTAGAAGTCACACCGAACCAGTAGACAATGGAAATGTGAGAAAAGAGTAAACACTAATTACTGCGGGTCATTAACTGTGAGACTCCCAATCCGACCGGCAAAAGACAGGTTAAACTGTTGTGTTTATTTAGAGCTGGATGAAGCTAACTTTAATACAAACATCATCGACACACGTGCACACGCCTGACTGAGCTCCGCAGCACAAATTACCCTCCAATGAAACTAGATCTGAGCTCTAAATGCAGTTTATTTTGTGCATGGTTTCCTCGGGCATTCCTGTATAATGTGGCATCGGGGCTTTGATGTCGATCACGCCTTTCATCGCTCGCTCCCGCGTCAATAAACACAGACGCTCAAACCGAAATAAAGATAGGCAGGGTAAGTGATTTCTGGAAGCCAATGATATTTGAAATCACCAAAACAAACACGCTCCTCCCCCCAAAGGTCACGCCCTATTTTAATAGCTCCGCCCCCACACATACATACAGCAACGATTAGATTTACATTTAGTCATTTAGCAGACGCTTTTATCCAAAGCGACTTACAATTGGGGAGTACATAAAGCTATTAATCTTGAAGAGGCAAACATACAGAGGAAGTGCCAATAACACCAAGTCTCAGGCATTGCAGTAGTCCAGTCTAGAAATGACAAGGGCCTGGACAAGAAGTTGTGCAGCATGCTCTGTCAGAAAGGGCCTGATCTTTCTGATGTTGTGCAATGCAAACCTGCAAGATCGAGCAGTCTTTGCAATGTGCTCTTTGTTGCAGATTAGTTCTGCAACAAAGCAAAACCAACGTTACTCACCTATCGAGAAGAAGACCTCGAGCTCTGTCCAGCGCTGGAAAGCTTATCCGATATTTACACGGGTCCCACTTCTTATCGTAACACCGTGTCTGCACCGGACGGGATAAAATACTACCGTGCCACGACAAATCTGCATTCTCGTTATGACCTATTGATAACTTTCAAATGATTCGGTCGTGTCCAGTGTAGACAGACTTCAGCTGTGTTGACACGGAAGCCTTCTTTAGTTTTTTATCCTCTATCTTTGTCGTCGCTTGGTCCGTCTCGTGTCCGTCATGTGCACTGATGAGCGCTCTCTCCTCCACATCATGAGTAGACACGCCCCCTTACTGCTGATTGGACACACGTTTGGCCCCGACTCGGTTTTCTAAAGCGTTTTTGGAAAATGTTTAATATGTTGTTAATGTGTTTTTGGCCCTCCATAGTCGTGCGCCGTTCCTATGGACCAGAGGAACATTCTTGGGTAGTCTGGGACGATGTCTTAGATCTTTCCATCGCACTCATCCGAATCGTCCCAGAGGCCGTGGTCGCTCCTCTCGCCGCTTGAGGGCATCAGGAGCCGTTCCTGGAGGAGGGGGTAATGTCAGAGAAGTCATGCAATCACAGCCTCCACCGTCACCAGATCTCACTCACCTGTGTTCTGATCACCTGCCGATCTCAATCAAGTCACCTTCAAAAGCACACTGCATCACGTTTATCACTGTCCGCCCGGTCTACCGTTCACTACCCCAAACTGTGCCAGACTCCCTTATGATACTAACCTGTATGTATTTACCTTGTAATCTCCAGACGAGTCTCCCACGTGGATCCCTCTCGTTCCTGGACACCTCAGCATCTGCTGTCATTATTCCCACAGAAGAAAGAAGCTCACGAGGTTAGAATGACTCGAGCAAATGATGACAAAATTATTATTATCCCTTTAATTTTTATTGTTGTACTGCGAAACCAAATCTGGAACGCTCTCACAAATTTCCCTACATGTCCGCATGATGTTATTTGTACTCCATGAACATGCTAAGAAACGTTTTTGATGGTCTTTAAATAACATTATGATCCTGAGATTCTGACCCGTGTCTTATGTGTTGTTCTTTAAAATGTTCACACATGGAAAATGTTTGCTAAGTTTAATTTAGTGTACTTGTGTTTTCTGAATGAGAACATGGTCAACAAGCTGTAACCTAAAAATTAATTCTGGAGGTTAACAGCTAAATGTAGCAGCGGCTTGTGACGCCGGAAGACACAAGAACACAAAACACTGAAATTATTCAATAATCATAATAATATTTTTTTATTTATATAGCGCCATTCCGACACCCAAGGAACAGAGACATGTATACATCAATACCAGAAGACATAACATACCAAGAGCTGACAGTAATATACAGAAACCACTTACAAGATTAGATTAGAGACTGAAGATAAACAGAGTGCAATTCACAGACTATGCACTGAAGAGTAATACTCTTTAAGAGGGTTTTAAAGGAGAGAAGTGAGGACGCCTGACGGATGTTTTGGAGCGATCTAGGAGCATCAACACTGAGAGCCCTACATCCCATAATCACCAGACGAAACATAGGTGTCACTAACAATCCCTCGCTAGAAGTCTTAAGGAGCGGGCAGGTACACAAGGCAGAAGTAAATCAGATAAATGAGTAGGACCAAGGTTACGGAGAGCGATATAAGTGAACATTAGTATCTTGTAGTTTATACGCAAGCAAACCTGGAGCCAGTGAAGATGATAGAGGATAGGAGTAATGTGAGTAATCAAGCGAACTAAAGAGTTATGAACATGTTTGATATTATTAGCCATAAAGAAGTGAGCTACAGTAATCTAATTGTGACGTAACAAAGGCATGTATAACAGATTCAACATCCCGAGAGAGAGGATCGAATACGAGAGATATTACGTAGATGGAAAAAAGCTGTCTTTACCAATGTGATCGTTGACTGAAAGAGTGGAATCAATGAGAACACCAAAGATTGTGAACATTAGTGGAGGGCATAATCAGATCATCATCCAGATCCATCAGTTGACTAGAATGCTTAGATACAACAGCTTTAGAGCCAATCGGAATTACCTCCATTTTATAAGAGTTAAATCTAAGGTTCCTTGATGCAATTTGTTAACGTAGGTGGAGGAAAGGTGTGCTAAAATAAATCTGAATGTCATCTGTGTAGAAGGTGAAGTTAAACCCATGGTGCTTGGTTATTTGTCCAATTGGTAGCATATAAATAGTGAAGAGGAGAGGACCCAACACAGAACCTTGAGGTACACCAGAGCGGATGGGTTTGGTAGATGATCTGGGATTCTGGTATATAACAAATTGTTATTATTGAAAGTTATAATAATTGTGACACTGATAAAACATAATTGACTGGTTAGATCAACACAAATAAAGAAAAGCACAGAAACACTCAGCAGGACTCACACACACACACACACTGATCTTATGGTCTATATGAGGATTTATTACACATTTATTCTGATTCATGTTATTAAACAGACAGAAGTTCAGCTGCAGTATTATAGTCATGAAGAGAAAAGAAGAGACTCTATAACATCTCACTGTTACTGATTCATCATGCAGCTCAAAGCATTATGGGTAGAATCTCTCGTCAGTCTGTTCTGATTCATTAACACAGTTTCAATGATGATTCATAACCAACATAAAACCCAGAATAGAGCGGCTGAGTGAATGTGGTCTGGACTGTGTGGATGAGGTTCATTGTGTCAGAGACGCTGTAGAAGGACAGAGTTCCTGCTCCGTGATCCACAAACACTCCTATTCTCCTGATGATGGACTTCACAGATAGATCAGTCTTTATGTTATTGTGTCTGAATGAGCATCTGGAGCGAGAGCAGAACAAACTCCAGGACTGATCATTATATCCAAACCTACACTCAACACCTCCCTTCCTGCTGATGCTCTTATATGACACTGATATAAACACCCCACCAAATATAGTTCCACTCCACTCCAGCTCCCAGTAACAGCGTCCACACACACTCTCTCTACACAACACCTGACGATACTCATCAAATCTGTCTGGATGATCAGGATACGACTGATCTGTGTTAGTGCCAGTAATAACTCTGTTGTTCTCAGACAGAAGGAGGAGTTTATTCACTGTGTTCAGATCCAGAGTGAGCTGAGGGGAATCTGTGAAGATAAAACACATCAGAATCAGGAATTATGAATCTGTTTGATATTTTCAAGTAGCTGCACTCTTCATGTTCAGTGTCTCAGTACAGATCAGTGGTGAAGCTACGGTTGGGTCCAGGTGGGCAATATCACCCAGTCAGAAGCTGGTCATTTTTCCAGATGAATGTTATTAAATGTAATAAAGGTTTAATTTCAATATAAAATCAAATCAAATCAAATCACTTTTATTGTCACATCTCCACAGCACAAGTGCTTTGGTGAGTGAAATTCTTACGAGCGTGCTCCAGACAGTGCAAAAAAACAACAACAATTTACATATGGACAGTACATATTTACAAACTGTACAGAAGACAATGTGCAAAATACACATACATATACTCAGTACACACAGTGTACTATAAAGACATATAACTTCATATATGTACTTTAAAATCAATTTAATGTAAGTTTTCATAAAGATTATTTAATTAGTGCTGGGCGGTATGACCAAAAATTTATATCACTGTATTTTTCTAAATTATAAAAGTTTCACGGTATATGATGGTATTTATTTTTTTCATGACCGGGTGTTAACCGCATTTTCTACTGACTGAGGAAAAACTGCAGTAGATTGACTTAGAATGCCATATTTTAGTGTCATGATGAGTGAATATTGTAGAAAAAGTCCACACTAAATACAGGGGTTAAAGCAAAAAAAAATATTTTGACTGAAAATATTTCCTCGGCCAAACCCCATTCCACAGCCATACGGCTACATTCACACGCACAGTTTAAGAGCGGTGCTTTTCTTCTTGTAGTTAGGAGCGCTTGTCCTCATAACTTAATACATTTAGGAGTGCCTTCTGATCAATAATACAAATTCTGATCAAAAATTTGCCTTCCGAACACGGTGACATTTGACTCCTTAAAGTGACTTTTTCTTTTTACCTTTGCAATGGCATAATTTTCATCTGTCAAATTTCAAAAATTTATGTTTATAAGCTTTTTAACTTTATATTTAAAATAAGATAATAAGAAGTACAATAAGACAAATAAGTTGCCAATCATGAAATTATAATACAAAAATAATTTGTACTACAGAGGTGGCACAGAAGAACACAAAATTGGCTTGTAGGTACATTTTCAGACGTTTAATGAGTCTCAGATGTGGCATGAGTGCAATTCAATTCATAGATTCATGTGGACATTAATGTTTTAAATATACATTTGCTTTTAGAGATGCACAACGGCTCAGCGGTTACTTTATTTGGAACTATTTTTGTTGATGGTATAGAGCAAAATCATGCAGTACTTGTTTATTGATCTGTTGTATTAAATCAATATCACATTTGCAAACTCCCCTTATAATTATTAAAAGCTGTCACTCTCCTGATCGTGATCTGTGGGCGCACAGTAATTGAGAGCGCGTGAGTTGAGTTCTCAGGACTCAAAAGCACGTGCAAATGTGATGCATTCTGTCGGAACCTGTGGGAATGAGTATAATTATTATTAATAGCCGCAATCCTGCGCCGCAATTCATCTCTGTGTTCTCTGCTAAGAACCCGACTGAATGATGCGAGCGTTACGTTGTTTGCCGAGGCGGGGATGATTTTTGGTGTTCCGCAGAACAACAACAGTGTGCTATGATTCCTACATGTTTCTTTCCCCTCAGTAATCCCTGATAACGTTTAAATGGTGAACACGGAGCAGTTTCTCCGTGAGCGGGAATGTAAAACCCGGAGTGGATCCGGAGCGGAGTGATTACAGAACGCTTAGAGCGGAGAGAGGAACGTGCTTTAATCCACTCCAGGCTTTGATCACATCCCCCTCAACAGACTGAATGCACCTCGTCTTTCCTTCATTTAAGACCTAACGTTATTCAAGATGAAATCAAGACCTTTATAACACTATTTGAGAAATGTAAGCGTATTTACGGTCTTAAAGTTATGAAAAGTGAATTTAAGAAGGCGGGAACCCTGCAATTGACGGGAATCCGTCGTATCGACGGAGAACTGTTGTGTGTGAGAGACGCGAGAGCTTATGCAGCGGACGGTGGATATTTGTGGCGGTCGATGTGGATATTGTGGATGACTTCTTCTCTCTCATCACATTCTACGAGTGCTTCAGTTTCGGAACTTTCACGCTTAGTAAGACATACAGCTGTATCCTCTCCACAGTGCAACAGTGAAAAGAGACCCCTCTCTAACAGTGCCGCGTTCAGAACTTATTTAAACGACATATACCGTTATTGCGGTATTTTAAAAAATCATATCATAAGAAAAATAAACACCGGTATACAGTATGAACTGGTATACTGCCCAGGACTAGATTTAATGATGTTAACGACGTGAGGACGTGCACGTTTGAAAATAGTGTTTCTTCAAGATTCAAGGTTTTATTCGTCACATACTCAATTATACAGAATATAAATAAGTAGTGAAATGTAAGTCAGGTGTTGAATTTGAAAATAGTGAAACAAACCTTATTCAGTCTTTTAAAAAGTATAAATTGGATATCCCAAATGAAACTTGTTTTGCACTGAATCCAGACCACCAACAAATGAAACCAGACCACCGGGTGATGGATTTATAGATCGGAAACGTCTGAGCCAAACGGGTTTAAAGCGTCACATTAGCAGAGGTACAGTGTTTAAGAATGTACTGTCCATATGTAAATTGTTGTTTTGTTTTTCTGCACTGTCTGGAGCACGCTCGTAAGAATTTCACTCACCAAGGCACTTGTGCTGTGGTGATGTGACAATAAAAGTGATTTGATTTGATTTGATTTGATTTAATCCACTAAAAATATGTTTTCTTTGGGAAAGAAACAAATAAATGTTGTGCTAGATACTTGTTACGGGGCGAACGAGTGCGGAACCATTTGCAAGGCTTTTATTCTGAGACGTGGTCATGAAACAGGCAAGGTTCAGACAATGGCAAACCAGTACAACACAGGCAAGACAAAGAGTAACCCTAGGACAAGCGTGGGTCTTCGATCGGCAAACAGAATCCAGAGGGCTTATCCGTAAACAAACAATAGTCCAGACAGGGGCAAACAGAGTCCAAACGGCAAGACGATAGGGCACTCCAAAATACACAGGCCAGGATCTTCACGCAGGAATACAGGCAAGGCAAGGCAAGGCAAGACTAGACTAAACTAGGAACTAGAGACATGGAACGGCTCCGTATCGCTAATAATGATATGTGCAGACAATACTCGGCAGTGAGAGAGAGGAAGTCCATGGCTTATGTAGGGTGTGTGATTGGTTACAGCTCTGGGTGAAATCAGTGCAAAGGATGATGGGAAATGTAGTCCAGGGTATATTGTAACATATTGTCTGTGTAGTGTGAGAGTCCCTGTAGAGAGCGGTTGACCTCTGGTGGCGAGTGAACGGAAGTTCATAGAGCGGATTCGTGACGATACTCTTCTCCACAACAAACTGCATATTTGCAGCTGCACTCATCTACAGTCCTCGATATCTACTCTTCTTTAAACGTGAACTAAGACACTTGATTATCATCTGCGAAGCCCCTTCTCAGTCCAAGGTGATGCTTTACATACAATAAACTTTAGTTAATATTAGCCAATGCATTAAATAACTTTAACAATGTGAAATACATTTTTTTACAGTTTTAATTCATCTTTGTTAAAGTTTTTCAATTTTTTTGCTCAGGTAAGGTTAAAATATAAAACTTGTATTAGTAAATTTTGAAATTTAAATGAATGTTAATCAATGCTTTAGAAGTATTGTGAATTGAATCTTTGTGCTGCATTTTCTGTTGCTAATTTGATATGCATTTTCATACGCTAAACCTTGCCCACCTGGTTTTATTTAGCCCCACCCACTAAACCATTCTGGCCTCGCTGCTGGTCCAGATGACCAGATATCTGCACTAATCGTCCTTTATATCTGTCACGAATCTTGTCTGAACTTCCTTTAACTCACCACCAGAGGTCACTCGCTCACCACATGGACTCTTGCACCACACTCACTGTTGCACTCCACCTCAGACTACAATTCCCATCATCCCTTGCACTGACGACACACACACAGCTGATTGCACTGATCACACACTCTACAAAAACCAAGGACTTCCTCTTCCTCTCTGCCGAGTATTGTTTAGCAATACTCGGCAGAGTATTAGTATTAGTTGTTCTCCTAGTGTTAGCTACGCGCCAAGCCCTTCCGTGTTTGTGTTTAGTCTCCTGTATTGTTCTGCGTTTTTCACTCTCCGAGTGTTAGCTGCTTTACGGCGCCATTCCTAGTTTCTGTTTCTTATTTGAGTTTTAGTCTAGTCTTTTGTGTTGCCTTGTTGTCTGGTTCCTGATCTTCTGCTTTGTATATTGGATTAACCCTTTGCCTTCCACTTGGACTCTGTTTGCTCCTGCCTGGACCTTTGCTTGTGTACCTGGATTACCCCTCTTGCCGATCGAAGACCACACTCGTTTACTTGAGTACTCATCTACCTTGCCCTCAATATACCTGTTTGCCATTTGTTCAACCCTGCCTGTGTTTTTGACCATGTCTATCAATAAAAGCTTGCACATGGATCCGCACACCTCTCGTCTTGTCGGCCCTGTTACAGATCTGTAAGGTTAATCTGTAATCTAATGTTAATCAATGCTTTAGAAGTATTGTGAATTGAATCTTTGTGCTGTATTTTCTGTTGCCAATTTGATATGCATTTTCATACGCTACACCTTGCCCACCTGGTTTTATTTAGCCCCACCCACTAAACCATTCTGGCCTCGCTGCTGATCCAGATGACCAGATATCTGCACTAATCATCCTTTACATAATCAATTATAAAACTCTTCTTTCTCCTTCTACAGAAGAACATGAACACACTCAGTGAGTTTTCTGCTTTGACTTACATCGTAGGAAGTCGTTCCTGGTCCTGGGAACAATGTTGGTGGATGTGACTGTGGAAATCAACAGACATGAACAGTGTGATTCTCATGATCCTGCATCCATTACTAACACATTTCTAATATGATGTTCTCCATGATATGAGATGATGATGGAGAGCAGATGAATCTCCAGGACTTTACCTTTTTCTGAGATCTTCTTGACCTCCTTCTTCCTGGTCCTGGGTACAATGTTGGTCAGTGCTGGATTAACATAAGGGCTCGGTGGAGCTGAAGCCCCGGGGCCCGAAGATGGAGGGGGCCCATGATTGGCTGTAAGGAAAAGGAAATGCATTCTTTGACTGGTCATACTACAGCAAGGGGGGGGGGGGGGGGATTAATTTTCCCAAGGGGCCACATGAGAAACTTGGGTGGTTGGAGGGCCGGACCAGTGCACTTTATTGAGTTTTGCCCAATATATTTGATATCTCTCTATAAATGGAACATTACAATCATACAATGAAAATATGGAGCACACAATTATACCGCTAGCTAATGAACACTCACAAAAACATTTGTGAAAATGTGAATTTTTTTCCCTAGTGTTTCAAAAACTAACATCACAACTTTGAACAAAAAAAATCAAGTATTCAGAGATTACGGACGTGACATTCACAGTTTTAGTTGCACGTCAGTTAAATGGAAATGCTGTCATTTCACATTACTTTTTAATCGACATTCATAAAATAATCACTAAAGTTTTGTGCAAATCTGTCATGGAACTGCACCTAGTGTGATTCTTATGGTGAGCGTGATTTCGCCAAGTAGAATGTGATCCTGGATTAACACGCTTTGTTGGTCCTGGATCAACATTTAAATCAACCAATCACAACCCTCTGATGTCATCAGTGTGTGCCGACCACCCTATCACCAATCCATTTTTGAATCTTTCCCTCCTTTTGTCATGCAGCCAGACCCCAAAAGAGGTAAGTTATTCTGTATATCTTCTTTTTCAGCTTTCTTCCTACTCAAAATGTAATATTATAAGTGTATTTATTACATAAAAAAAAATACATGAAATTGAAAACGAGTGTAATGCTACACTGAACAACTGCATTCAATAGATGTGTGCAGTTTAGCTAATGTGCAAGTATTTCCCTCGCCTTCGTGACCAAAAGTAGCTGTTTTTGCGCAGTAAAATGAACGTAGGAGTGCATGCGTGAATAAAAAGTAAATTCATATATATATATATATTTTTTTTTTTTTTCGGTCATTAAAAGCTTCAGGGTGGGGGAGGGGTAACCGCGATATGGCTTGTGATTAATACATTTCAAAAGGCTGTGATTTAATTAAATATGAGCCCTGTTTCATAGTAACCTAAGAACGTTGGGCTATTACGTTACGCGGTCTACAAGTTTGCAGTTTCATAGCATTTTATGATCAGTTGTGAATAATGCCCAGCGATTGTTTATGATCTATATATTCAGATATCACATGTTGATTCATTATTGCAATGCTAACTTTATGGACTTCATATTTTGAAAAATGATTTAGATGGTTATGAGAGTGCATTATTTATGTCCCTTTTGTGTTTGAGCAGCTGGAATTAGTAAAGACATTTCAAAATAAACGTTCCATGCTGGCATGTTGATCCTGGATCATCACAATAATTTCAATAATTCTAAATGTACTAATGTTTGTCCTGGACCGTCATAATCAATACAGTCTAAATTCAATAATGTTGATCTGGACCGTCATAATCAATACAGTCTAAATGCAATAATGTTGATCTGGACCATCATAATCAATACAGTCTAAATTCAATAATGTTGATCTGGACCGTCATAATCAATACAGTCTAAATGCAATAATGTTGATCTGGACCTTCATAATCAATACAGTCTAAATTCAATAATGTTGATCTGGACCGTCATAATCAATACAGTCTAAATTTACTAATGTTTATCCAGGACCGTCATAATCAATACAGTCTAAATTTACTAATGTTTATCCTGGACCATCATAATCAATACAGTCTAAATGCAATAATGTTGATCTGGACCTTCATAATCAATACAGTCTAAATTCAATAATGTTGATCTGGACCGTCATAATCAATACAGTCTAAATTCAATAATGTTTATCCTGGACCATCATAATCAATACAGTCTAAATTTACTAATGTTTATCCTGGACCATCATAATCAATACAGTCTAAATTTACTAATGTTTATCCAGGACCGTCATAATCAATACAGTCTAAATTTACTAATGTTTATCCAGGACCGTCATAATCAATACAGTCTAAATTTACTAATGTTTATCCTGGACCATCATAATCAATACAGTCTAAATTTACTAATGTTTATCCTGGACCATCATAATCAAAACAGTCTAAATTCAATAATGTTGATCCTGGACCGTCATTATCAATACAGTCTAAATTTACTAATGTTTATCCTGGACCATCATAATCAATACAGTCTAAATTCAATAATGTTTATCCTGGACCGTCATTATCAATACAGTCTAAATTTACTAATGTTTATCCAGGACCGTCATAATCAATACAGTCTAAATTTACTAATGTTTATCCTGGACCATCATAATCAATACAGTCTAAATGCAATAATGTTGATCTGGACCGTCATAATCAATACAGTCTAAATTCAATAATGTTTATCCTGGACCATCATAATCAATACAGTCTAAATTTACTAATGTTTATCCTGGACCATCATAATCAAAACAGTCTAAATTCAATAATGTTTATCCTGGACCATCATAATCAATACAGTCTAAATTCAATAATGTTGATCCTGGACCGTCATAATCAATACAGTCTAAATTCAATAATGTTGATCCTGGACCGTCATAATCAATACAGTCTAAATTCAATAATGTTGATCTGGACCATCATAATCAATACAGTCTAAATTTACTAATGTTTATCCTGGACCATCATAATCAATACAGTCTAAATTTACTAATGTTTATCCTGGACCATCATAATCAAAACAGTCTAAATTCAATAATGTTTATCCTGGACCATCATAATCAATACAGTCTAAATTCAATAATGTTGATCTGGACCATCATAATCAATACAGTCTAAATTCAGTAATGTTGATCCTGGACCATCATAATCAATACAGTCTAAATTCAATAATGTTGATCTGGACCGTCATAATCAATACAGTCTAAATTCAATAATGTTGATCCTGGACCATCATAATCAATACAGTATAAATTCAATAATGTTTATCCTGGACCATCATAATCAATACAGTCTAAATTCAATAATGTTGATCTGGACCGTCATAATCAATACAGTCTAAATTTACTAATGTTTATCCAGGACCATCATAATCAATACAGTCTAAATTTACTAATGTTTATCCTGGACCATCATAATCAATACAGTCTAAATTAAATAATGTTGATCTGGACCGTCAAAATCAATACAGTCTAAATTCAATAATGTTGATCTGGACCGTCATAATCAATACAGTCTAAATTTACTAATGTTTATCCTGGACCATCATAAATCAAATCAAAATCAAATCACTTTTATTGTCACATCACCACAGCACAAGTGCCTTGGTGAGTGAAATTCTTATGAGCGTGCTCCAGACAGTGCAAAAAACAACAAACAATTTACCTATGGACAGACAGTGCAAAAAAACAACAAACAATTTACCTATGGACAGACAGTGCAAAAAAACAACAAACAATTTACATATGGACAGACAGTGCAAAAAACAACAGCAATTTACATATGGACAGTACATATTTACAGATTTACAGTACATAATCAATACAGTCTAAATTAAATAATGTTGATCTGGACCGTCATAATCAATACAGTCTAAATTTACTAATGTTTATCCTGGACCATCATAATCAATACAGTCTAAATTCAATAATGTTGATCTGGACCGTCATAATCAATACAGTCTAAATTCAATAATGTTGATCTGGACCATCATAATCAATACAGTCTAAATTCAATAATGTTGATCTGGACCGTCATAATCAATACAGTCTAAATGCAATAATGTTGATCTGGACCTTCATAATCAATACAGTCTAAATTCAATAATGTTGATCTGGACCTTCATAATCAATACAGTCTAAATTCAATAATGTTGATCTGGACCGTCATAATCAATAGTCTAAATTCAATAATGTTGATCTGGACCTTCATAATCAATACAGTCTAAATTCAATAATGTTTATCCTGGACCATCATAATCAATACAGTCTAAATTCAATAATGTTGATCTGGACCATCATAATCAATACAGTCTAAATTAAATAATGTTGATCTGGACCGTCATAATCAATACAGTCTAAATTCAATAATGTTTATCCTGGACCATCATAATCAATACAGTCTAAATTCAATAATGTTGATCCTGGACCGTCATAATCAATACAGTCTAAATTCAATAATGTTGATCCTGGACCGTCATAATCAATACAGTCTAAATTCAATAATGTTGATCCTGGACCATCATAATCAATACAGTCTAAATTTACTAATGTTTATCCTGGACCGTCATAATCAATACAGTCTAAATTCAATAATGTTGATCTGGACCATCATAATCAATACAGTCTAAATTAAATAATGTTGATCTGGACCGTCATAATCAATACAGTCTAAATTCAATAATGTTTATCCTGGACCATCATAATCAATACAGTCTAAATTCAATAATGTTGATCCTGGACCATCATAATCAATACAGTCTAAATTCAATAATGTTTATCCTGGACCGTCATAATCAATACAGTCTAAATTCAATAATGTTGATCCTGGACCATCATAATCAAAACAGTCTAAATTCAATAATGTTGATCTGGACCGTCATAATCAATACAGTCTAAATTTACTAATGTTTATCCTGGACCGTCATAATCAATACAGTCTAAATTCAATAATGTTGATCCTGGACCATCATAATCAATACAGTCTAAATTTACTAATGTTTATCCTGGACCGTCATAATCAATACAGTCTAAATTCAATAATGTTGATCCTGGACCATCATAATCAAAACAGTCTAAATTCAATAATGTTGATCTGGACCTTCATAATCAAAACAGTCTAAATTCAATAATGTTTATCCTGGACCGTCATAATCAATACAGTCTAAATTCAATAATGTTGATCTGGACCGTCATAATCAATACAGTCTAAATTCAATAATGTTTATCCTGGACCGTCATAATCAATACAGTCTAAATTCAATAATGTTGATCCTGGACCATCATAATCAATACAGTCTAAATTTACTAATGTTTATCCTGGACCATCATAATCAATACAGTCTAAATTTACTAATGTTTATCCAGGACCATCATAATCAATACAGTCTAAATTCAATAATGTTGATCTGGACCATCATAATCAATACAGTCTAAATTCAATAATGTTGATCTGGACCGTCATAATCAATACAGTCTAAATTCAATAATGTTGATCTGGACCGTCATAATCAATACAGTCTAAATTTACTAATGTTTATCCTGGACCATCATAATCAATACAGTCTAAATTCAATAATGTTCATCTGGACCATCATAATCAATACAGTCTAAATTCAATAATGTTCATCTGGACCGTCATAATCAATACAGTCTAAATTCAATAATGTTGATCCTGGACCATCATAATCAATACAGTCTAAATTCAATAATGTTGATCTGGACCTTCATAATCAAAACAGTCTAAATTCAATAATGTTGATCTGGACCGTCATAATCAATACAGTCTAAATTCAATAATGTTGATCTGGACCTTCATAATCAAAACAGTCTAAATTCAATAATGTTGATCTGGACCTTCATAATCAAAACAGTCTAAATTCAATAATGTTTATCCTGGACCGTCATAATCAATACAGTCTAAATTCAATAATGTTGATCTGGACCGTCATAATCAATACAGTCTAAATTCAATAATGTTGATCCTGGACCATCATAATCAGTACAGTCTAAATTTACTAATGTTTATCCAGGACCGTCATAATCAATACAGTCTAAATTCAATAATGTTGATCTGGACCGTCATAATCAATACAGTCTAAATTCAATAATGTTTATCCTGGACCATCATAATCAATACAGTCTAAATTCAATAATGTTGATCTGGACCGTCATAATCAATACAGTCTAAATTCAATAATGTTGATCTGGACCGTCATAATCAATACAGTCTAAATTCAATAATGTTGATCCTGGACCATCATAATCAATACAGTCTAAATTCAATAATGTTTATCCTGGACCATCATAATCAATACAGTCTAAATTCAATAATGTTTATCCTGGACCGTCATAATCAATACAGTCTAAATTCAATAATGTTTATCCTGGACCGTCATAATCAATACAGTCTAAATTCAATAATGTTGATCCTGGACCATCATAATCAATACAGTCTAAATTTACTAATGTTTATCCTGGACCGTCATAATCAATACAGTCTAAATTCAATAATGTTGATCTGGACCGTCATAATCAATACAGTCTAAATTCAATAATGTTGATCTGGACCTTCATAATCAATACAGTCTAAATTCAATAATGTTTATCCTGGACCATCATAATCAATACAGTCTAAATTAAATAATGTTGATCTGGACCGTCATAATCAATACAGTCTAAATTCAATAATGTTGATCTGGACCGTCATAATCAATACAGTCTAAATTCAATAATGTTGATCTGGACCATCATAATCAAAACAGTCTAAATTCAATAATGTTGATCCTGGACCATCATAATCAATACAGTCTAAATTCAATAATGTTGATCTGGACCATCATTATCAATACAGTCTAAATGCAATAATGTTTATCCTGGACCATCATAATCAAAACAGTCTAAATTCAATAATGTTTATCCTGGACCGTCATAATCAATACAGTCTAAATTCAATAATGTTGATCTGGACCGTCATAATCAATACAGTCTAAATTCAATAATGTTGATCTGGACCGTCATAATCAATACAGTCTAAATTCAATAATGTTTATCCTGGACCGTCATAATCAATACAGTCTAAATTCAATAATGTTGATCTGGACCGTCATAATCAATACAGTCTAAATTCAATAATGTTTATCCTGGACCATCATAATCAATACAGTCTAAATTCAATAATGTTGATCTGGACCGTCATAATCAATACAGTCTAAATTCAATAATGTTGATCTGGACCGTCATAATCAATACAGTCTAAATTCAATAATGTTGATCCTGGACCATCATAATCAATACAGTCTAAATTTACTAATGTTTATCCTGGACCATCATAATCAATACAGTCTAAATTCAATAATGTTTATCCTGGACCGTCATAATCAATACAGTCTAAATTCAATAATGTTTATCCTGGACCGTCATAATCAATACAGTCTAAATTCAATAATGTTGATCCTGGACCATCATAATCAATACAGTCTAAATTCAATAATGTTGATCTGGACCGTCATAATCAATACAGTCTAAATTCAATAATGTTGATCTGGACCATCATAATCAATACAGTCTAAATTCAATAATGTTTATCCTGGACCATCATAATCAATACAGTCTAAATTTACTAATGTTTATCCTGGACCATCATAATCAATACAGTCTAAATTTACTAATGTTTATCCTGGACCATCATAATCAATACAGTCTAAATTTACTAATGTTTATCCAGGACCATCATAATCAATACAGTCTAAATTCAATAATGTTGATCTGGACCATCATAATCAAAACAGTCTAAATTCAATAATGTTGATCTGGACCGTCATAATCAAAACAGTCTAAATTCAATAATGTTGATCTGGACCGTCATAATCAATACAGTCTAAATTTACTAATGTTTATCCTGGACCGTCATAATCAATACAGTCTAAATTTACTAATGTTGATCTGGACCGTCATAATCATTTTTAAATGGAGTAGAGCATAGCTAACACAATTTCCAAAATACCATCCATGTTTGCACACACTTTCGATGCTTTTTTACAATGTGAGAGAATTTTAATGGGAACTGTAGCATTTGTTGTTCTCTTAACCCAAATTTTTTTAAATGAGTATATTATCAATTTTAATTTTGTTTTATTGTTTATTTCTTTTTTTGTTTTTTTTTATTTAATTATTTACAGAGATTTTATAAACATTTATTTACAGCTTTCTGGATGAACAGTTTTGGATTCATCATGACTGGTAAGAGCACATGTTTGATAAACATGTAAATGCCCTTTAGAATTTTTAGATTTTATTTGATATATTTTTTAAATAAATAATTTATTTCTTCCTTTTAAAACACAGATCTCCCATGGGATTCACTAGTGGGCTGTATTGGGACATATAGCCTTTCGGCAGCACATTTTAAAGCACTTTACGAGCCAGCTTACATATCAGATGTGGTGAGTTATTAATGATACATGCATTTTAGAATGTTATTTAAAAAAAAAACCTGGGTTCTAACTATAACTATTATCAATAGGTCATCGATGCCCTCATGTTTATTATCTGCAAGGTATGAAGTATATTATTTGTTATGAACCATTGTAACTTTTTTGGCACTATAAACCTGCCATTCCTTTGTCCATTAAGAAATTTGAGGATGTGTACAGTGTTTGCACCCAATCTATGACCAAGATTCTGTCTGGATCACAGAGGGTCAAAAGCCACTACTTTTGCAAGGTGAAGTAAATATTATTTACATACCCAAGAATATATTATTTCATATAAGGCATATGCCTGTCTAAAGAATGAAGCTCTGACACTAGCAACACCAACTGGAATTCCTGAAATAAGTGTCATTTTCAGTTGATTTTTTTAATATACGTCTTACTTTGGTTGAACCAATGTAGCATATGTATGATAATGATATGTGTCCAGATAAGAATCGATTTTAGCTCTTAAGAGTGTTCTCTATGACCAAGGTTATGAACACATACACAGTTACTCAAAAATGTTTTTTGATATAAACATGCAACGACATGCTTCATATGGCATTTCAAATTTGCTGTCTGTTCAGTCACATTGATCTAAATGATAGTTTAAAAAAAAAAGATCTGTGGTCGAGGAGAAAACTTCCAGGCTTTTTGAGGACATGGAGTATAGAATCAGAATATTGTGAGCCAAAAACGAGTACAACATAGTTTTTAAATTCATGGCATTGATAGGTTTTTATTAGCCTGCAAAGCTTCCCTTTATTTCCAAAGCTTCCCAAAATTTCCCTTTCATTTGTAAGTATTAGTTATTCATATGTTTACATTTTGTTTACACTTATCTGAAAAAGCAACATACAGTTTTTTACTATTATACTAAATTATTGTCTCTGCTTATTTACCTGCAAAAGGAGAATGTTTTAACTTTAACGCCTTTAATTTATCCTAAACAATAAATTTAAAATACAATAATTATGTTTACAGATGTGGAAATGATATTCCATATAAAACTGAAAGTTTGATTCCATTAATCATTCTGTCTTTCCAGAAAAACATATTTAAAAGTTATGGTAAAATTATTGGAGCCCACCTGGAAAATGGAAATCACTGGACACTTTTTGTAAGTAATCATACCACACTAAATGCAATAAAATATGCAAGTAATGCTAATGGCTGACCATTAATGTTTTACTCTATGTAAATAAATAAATATATATATATATATATATATATACATACATACATTAAAAAAAAATAATAATAATAATAACACTTGGTGATTACTATGATTTTATGTCCTAATCATCTTTTCTTATTTTGTAGTTCTGTGACCTAAAAAAACACGCAGTCACATACATGGATCCGTTTGGTGAAGTAGAGGAAAAGAAAAATGACATTCTGAAGAACTGGAGGTAATACATTTATAATAGGGAAAAAAAATATAAGAATATGCCTTTATTTAGTTCATCCTTGCCTTAATGTATGTAACTGTAGAAGGAATTTGCCAGAGTGTGTTCATGGCCCAAGAGGTACACTACAAAATTGTTCTGCTAATGTTTTTGTTGAATTGTGAAATGTTGCATACCATAATTGACCGAGCATATGACTACAAAACAGCACTACAGTTAGAATGTATACCTGATAACGTAGCTTTATTTTTCAGTTCTTTTGCCAAAGCTAAGGGCTGCACCTTTACATGGACATGGACTGATGTGCCCCATCCACGGCAGGAGGATGGTCATTCCTGTGGTGTCCATGTGTTAATGGTAGGCCTATGCCCCCCCCCCCTTTAAAGGGGAAATGAAATGCAATTTCAAAGGTGATTTTCTAATGTTTGCAAGGTTTTTGCACCAAAAATAATTTCCCATCATCATTTTCACTTAAAAACAGAAGTGAAAGAGGTGTTACATCTTGTAGAAATTGAAGTATCGATTGACTAACGTCATTGCACCATAGCCACACCCTCCTTTACAGCATGTCATGTGTTTAAATACTCAAGATGGCAAGCACTGTAATAGAGTTGTATATGTTTGAGACAGAGGCAGAAGAAACTGAAACAACACAACACAATGACTGCAACAGTTTGTTTTAGTGTGGCAATTGCTGTTGCTTGCTTTATTTTTACTATTTAAAAAGCCGACTTAATTTATGTTTTAGTTTGCTCAGGCCCTGCTTGATGGCAAAAGATTGGTGGAGGGATATACCTCAGTGGAGATACCACAACTGAGGGCACAATTCTGCCACACTCTGTTTACCTCTTTAGGTACTCCTTTTTTTATATATATATATATACCATTGTCTTAAACAAGATTACTAATTTCATGTCAATCCCTCCCCCACACCGCAGATAGAGTTATGAAATGTACAGTGTGCTGGGGCGTCCTAATGAAAGACAAGGTAATTACAAGTATCCACTTGATGTTGTAATAATTTGCAGAAACCCAAGCATTGTTTCATTTTAGGTATGTTGTCCCAAATGTGGTGCGCACAGCCATTTGAGATGCCAGCGAACACCTTGTGGCATCTGTGTGATCTGCAATTGTAAGTCATTTTACTTCCAAGAACAAGCAGTTATTCAACACACTCTGTACTGTAACATGTACAGGCTAAAAGAGCAAGTATTTCAAACTGCAATGAATTACATCAATCAAAATGGGTATGTAAATGTAAAGCACTTAAAATGTACAGTTTTAATTAGGGTAGGTTTATGTGCATGTTAATGTGAAAGTTTCTGCAAAATTATAGAAAAATAGAATCATGTTTCACTGCAGTTTCCAGATTAAATGGCCACTGAGAAGCACTTAAAGCTTTTAAATCCATTTGAAAGCAATCGATATTAGAGAAAGTGATTAGATAATAATACTGTTCTGTATTATATCAGAACTGTTAGAATGTTGTATGGAGTATATTCCAATACAGATGTTTGTTTAGTTTGATGTAGTTTAGTATGACAGTTTAGTATGGTGTTTTCCTGTATCTGTATATATTTGAATAATGTGCCATTATTCATGCTAATGCTTTAAATAGCAGGTGGAGAAGCAAAAGTAATGTTTCAACATCTACAAAATCAAGAAAGTAAGCACACAGAGGAAAGTACAAGACAAACTCCAGATGATAAGGATCAGCAGGGAGGAGAGAAAGGGGAAACTTACAAAACCGACAAAGTGGAAGTAAAAAAAGACCAATCAAAGGGTAAAAAACGCAAGGCAAGGGATGCATCAAATAGGGAAAAAAAGCAAGACAGCAAGGAGGAAAGACAGCCACATACTTTTGACATGGACAGTGATGCAGGTCATGAAAGAGAGGAAGTAGGGGCAAGTGACAGTGCAGATTGTTCTCCGAATAACCCCACAGAGGACATTAAAGACATTAAAGTTTTTGGACGCTTAGCCCTCACTGGCCAGAAAAAGACCCAGTATGTTGTCACAAAAGAAGAAATTCAGCGCAGAATAGAAGGGGAGAACATGTCCTCTAATGTTTTTAGAGATCTGCTAGGAGTAAGTTTACAATCACATTGATAAAATTGTTATTTTATGATTGTTTTATATGTATGTTTTACTATTAGTTTCTCTTTTTATTGTTCTAATGCATTATTGTTCATTCTTCTTAAGGGCCGCAAGAGAAATTTGCCTGAAATAGTCCTCACCCTTCCCAAGAAAATTAAGACTAAGACAAGCATTTTTAGTGCTTTAACAGAGGGCGAGGCTTCAGATCTAGCCATTGGTCTAACCAAAAGCCTATGTCAAAATGTCAGTCCAGAATTGGTACGCAAGGACATAAGTGACCTGAGTGCAGAAGCGACCAGGTATAGTACATTTGCTTAAAACCCAAAAATGAAAATTGTCATCGTCAACTCTCCCTCAAGTTGTTCTAAACCTGTATGAAATTCTGTCTTCTGTTGAACAAAGAAGATATTTTGAAAACAGTTATTGGTCCCCACTGACTTCCATTTATATATATTTTTTTTCCATACTGTGGAAATCAATGGCTACTGTTAGTGTTTGTTCAACAACATTCTTCAAAGTATCTTCTTTTGTGCTTAACAGAAGAAAGAAACTCACAGATTTGGAACAACTTGAGGGAGATAAGTGATGACAATTTCATGTCTGGCTGAACTATTGCTTTAATGCACAGCTATTAATGTTGCTACTGATGTTGGCTGTTTAATTTAGTTATTACAGTTTTATCTTTTTTCATTAAAGGACAACTCTCGCTAGTGTACGCGCCAACTTACAATCGGGCCTGGACTCTACATCACCCTTCAGTTTGTTAACCCACACATTTGGTCCACAGGCAGTTGATGGGGTGTTAGGTTTCATCATAGAAAGTTTAAAATGAAATGCAGTAATTCAACTTCATTATTTTATTTTTTAACACTAGCAGCATCAAACTTTTTGTGAATGATCAGGTTAAATCAGTAAGCATTGTTTTCAGTTTTATCTCTACTGATTAAAATATAAATATTATGTGGGTCAACATGATCCTGTTTGTCTAAAATGCTCTTGGTAATTTTATAAAAACATGTTCAGTGTAATGTTTTATTTTTTTTTGACAAAGAATTAAAAATGTTTATTGGACAAATGAAGCATGTTTTCTCCTTTTGAACACGAACACTAACACTCAACTGTACTACCATAAATGTTTAGAAACTGTGATAGTCAATCCACATTGTAATTCATCTATGACGTGTATAAATCAAATTTATATAGAAACTTAATCGCATTTAAAGAAACTAAAAAAACATAAACAATTCTTTACAGATTTTTGAAAATAGTGTTGTTTAGGAATTACCATCCAGTTCACCAAAAGACATTTGGCAATACTAAAATCAGCCCAGCTTTTTCACAAATAAAAAAAAAGGTATTCTGCACTCAATTTTCTATTTGTGTTCTGTGCATTTTCTTGTTTTTGTTCTTCTTTTGAACCCTTCTGAATTTGTGTCAGAAATGCAGATTTTCTTTGATGCTGATAGTTTTTCAGTCTTTTTCCGGTGTTTTGCATTGTGTGAGAAGATTGGCTGTATCTTCATTGAAGTGTCATTGGTACAGTGCCTTTTTAACAGAAGACTTCTGTCTTGGTGCATGTTAACATAAAGATCATTTATTTGCCGCTTGATGTTCTCTGGAACAGTCTGCCATCTTTTGACTATTTCAAGAACCTCTTCTAGTTTCTGTAAGTCTGAACTGCTATCTTGTTGCATGAAATCCAAATCAGCAGTGTCAGTTTGATTGACACAAAAGCACCTTTTTTCATTAATGGTCACTCCAAACAGCTGTTGTGCTAAAATAAGGCAGGGACAAATATCATGGTATGAGAATGTGCAACAGGTACACGAAAATGTTTTCAAAGACGCACGGTATGTTCCTCTCCCACAAAGGCTTTCCACGCTGATTTCCATTTTTATGTCACAACAGACACTGAAGTGACCTTTGTCTTGTAAAGCTTTTGCATGCGCTTCTAGCTGAAGAGCAAGTTCAGGGAATGAATAATTATCCTCATCTTTGACCACATCTAGCAGCACCAAATGTTTGCATACTTGACCTCTCAAACCAACGGGGCAACTGCAGAAGCACTCTGCAGGGCAGGTCCTGTAGGAAAGTGAGGAGTCTTGTTCAGATGGTACGTTGTACATGTATATTTCTGATGATTCTCTTGTAATGTGGTTAGACCAGCCTTTTTCCATCATTCCTGTTGCTTTGTTAAATGTTTCCTCCAACTTCATGGCAACACAGTTTGGCATGCTTCCAGCTGACTGCAAGTGTTTTATCACCTGAAAGTAAGTCTCTGTCTTGCAAAGGAGTACATCAAGCAAGTCATCCAATCGTCGATTTCTTATCCCAGATAAGAATTGGTATTTCAGTCGATGGAAAAATCTAAATAAATGAATAAAGAATGATAGTATTAAAACAAATGTATAATTATGTGAGTAAATGACTGGATGGTTATAGAGGCTGTCAATGTGGTGTCTTTTACATTCAGTGGAAGAAAATAAAACCTTTAAATAAGTGTAAAACCCTAACTAGATCATTTTGACAGACCGGAACATCACTAGAAGACTATGGCCACTAATGGCAGAATAAAAGTAAAATATTTCCATTTAAGTTTTTTTTGTTAACATCAAAGTCATTTCTATGCAATATATTCCAAGTTTAGGTGTATTTATATAGCATGTGTAGCTTTTTACTGTAGTGTATCAACTGAACAATTTAATTTTCTTTTATGGAAAGTATATTATAGTATTTGCTGACAGAAACCTTTTTCTATCAAATTGTTGGTCTCTGAATTCCCATGGTTATAACAACGTCCATAATCAGCCCATCTATGACTTATTGGCTCCCAGTACCTCTGGAAGTACTTGCAAACCTCTTGATAGTGAGAAAAGTCATTCAGGAATTCTTTAGCCACACTGTCAAAGTCAGTCTTCTGCAATGAACAAAATAAGTATTGAGTCTAAAATCAAAAAAGGGCACAACATGCAACCTTAGCCTTAATAATAGACAGCAATATTTACTCTCTTTCTCTAAAATTTAATTTTATTTAAAGCGAGCGCAAAAAAGTTAAGTTGGTCAAATAACTGCCTAATTTATTTAGGTGCATACGCAAAAAAATAATAAAATTCAAATTCTTTAAACTGAAAATTATATGATTGTTATCATATATATAATAATATAATGCAGTATATCCAGCAAATCACAATAAAATACATACCACACAAGCACAAGCTTTTTTTTGAAGGAATCTAGAACTTCTCTCCGGTATGTGAGGAGTGTGGCCCACAAACGCCTGAATCTGACTTCATCAACCACCGAACAACAGCCTGTTAACCAGAAGATATGTAATGTATTATTATTATTAAAATGACTGGAAAAAATATATTTATATATTCCTCTTAAAAATTTATATTACCTGGAGTACATGGTACCAGCAGAGAAGAAACATCAGACTCAGGAAAAACTTCATTCAAAGCATTTATTTCACTCATGTCTTTGTCAACCATGAAGCACCTGGAAAAAGAAAATTAAGTTACCTTGTTCTAAACTGTTGATATAGTATGTAAAAGAAGCTCCAGTGGATGAATAAACTACCTTGGTGGCTTAGGGAACACAGGTCGTAGCTTCTGAAGTGCGAGCTTAAGGGTTTCCTGGGTCTCGCTGCTTGTTATTATGTATGCAACAGGAAGACCATGACCGTGGCCATCTCTGACAAGCAATGTAAATAGTGGAAAGGAATATTGATTTACACAGTGTGTGGCATCGAAAAACACACAATATTACTACCATGGTTCTTCAAGTTTTCTCTCATGAGCTCAGTTTGAAGAACAATAATAAGGTCCTGATCCTTCCCCAGAGGCTGATAAAATATGACATCATCTTTGAAAGGACCGGTTAATAGTTTTTCTGTACTCTTACAGTCATCGTTATCAAGGCGTTTCCCTCGAAGCATACTAGTACGTATATTATGTATGTCTTCTGGGGTAACAAAGTATTCTCTGGAATGATAATTAGCTTCTCCTTGAGCTCTTGACCACTCATTAGCTTGAAGAAGGATGACATCTGGTTTTACTCCTAATGCAATCCACTTCTTGATCTGATCAACCAGCTGAGGGTGAATCTGATGAAAATGGCCATCTTCTTCAGAAGAATCATGTCCATTGTGCTGGGTAAATATTCTCTGCACAACAACCTTGTGACCTTTCCAATCATTTCTTACTTTAAAAGAGATGTATGCTTTACATCCGACAGCTCTGTGACTTCTTTCAAAAACATTTCCAGATCTTCTGCAACGGAAAATATAATATCCTCTATTTTGGTCTTGCAAACTAGAACAATTTGTGGTCTTGAATGATTTTTTGTGTTCTTTGTTAATTATTTCTGTGATAAAGTTCTCTTCTGGATCATCTGATTTCAGAATATGCACCTTAAGTTGTATGTTTTCCAGTCTTGTTTTTCTCCTCTCCTCATTTTCTACAGTCTTTTTGATAAAATCCTCCATCTTGGAATATTGCTGAAATGCACATACACAAAAACACACTTCGTAAAAATTTATCAGTTTGCTTGTTTAAAAAATAAATGCTGAAAAAGAGCTGTTTGGCTGAAACTGTCAGTATGTTGATCCAGAATGACTGAATCGCCAACACTGGATCACAACATGAATTTAGACTGTATTGATTATGATGGTCCAGGATAAACATTAGTAAATTTAGACTGTATTGATTATGATGGTCCAGGATAAACATTAGTAAATTTAGACTGTATTGATTATGATGGTCCAGGATAAACATTAGTAAATTTAGACTGTATTGATTATGACGGTCCAGATCAACATTATTGAATTTAGACTGTATTGATTATGAAGGTCCAGATCAACATTATTGCATTTAGACTGTATTGATTATGATGGTCCAGGATAAACATTAGTAAATTTAGACTGTATTGATTATGACGGTCCTGGATAAACATTAGTAAATTTAGACTGTATTGATTATGATGGTCCAGGATAAACATTAGTAAATTTAGACTGTATTGATTATGACGGTCCTGGATAAACATTAGTAAATTTAGACTGTATTGATTATGACGGTCCTGGATAAACATTAGTAAATTTAGACTGTATTGATTATGACGGTCCAGATCAACATTATTGAATTTAGACTGTATTGATTATGACGGTCCTGGATAAACATTAGTAAATTTAGACTGTATTGATTATGACGGTCCTGGATAAACATTAGTAAATTTAGACTGTATTGATTATGAAGGTCCAGATCAACATTATTGCATTTAGACTGTATTGATTATGACGGTCCAGATCAACATTATTGAATTTAGACTGTATTGATTATGACGGTCCAGATCAACATTATTGAATTTAGACTGTATTGATTATGACGGTCCAGATCAACATTATTGCATTTAGACTGTATTGATTATGACGGTCCAGATCAACATTATTGAATTTAGACTGTATTGATTATGATGGTCCAGATCAACATTATTGCATTTAGACTGTATTGATTATGACGGTCCAGATCAACATTATTGAATTTAGACTGTATTGATTATGACGGTCCAGGACAAACATTAGTACATTTAGAATTATTGAAATTATTGTGATGATCCAGGATCAACATGCCAGCATGGAACGTTTATTTTGAAATGTCTTTACTAATTCCAGCTGCTCAAACACAAAAGGGACATAAATAATGCACTCTCATAACCATCTAAAACATTTTTCAAAATATGAAGTCCATAAAGTTAGCATTGCAATAATGAATCAACATGTGATATCTGAATATATAGATCATAAACAATCGCTGGGCATTATTCACAACTGATCATAAAATGCTATGAAACTGCAAACTTGTAGACCGCGTAACGTAATAGCCCAACGTTCTTAGGTTACTATGAAACAGGGCTCATATTTAATTAAATCACAGCCTTTTGAAATGTATTAATCACAAGCCATATCGCGGTTACCCCTCCCCACCCTGAAGCTTTTAATGACCGAAAAAAAAAAAAATATATATATATATATATGAATTTACTTTTTATTCACGCATGCACTCCTACGTTCATTTTACTGCGCAAAAACAGCTACTTTTGGTCACGAAGGCGAGGGAAATACTTGCACATTAGCTAAACTGCACACATCTATTGAATGCAGTTGTTCAGTGTAGCATTACACTCGTTTTCAATTTCATGTATTTTTTTTTATGTAATAAATACACTTATAATATTACATTTTGAGTAGGAAGAAAGCTGAAAAAGAAGATATACAGAATAACTTACCTCTTTTGGGGTCTGGCTGCATGACAAAAGGAGGGAAAGATTCAAAAATGGATTGGTGATAGGGTGGTCGGCACACACTGATGACATCAGAGGGTTGTGATTGGTTGATTTAAATGTTGATCCAGGACCAACAAAGCGTGTTAATCCAGGATCACATTCTACTTGGCGAAATCACGCTCACCGATTCTTATGATCCTGCATCCATTCCTAAGACATTTCTAATATGATGCTTTCCATGATATGAGATGGAGAGCAGATGAATCTCCAGAACTTTACCTCTGTCTGAGATCTTCTTGAGATCCTCTTTGCAGAAATCCTCCAGTTTGTCTCTCAGCTGATGAACAGATTCTCTCAGACCATCAAAAGAGACGAGAGAACTGAAGAGATCATCATTTACGTCTGTAGATTCAGGAGGTGCTGAGAGAGACTGGAAACTCTACAGAAAACAGAAATCAAAACTCATCAGCTCCACACTTCACCCAATAACCTGCACCAACATCAGATTTGTGCGGCTCTTGTTGACTCAACTGATCTTTAGTAACTCACCTCAATCCAGCACTTTCACAGCATCAGCTTCATTAAAACATATTCATTCAATCACATTTTATCATTTGCCAGTTACATTGTATATGATCTTTCTAGGAAATAGTTTGGATAAAACATCTGCCAAGAACATAAATGTCCATCTAACAAGATCTACTGTATGTTACCTGCAGGATCTGCTCAAGTCCACTATGACCCTGTTCTGCTAGATCTGTGTTACCTGCAGAATCTGCTCAAGTCCACTATGATCCTATTCTTCTAGATCTGTGTTACCTGCAGGATCTGCTCAAGTCCACTATGACCCTGTTCTTCTAGATCGGTGTTACCTGCAGGAACTGGATGTGATCCTGTGTGTGTGAAAGCTGCTCCAGCTCAGCGTCTCTCCTCCTCAGATCATTGATTTCCTGCTCCAGTCACTTCAGTCGTCCTTCAGCTAGACTCACTGCTTGCTTTTCCTGATCTCTGATCAGCCGTATCAGCTCAGAGCGGCTTCTCTCAATGGAGCGGATGAGCTCAGTAAAGATCCTCTCACTGTCCTCCGCTGCTGTCTGTGCAGAGTGCTGTTAAGACACACAGTGATTCAGGCTTCGGTGAGTCTGAACTGAGACCAAGACAAACTTCTCTTCTTCTCCAGACTCACCTTATGAGATGCCACCGCCTCTCTCAGCTGCTGAAGATCTTTCTCTCTCTGCTGGATTCTCTGCTGGAACGTCTTCTGCGCCTCCTTCAGCTGCTTCTGCAGGACAAACAGATGATAGTGAATGCCACAGAAAACTACTGGCACTAAATCGTCATCACTAAATCATAAAATATTTTCCTGGATTTGATTATTCAGATATTTTGCTGGACATTATAGTTGGCGGAGCACCGGTGCTGCTCAGACACTTCAGTACACACAGACAGGAGAAGCGAGTTGGTGCAGATTAAGAACATCACACCAGACAGCGCGCTTCATCTGCCAGGCTTCCAGCGGATCGTGATGCAGAATCAACGGGGAAATCGCGCGGCGGCGGGATGTGCTTTTACAACAATGAAAGGTGGTGTACAGATGTAGCAGTGTTAAAGAAGATGTGCTGTTCCGATCTAGAAACACTCTTCATGAATGTTACGTGCCAGATGTTAAAAAGGGATGATACCGTAACATTTATGTGAGACAACTGTTACTGGAGGTGGTGCAGATCAAAGAAGATACCGACAAGTGATATTTTCATTCACAGAAGTCTTTACTGATCGCGTTGAGGAAAAATACAGATAGTTACAAAAACAAGAAAATATAGAATTCAGCACGACAAAAGAAACAGGAGTGTCACCCAAATTAAAGAAAGGAAGAAAACAAAACAATCCTTATACTAACCTCTAAACTGACTAACAAAAAGAAATATGAAAATAAAACCGAAATCTTCGGCGTATACGACGCCTAACTAAACTCATATAAATCAACAAACAAAAGTACAGGGGCGGCGTCACACTCAAATCTAACAAAGTATAAACTAACCCGATGCACCGACATGCATTCTTAGCTTTGAACTTGACATAGTAAGACTGAAACTCCAATACGGGTATCAACGTTATCTTCCACAAAGAATTCGATACAAGTCAATAGACAAGGAACAGATCTATAAATAGATCACAACGCACCACACAATGTATGACTCAAAAGACAAGCTACATTAAGCATCGGTAGACTATTGGTGTCGAACACAAACTGCTGACCGCATTGGAGCACAAGGTACGCTGGCAAGGCGCACACACACACAATCAACTCGCGTCCTCAAATACAGCTGGCACGCCAGCAGATTGGCAGACATCATGACGTCAGAATGATGATTGGCAGTCGAGTCAGCCAATAAACATCGACCTAGAAGTGGAGCAAAAGGAACACCGAAAGACAGGAGAGCGAGAAACAAAACAATATACACATAACACACGCGGAACGTAACACTCTCCCCCTAAAGACAAAACTACATGGATCAAAGAAACATATAGTTTTAACAATTCTTACTCCAATCTTTTTCTAAGCTCTTGACAGAGCATCAGCCATTACGTTTTCTGAACCTTTCTTGTGTTCGATCATCAGATGGTAACCTTGGACAACCAGAGACCAGCGCATCAGCCGCTGATTCTGGTTATACATACGAGACAGAAATACTAAAGGGTTGTGATCAGTAAATACCATAATTGGCAAATTGCTTGAACTCAAATATACATCAAAATACTGCAATGCCAACAGTAAGGCTAAAGTTTCCTTCTCAATAGTAGAGTAATTCAACTGACTTTTGTTGAACTTACGTGAGAAGTAACATACAGGATGATCAATCCCGTAGATGTCTTCCTGAATAAGTACTGCGCCCGCACCAACAAAGCTTGCGTCAATCTCCAACTTGAAAGCTTTGTCATATGCTGGTGCAGCAAGAACAGGAATACTACATAATAAAGCCTTAACATTCTCGAAAGCATTCTGACATTATGAACGCACGACCACAAAAACGCACGTAAAGGACTGATGAGTGACGTCAATGAACTAACAACAGTAGAGAAGTTCTTACAAAAATTCCGGTAATAACCAGCCATCCCTAAGAATCTGCGCAGTTCTTTCCGCGACGTAGGGACCGGAAACTCTGCAATAGCACTTACTTTAGCCTCTATAGGTCTCACTTGCCCTTGACCCACTTCTCTGCCTAAATACGTGATTGTGGCTTGGCCGAAGTCACATTTGGCAAGATTTAACGTTAAAGAAGCATTCTCGAGGCGCTTAAACACTTCATGAAGTGTTGAAACGTGTTCTGACCAATCAGTGGAATAAATTACTAGGTCATCTAGATAAGCGTTACAATTAGGAATTCCTGTAAGTACGAGATTAATCAGTCTTTGAAATGTAGCCGGCGCGTTGCGCATACCAAATGCCATTACGCAATACTGCATGAAGTCGTCTGGGGTTACAAATGCAGAAATATCTGAGGCGCGGCTTGTTAAAGGCACTTGCCAGTAGCCTTTTAACAAGTCCAGTTTACTGACAAATCTTGCTGGTCCAAGTGTGTCCACGCAATCCTCCATGCGTGGTAACGGAAAACAGTCGGGAACGGTCAGTGCATTTATTTTTCGATAGTCTGTACAGAATCTAGCGGATCCATCACCCTTAGTTACAAGCAAACATGGAGAACTCCACGGACTACAACTCGGCTTCGCCAACCCATTTTCGAGCAAATACTCCACCTCGGTTTTCATCACAGCGCGTTTCAGAGCGTTAACTCGATAAGCATGCTGTTTCACTGGGATAGCATTACCGATATCGATGTCATGTTTAAGTATAGTGGTACAAGAAGGAACATCGTGAAAAAGAGAATGGAAAGAACTAATCAACTCTTTAATATCACGTCTCTGGGAATCAGTCAAATGAGATAAGTGAGAATTTAAGTCTGCTAAAATCTCAGAGTTCTTAAACCTAGCACACTGTTGGTACGCGTGTCTAACGATTACTCCGTCATCTTCACTATCAGGAGTAATATCACAAACCAGTGCAGTAACCGGTACATTAGTAACTGCAGGTTGCTTAACCTTTGCAACATCCTTCACTGATGGCTCTCGAGTATGAAACGCCTTCAGCATATTCACATGACACACACAAGATTTCTTTCGACGATCATGAGTGCGAATTACATAATCGGTATTACTCAATTTTTTCAACACTTCATATGGTCCCGAAAAACGTGCCGAAAGAGCAGAACCAACAACTGGCAATAAAACCAGCACTTGAGCACCTTCTTTAAAATCACGCAGGACCGCTTTACGATCAAAGTGACACTTCATTGTGAACTGTGCATTCATCAATGCCTCTTTTGCCGCTGAACAAGCCTGGTGCAGTCGTTCGCGAAATTTGCTGACATAATCCAGTACGTTCGTTTTGACACTTGTCTCCACAGATAACATGTCCTCCTTGAGCATCTTAAGTGGACCTCTCACAGAATGACCAAAGACCAAATCAGCAGGGCTAAATCCTAGACTATCCTGTACTGCTTCCCTAACAGCAAACAAGACTAAAGGTGTACCCTCATCCCAATCCTTACCCGTGTCCATACAATATTTACGAAGCATAGCATTTGATGGAACCTTTCTAAAGCTCCTTGGCTTTCTGGATGATACGCACTCGAAATCCTGTGAGAAATTTTCAAGGTTTCTAACACTTGAGCAAAAAGACTCGACATAAAATTCGTACCTCGGTCAGTCTGTATAACAGTGGGCAGTCCAAACAGTGAGAAGAATTTCACCAGCGCTCTAATTATTACCGGTGCCATTATTTTCCTCAGTGGAATCGCTTCGGGAAAACGCGTCGCTGCGCACATCATTGTCAATAAATATTGATTACCAGCTTTTGTTTTGGGTAAGGGACCCACACAATCAACAATAACATGCTCGAAAGGTTCCCCCAGAACCGGTATAGGAACCAATGGAGCGTGCGGAATAGTCTGGTTTGGCTTACCCGAAATTTGACAGGTCTGACACGTTCTGCAGTACTTCGCCACATCAGTTTTTAATCGAGGCCAGAAGAAATGTTTCAATATTCGGTGGTATGTTTTCTTAATACCCAGATGACCGGATAAATCATGGTCATGAGCCAAAGAGAGTACTGTTTGTCTATAACATACGGGAACGACAATCTGGTTTAACACATTCCATTCGGAGTCAGTCGGATCGTCAGGACACCATCTACGCATTAAAACTCCATCCTCCATGCAAAAAGCAGTATTTCGCCCCTGTGCAACCTCTGTAGACACAACAGAAGAAATACATCTCTGCAAAGTGAAATCATCTTGTTGAGCAGCGATAAGGTTTTCACGGGTTACATGCAATTTCAAGTTGTTTAAACTTGAAAGAACGGGTTTTCCTTCAGGATGATCATCAACTATCAACACATCATTCGCAAACGTAGGGGCCATGAAAGTTGAACGCAAGTCATCTGCATCAGCAAACTTGCGAGCTTGGGCACGTGTGATAGCGCAAACAGAGAAAACTTCAGGGAACTCTTCTGACAGTTCATCGGATGCCGACAAATCAGGTTTATCACAAACCTCTAACAAAGGCATAACCCTCCCACCAGCTATGTCATTACCCAGAATGAAGTTCACGCCTCGCACAGGTAAATTATCACGCACTCCAACCTTCACAACTCCGGTAAACAAGTCTGATTTTAGATAAAACTGATGCAGAGGAACTTTTACTGTACCCATTTCGATACCTCGGACCAACACATGACTACCACAGAAGGTTTTCTCAGGTCCAGGCAATGCATCAGTCATTATGAAGGACTGCTGGGCGCCAGTGTCACGAAGCATGGTCACTTTTACCTGATTTGTAAGCTTATCGTCAACAGATACCAACCCTTCTGTCAGAAAAGGTTGATAACTGGCATCAAGTTTTTCACAGCTCTCCGCCTCAATGATATCAACAGTTTTCACAAAGGCAACATTCTTAGTACCAGTGCCTTGTTGCTTGCGTTTTAAGGCAAGACAATCAGCAATAACATGTCCAGATTTACGACAATAAAAACACTCCCTATCCTCTCTAATTATTGTAGCGTTACTTTTCAAGCGGGACTGATCTTTCGAAGTAGTCGAAACAGGCAAAACTCTCTCAGTACGAGCCGGAGTAAAAACGTTTTTATGAGTCAACGTAAACTCGTCAGCACAAACCGAAGCCTGAGACAAAGAAGTTACTTTTTGCTCATTGAGGTAAACCACAATGCGATCAGGGATACAACTCTTAAATTCCTCCAAGAGGATTAATTCACGCAATGCCTGAAAATCTGACACCTTATTCGATGTGCACCACTTGTCGAACAAAACACATTTTTCTCTAGCGAATTCAACGAAAGTCTGGCTTGGATTTTTCCTATGGTTCCTGAAACGTTGCCTATACGCAAAATTGCCGCTTTAACAACATCATAATCCAAACTGTCTTCCAAAGACAGAGCAGCACATACTTCTTGAGCCTTTCCAGTTAACCTACATTGCAAAAGCAGGGACCAAACATCTCTAGACCATTGTAGAGCAGAGGCAATCCGTTCGAATGCATTAAAATAAGAATCAACCTCGGCTTCTCTAAATTGAGGTACAAGAGATATGTGTTTACTCACATCAAACGTACGCCCGGATGATCCAGAGTCAGTCGGAGGTGCAGCATTCTGTGCAGGTTGCACGGGTGGAACCGGTGCGTTTCTGGCTGCATTCAGCTCCAGCTCTCGCAACTTGATTTGCGTATCCGCCTCGATTTCCAGCTGGCGGATTTCAAGTCGCAGTTCCCTTTCGGCGTGACTCTCCGCTAATCTCTCGCGTTCTTCACTCTGAAGTCTCGCAAGACGCAGTTTGAGGCGAGCCTCACCTCCAGACTCAGCCGGAGAAAAAGGTTCGAAGGGCGGAAGAGCAGCTTTGGCTTCGGAACCCTCCACCGCAGCAGCTCCACTCGCTTCCCCCTTACCTAACCCAGGAGAGCGTGTGTCAACGCCAGGTGAACTATCAGCCACAGCCAGCACGCCTCGTTCCCCTAAATGCTGCACAACGACTCTCTTAATATCCCATTTTAACTGCTGTTTAGAGACTGAAATTTGGAAATACTCAGCAACTCTCAACAAATCATCCTTTCTGCACGCATCTAATTGTTCGACACTTGGTGCACTAACAAAACTTTCTAAATTAAGATCGGCCATAGCGATTGCGTTCGACACATTTACTAAACAGCCTCCAACTTGCCATTCAAACGATACTCTGTTCAGGGTTGATCCGTCATCACACCAGCAACAATGTCTCACATATCATCCCAACAAAGGACTGATCGTGATATCCCACTGCTGCCACCAATAAATGTTACGTGCCAGATGTTAAAAAGGGATGATACCGTAACATTTATGTGAGACAACTGTTACTGGAGGTGGTGCAGATCAAAGAAGATACCGACAAGTGATATTTTCATTCACAGAAGTCTTTACTGATCGCGTTGAGGAAAAATACAGATAGTTACAAAAACGAGAAAATATAGAATTCAGCACGAGAAAAGAAACAGGAGTGTCACCCAAATTAAAGAAAGGAAGAAAACAAAACAATCCTTATACTAACCTCTAAACTGACTAACAAAAAGAAATATGAAAATAAAACCGAAATCTTCGGCGTATACGACGCCTAACTAAACTCATATAAATCAACAAACAAAAGTACAGGGGCGGCGTCACACTCAAATCTAACAAAGTATAAACTAACCCGATGCACCGACATGCATTCTTAGCTTTGAACTTGACATAGTAAGACTGAAACTCCAATACGGGTATCAACGTTATCTTCCACAAAGAATTCGATACAAGTCAATAGACAAGGAACAGATCTATAAATAGATCATATCGCACAACACAAAGCATGACTCGTGAGACAAGATACATTAATCATCGGTACACTATTGGTTTCGAACACAAACTGCTGACCGCGTTGGAGCACAAGGTACGCTGGCAAGGCGCACACACACACAATCAACTCGCGTCCTCAAATACAGCTGGCACGCCAGCTGATTGGCAGACATCATGACGTCAGAATGATGATTGGCAGTCGAGTCAGCCAATAAACATCGACCTAGAAGTGGAGCAAAAGGAACACCGAAAGACAGGAGAGCGAGAAACAAAACAATATACACAACACACGCGGAACGTAACAATGAACTAAAAGCCATTCTACTCGCCGCGGGAGTTTTCCTTGTTTGTTCTCGTGAAATTAGCTGATCAGATCACAGACAAAGAACAACAACACCCGGACTCGGTTTTAATCATTCTCGGGGACTTTAATAAAGCAAATCTCTCCCGTGAACTGCCAAAATACAGACAGCACATCAGATATCCCACCAGAGACAGTAACGTATTGGATCACTGTTATACAGCGATAAAGGATGCATATCACTCTGTCCCACGAGCAGCTTTAGGACTATCTGATCACCGTTTGGTTCATCTTATTCTGACCTACAGGCAGAAACTGAAATCAGCTAAACCTGTATTAAGAACTGTTAACAGATGGACTAATGAAGCAAAGCAAGATTTAAACGCTTGTTTTGACCTCACTGATTGTAGTGTTTTTGAGGTTGCTGCAAACAATCTGGACGAGCTCAGAGACTGTAACATCTTATATCAGTTTCTGTGAGGATATGTGCATTCCTACCAGGACTCGTCTAACCTAAAGCAACGACAAACCGTGGTTCACTGCAAAACTCAGACAGCTCCATCAGGCCAAAGAAGATTCTTACAGGAAGGCTTGTACAAACAGGCCAAATACACACTAGAAAACGAGATGAGAGTGGCAAAGAGTAATTATTCTGGCAAACTAAGGAACAAATTCTCTTCCAGTGATTCTGCTTCAGTGTGGAAGGGTATTTAAGACATCACCAATTACAAGAAACCATCCCCCAGCACTGTGGAGAATCAACAACTGGCAGACGATCTGAATGAGTTCTACTGCAGGTTTGAAAAAACACCATTCACACCTCCTGCAACCCCCCTCTCCCCCACACCTGAGCTGAAAATAAGTAAAGATGTGCACCAGGTCTTCAGAAAGAACAAGAGAAGGGAGGCACCGGGCCCTAACGTGTGACACCAGTCTGTCCAAAAACCTGTGCTGACCAGCTGGCCCCCATCTTCTTCAACGGATCAATGGAGCGGTGCGAAGTCCCCTCATGCTTCAAACGCTCCACCATCATCTCCGTCCCAAAGAAACCCAAAATCACTGGACTTAATGATTGCAGACCTGTGGCTCTAATGTCTGTGGCCATGAAATCATTTGAAAGACTGGTTTTGGCTCATCTGAAGGACATTACTGGACCCTTACTGGACCCCCTGCAGTTTGCCTACAGAGTAAACAGATCGGTGGACGATGCAGTCAACATGGGACTGCATTATGTTCTGCAACATCTAGACAGACCAGGGACTTATGTGAGGATCCTGTTTGTGGACTTCAGCTCGGCCTTTAACACCAACATCCCTACACTTCTTCAGCCCAAACTAACCCAGCTCTCTGTCTCTAGCTCTATCTGTCATTGGATCACCAGCTTTCTGACAGATAGCCAGCAGCTAGTGAGACTGAGGACAGCCACTCCACCAACACTGGTGCCCCTCAGGGCTGTGTTCTCTCCCCACTGCTCTTCTCCCTGTACACGAATGACTGCACATCTAAAGAACCCTCAGTCAAGCTCCTGAAGTTTGCAGACGACACCACACTGATCGGCCTGATTCAGGATGGTGACGAGTCTAACAGACAGGAGGTTAAGGAGCCGGCTATCTGGTGCTGTCTTAACAACCTGCAGCTCAACATGCTCAAAACAGTGGAGATGATCGTGGACTTCAGGAACCCCACCCCCGCTCTCCCCCCACTCACCATTATGAACAGCACTGTGACTGCAGTGGAGTCATTCAGATTCCTAGGATCCATCATTTCTCAGGACCTGAAGTGGGACAATCACATCGAGTCCATGGTGAAAAAGGCCCAGCAGAGGCTGTATCTCCTTCTCCAGCTGAGAACGTTCAACCTGCCACAGGAGCTGCTGAAATAGTTCTACTCTGCCATCATTGAATCTGTCCTCTGCACATCAATAACTGTTTGGTTCAGCTCAGCTACCAAATCTGACCTCAGAAGACTACGGAGGGTATTCCGGAGTGCTGAGCGAATCATTGGTACAACCCTCCCCAGTCTCAAAGAACTGTACTGATCCAGAGTGAGCAAAAAGGGCCGGCAAAATCACTCTGGACCCCTCACACTCCCTCTTTGAACTGTTACCGTCTGGTGGACAACATTGGGCTCTGAGCACCAGAACGACCAGACACAGGAACAGTTTCTTTCCTCAGGCAATCCATCTCATGAACACTTGACACTGAACGTGGAACACACAACACTATTATGCATAATTTATTCATCAAACATACTTATTTACATTTAAAAATGTACATGCATACATGTCTATATTATATACAGTATATATACAGTATATATATATATATATATATATATTATTTATATATTGTTTTTGCTTCTTTTTTTTGTACATTGCCTATTTTGTATATTTTATATTATTATTCTTTATTATCCGTGTCCTGTTGCTGACTTTCTGTTGAATTGTGGAGCTTCTATCACTGTAACAAATTCCTCGTATGTGTAAACACTCCTGGCCAATAAAGCTCATTCTCATTTGCATGTGAACAGATGAATCCAGTAAAACTTGGGCTAGGCAGTTTAAAGGTTACTTATCTATACTGATAACTAATGGCGTGTCAGCAATATTTCATTAATATCTAGTGTTAAATACCTGTTTCTCTGTCCTCTGGTCTGCAGCTGGTATAATGTCATGGTTTTTATGTTCAATAATCGAACACTGCAAACATATACATTTCTGGTCAGTGCGACAGAAAACCTCGAGGAGCATCTCATGTTTCTGGCAGATCATCTCCTGGTCGTCCAGTGGCTTCAGTCACTTTGTGTCTCTTTCCTTTAAATAAACTCTCATGTTGTTCGAGGTGATTCTGACAGTAAGAGTTCAGACACACCAGACAGGACTTGACGGCTTTGTATTTTATTCCAGTACAGACGTCACACTGTACATCTCCAGCTCCAGCGTCACAGTCAGCAGAGAGTGTGGTCTTCTTCAGTTTCTCCACCATTTCAGCCAAGATGGTGTTTCTAGCTAAAGCAGGTCTTGGACTGAAGGTCTGTCTGCACTGAGGGCAGCTGTAGACTCTCATCTGATCCTCTTGATCCCAGCAGTCTGTAATACAGCTCTTACAGTAACTGTGTCCACAGGGAATGGTCACTGGATCCTTCAGGAGATCCAGACACACTGAACACAAGAACTCATCCTGAGAAAATCTGGCTTCTGCCATTTTACTGCAAGAATACAGAGACACAAACACACAACAGCTCAACTACACTTCAGTTTCTCTTTCCCTGAAGTCACATGATTCCTGTTTCCTGGTTCTGTGTTTGAGTGACGTGTGTAAAACAGGTGTGTCTTTGAGTCTGGAAAGTCTCTCAGTCTCACACACAAATGCCATTCTCTCCCCTAACCCAGGGATGGGGAACATTCAGAGCCAATTCTAGCATTTTGGGGGCCCTAAGCAGATTTTCAAAAGGGGCCCCCACTACCAACATTTCATCTCCTATTCTCCAATGCGCATATCCTACACTGACAGCGTATTGTTAAGTTTTAGAGAAGTGTTATTTATCTTTCATTATATAAATATAAAGATAAGCCTATATGTGTCCCTGGAGCACAGAAGCAGTCATAAGCAGCACAGCTATATTTGTAGCAATAGACAACAATACATTGTATGGGTCAAAATTATACATTTTCTTTTATGCCAAAAATCATTAGGATTTTAAGATCATGTTCCATGAATATATTTTGTACATTTACTACCATAAATATATCAAAATTAAATTTTTGATCAGTAATATGCATTGCTAAGAACTTAATTTGAACAACTTTAAAGATGATTTATAGGGCCAATCGGCTCTGGGAACATTGATCCTGGAGGTGTCCCTGCAGAGTTTAGCTCCAACCTTAATCAAACACACCTGAACAAACCAGTCAAGATACAGGTAGGTATTATTTTCTAAACGTGTCCTTTACAGAAAACCTTTTTACATTCTTACACTTTCAGATAAACATCACTTACTATTTAAAAAAAATAAAAATTCCTCAGGCCGGTCCCACAATGTAGCACACACACACACAAACACAGACGCACACACACACACACACACACACACACACACACACACACACACGCACAGAGAGAGAGACAAACAAACACACACACCCTCACACACATAAAAAGAAAGAGCGAGACACACACACATGTTTTCATTTTTGCGTTCTTGTATTTTGTGTACGAAAAATGCTATTCCTGTGTGTGTGTGATTCCTGTGGCTCAGTGGTAGAGCATACATACACACACATACTAACAAAAATATGTATAGCCTGAATGCACTGTAAGTCGCTTTGGATAAAAGCGTTTGCTAAATGCATATATGTAAATTCAAATGTAAGTGTGTGTGTGTGTCTCTCTCTCTGTGTGCGCGCGTGTGTGTGTGTGTGTGTACGTGTGAAAGAAGAGGAAAAAGTCAAAGGGAAATTATTATGATATAATGAAGACATTGAGCAAAAATAAGGCTGAAAATGACAGTTTAAAGGCTGATAAAGATGTTGAGTTGTGTTTGTCAGATGATATGGATAATTATTAGAAGTCACACCGAACCAGTAGACAATGGAAATGTGAGAAAACAGTAATTAACTGTGAGACTCCCAATCCGACCGGCAAAAGACAGGTTAAACTGTTGTGTTGATTTAGAGCTGAATGAAGCTAACATTAATACAAACATCATCGACACATGTGCACACGCCTGACTGAGATCCGCAGCACAAATTACCCTCCAATGAAACTAGATCTGAGCTCTAAATACAGTTTATTTTGTGCATGGTTTCCTCGGGCATTCCTGTATAATGTGGCATCGGGGCTTTGATGTCGAGCACGCCTTTCATCGCTCGCTCCCGCGTCAATAAACACAGACGCTCAAACCGAAATAAAGATAGGCCCCCCAAGGCCACGCCCCTATTTTGATAGCTCCGCCCCCACACATACGATTAGTTCTGCAACAAAGCAAAACCAACGTTACTCACCTATCGAGAAGAACTTGAGTTCTCTCCAGCACTGGAAAGCTGATCCGATATTTACACGGGTCTCACTTTATCGTTTTATCGTAACGCTGTGTCGCGATAAAATACTATAGAACTCATTATAATCCGTGATTCTGCCTACACTAGATATCGCGCCGCGACAAACCCCCGACAGTAAACTGCTGCTGCATGCTATTTATGACATATTGACACAAATGTAAAATTATTCTGTCGCGTCCAGTGTAGACAGACTTTAACTGTGTTAACACGGAAGCCTTCTTTTGTTCCGCAGATGTTTTCCTCTTTTGTTTTTTATCCTCCATCTCTCTCTTTCTGTCGTCGCTTGGCTCGTGTCCGTTGTGTGCACTGATGAGCGCTCTCTCTTCGCATCATGAGTAGACACGCCCCCTTACTGCTGATTGGCTACAAGTTTGTTTTGGTACTCGGCCCCGACTCAGTTTTCTAAAGCGTTTTTGAAAAAATGCATACCGCACCTTTAATATGTTGTTAACGTGTTTTTGGCCCTCCATAGTTGCGCGTGACGCGCGATCAAAGCGTGACGTTCTCTCGCGATCAAGAAGTTTGTGAGGTGACATATCAAACTTTATTTACAGGTTACACATTAAACCTCAAGCACACTCTGAAATAACAGCTGAGAGTCATGTCCACGTTTCTTGTCAAGATTCTAACATTATTTAAAGATTGTGAAAGTATTTCTCACAAATACCGGGCTCTGGACATCCAGGCAGCCAACTGACCCTTTCGCTCCTCCAAGCCTGTTACTGGTGGTCCAGTATGTCAAGTGATGTCACCCTATGTCCATAATTGCTCAGTCTGTGCTCAGTCCAAGACTCCTCACCGTCTTCACATAGGCAAGCTCGTGCCCCTATCCATTCCTAACCGTCGGTGATCACAAATTGGGATCAACTTTGTAACTGACCTACCCAATTCAGAAGGTAACACCTGCATGTTTGTAGTTGTAGATCGCTTCTCAAAAGTCTGCAAGCTGGTTCGACTTTCAGGATTGACAATCACCCTGGAAACCGCATAGATTCTGTTCACTCATATCTTTCAGATCTATGGAATCCCTGACGATATAGTTTCAGACCGAGGCCCTCAATTCATTTCCAGAGTGTGGAAAGCCTTCTTCAGATTATTGGGGGTCATGGTGAGCTTGTCGTCTGGTTACCATCCCCAGACGAATGGCCAGACTGAGAGCAAGATCCAGAAACTCAGACGTTACCTCCGGACACACTGCCAGAGGGACCACCACAGCTCCCATGGGCCGAGTATGTACAAAATTCCCTCCGGGATATCACCACTGGCTTCACGTCCTTTCAGTGCATACTCTACTACCAACCCCGCTCTTCCCTTGGTCAGGAGAGCCTTCGGAGGTTCCAGCTGTGGATTATTGGTTACGGGAGAGAGAGAGAGAGAGAGTTTGGGACTCTGCTCATTCTACAGCTTTCCTGTAGCTCAACTAGTAGAGCATGGCGCTAGCAACGCCAAGATCATGGGTTCGATTCCCAGGGAAAGCAAGAGCTGATAAAATGTAGAAACTTCAATGCAATGTAAGTCGCTTTGGATAAAAGCGTCTGCTAAATGCATAAATGTAAATGTAAATGTAATTTACAGCTCCAATGTGCAATGCAGAGGCATAAAATATTTACGGATGCCCAACGTTCCTCTGCTCCAACCTATCATCCAGGACAAAGAGTATGGTTGTCCACCCGGGATCTGCGCTCCGCCTGCCCTGCAAGAAGCTGAGTCCCCACTACATCGGCCCCAAAGGCAGAAGCAGATAAAGTAAGATAAGGATAAACACCAGTCTATTCCCAAGTGCTCATAAACCACCTAAGTTCTACGAGTGTCTGTGT
>JAPDDM010000230.1:0-119399 GCA_027474115.1 Schizopygopsis malacanthus
CAATGCAAACCTGCAAGAGCAGCAGTCTTTGCAATGTGCTCTTTGAAGGTCTGTGCTGGCCATTGAAGATTACACCAAGATTCTGACCGAAGCTGATGGGGTAATTTATGACCAAACTGAATCGTGAAATCATGCTGTAGAGTTGGAGTTGCAGGAAGACAAGAAGCTCAGTCTTTGCCAGTTGAGCTGTAGATGGTGTTCTTTCATCCATGCCGAGATGTCCACCAGCACCTGAGATCCTGCTGCTATCCGTGGATCATCTGTCGAAATGAGAATAGAGTTGGTGTCATCAGCATAGATATGGTAGGAGAAGCCATGTGCCTGTATGATGGAAGCCAGCGATGTAGTGTATGTTGAGAAGAGGAGGGTCCAAGAACCGATCCCTGGGAAACCCCAGTGACCAATTTATGTGCTTTGGATACCTCCCCTCCCCAGGCCACCCTGAAAGACCGACCAGTGAGATAGGATTCAAACCAGCGAAGTGGAATCCCAGTGAAATCCAGTGATGAGAGGGTGGACAGGAGGATCTGATGATTGACAGTGTCAAAAGCAGCAGACAGATTCAGCAGAATGAGGACATTTTTTTCTATGTGGAAGAAATCCTTGCATACCATAGTAAAGCAAGCTTCGTTCAAACTCACAGAAACAAAATAAAACATCTCGGTTTGTCTTTCCACAATTCCAACAAGCATCGACTATAGTTTTGGTCGAAATAAACCATAAGCTAAGAGCAGGAGCACCAAGAGCAGCGGGTGAAAAGAGCGCGTAACTCACGAGTTTCAAATACAGCTTTGAGGTTGGAGATTATAAGGTTCGTGGCTAAACTTGCGGTTTAATTACACACTAAAAAACCATGTACACTATGTAATAAAAACATGATAATCAAATTAACTTGCCAAAACTTCCTCCGTTCTGCTTCTCTCTCCAATCAGCAGCAGCTGTGTTGTCTGATGTGACGTCAGGTGGCGCACTATTTACAGCAGTCCTGTATTATTGCTTGGCGTTTATAGTCAGGCTACAGCAAGGTTACTACAACACTAAAATATATTGTAAAATATTCCAGCCAAGTCAAAATTACCCAGAATGCAATGTAAATTACAGAATTTTACTGTAATGCTTAAATGTGGTATTGTACTGTAGGTTTTTTACATTACTGTGCTGATAAATTTACAGCGATTTATAATAGCGTAGATATTGTTCATAGGCAGAGCCGATCCTCCCCTATATGCAGAATCCCGAAAAACCAGGGGCCCTTGCTCTCTCAAAGATGATTTCATTTAAGTTTCGTTTTTGAATTTGGCCAGCGGCTATGAAAACATGAATGATAATTTATTGTAATGCGGCGCTGTCTACATAAAAATTGGTCAAATCATGTAATGTCTTAATGAACTTTATTCACTGTGACTAATTTAGATGATGTTTCTTATGACAGATTAATATGGAAGAGATGCAGGGTAGTACTGCATCTCTTCTCAGTGAAACCACTGAACCTAAACTACTTAGTGTGATTTTTTTACTCTATGTCTCCTTAGAGAAGATGAATGACCAAAACTCTTCCCGCATGCAGTGCAATGAAGACAACCAAGACGGAGTTTGAGTGTGAGCTATTCAAAATGGATACAAACAATAACTATCCCTGAAGAAAGAAGACGTAAACAAAGGAATATCTGTCCATAGAACAACGTTATTGCTTCATCGGACTAAAGTGCTCGATCTGATGTTGTTCTCTGGATCCTTACCTATCTAACTAAACTGGGATTTACAGCAGTGGATGCGTTTCTGACTCAATATTACACAAAGCTGGTATGTACTACTTACACAAATTTAGCAAATACATTCCTTGTAAGCTTTCCATCGAAAAACTTCAGAATGAGTTTCAGTCCATATTTTGTACCTTGGATATAGAAAGTCTCGCCTATATTACTAATTGAGTTCATTTTTCTAATTTTTTTTACAACTCTCAAGGTATTTTTTAAACACTAAATCTGACGAACTGCTATGTTGAAGTTTTGAATGTTCTTCAGTCTCATTAATGAAGGATGAAGAATAAACACCAACCTGTTAGTTCTTCAGTGTGTTTCATTCTGCAGGGTTCTGGATCTCTCATGTTCTCTCTGTCCTTCAATAAACTCTCTCTCTGCAGATTTCACTTCAAACTGATGCTCTGATGCTTTTAGGCTGAAATAATAATACAAAAAATCAATAAATCCATCTATTATATTTTCTCTCATTAATATTCAGGCACAGAAATATAAGGAAAAAATCACATACAATTAAAATACACCAAATATAAACAATGTCATAATTTAAAAAGTGAAAGAATAAACACAAATAGAACAAATAATTGTATAAATTTGCAAGGTACAGATAAACAACAAATAAATTGATTTTAACTTAATTAGTTTTTAAATGTTTTAGTTTGGTTTTATATGAAACATGGTTTATCAGAGATTCATAAACAAATGCTGTTGTGATACTTAAAGTTATATCTTTGTAACTCCACAATAGACAATCATGTTGTTTTCTTGTCTTAACAGCAATAAAATGAGCTTAATGAGGCAATTAACAGATCTGAAGTCATCAGCATAATGAATGAGCTGAAAACAGGATCTATTGTCATGAAATAAAGAGTATTTTCAGCAGCTGATAATATTGATCAGTCTCAGTAGATGATCAAACCATATGGAGAGAACCAAAGTAAATCCTAATATGTTACATTATATCTCTCCATATGTTTTGATCATCTACTGTTGGTTTCGCCTCGCGGTGATGACGTCATCAGTCGCGCGTGAGCGTCAGTTTGGCGGTTTTCTGAGGTAAACAGTTCACGCTATTTCACATTGTTATAAAATATACTTTACACCGTTTGTTGAGCAGTATTTTTACTGAATCGTAACGTTATCTGATTTATTTTCATCAGTTTCGGTGCTATGTGTCTGCAAACACTTTATATTTAAAGAGTTTTATGATTTAAGTCGAGTAATCGAGTTTTCATTTACTAATTTATTTCATAATGATATTTCCCCTCATTTTAAAATCGTATCATCCAATGAAAGGTTAGATTTTTGTGATTTAAAAAAAATATATATATATCTAAAGGATTAACAATTCAAATTAATTTTCACAGCCGCCTTTGATCATATTCACCAAGGGTGCCGATATTTTTGGCCATGACTGTATATAAATTGTTTATTATTTACAAATAATAAAGTTCTTAAATCTAGATTCACCCCAAAATGAAAATTGTCATAATTTACTCAACATCATGCCATTCCAAACCTGTATGAATTTCTTTCTTATGTGGAACATAATTTGAGAAATTCAAGAAATATTTGTCCATACAGTAAAAATCAAGGGTAACCAAATGTTTTGGTAAAATTCTACAAAATCTTATTTTGTGTTCAACAGAAGAAAGTAAGTCATACAGGTTTGGAATGACATGAAAGTAAAGAAACCAAATTTATTAGCAGTAACTTTCCAGCAGTTTAGCTCAAAATCAATGCTTTTCAAGTGCTTTACCAGTAGACACCATTATAGCTTCCATTAACACCAAGACAATTCCCATTATAACCATTATATTTTTTATTGTGTTTTGGGCAGGGTTCTATTGTTTTTTTCAGCAGCACAGCTAACAGTCTGATGAACTCTATATGGATATAAAATTACAGTACAGGATGCCTTTCATTGAATATACAGTAAATATACATAGATTATTACAGTGCAGTGTGGATGAACAGGTATTTGATCAGAGAGCAGTGACAGGCAGCTGAGGCAGCACGGAGGAGCTGTTAGCTTGTGTCCAGGGGCAGCAGGTGATGGAGGCAGGTGAAGTGGGACACAGGTGAAGTGGGACACAGGTGAGGAGGTGAGCTGATGCTCCAAACAGTAGACTAATACAGAATGCACAGAAATGGAATGATATAAAGCTGGAGGATGTGGAATCTATTTTTGATTGTGATAGATTAGATACATTTTAAAATGTATATAGTCTTGTCTCCTGAAATAATAAACTGATAACAGAAAACACAAAATGTGAAATTTGGTCCAATTCGTTTATGCCATTTTGAACAGGTGCATCTCATTAGATTAGAATGTCGTGAAAAAGTTTTTTTATTTTATAAAAAAATTCTTATAACTTATTTAAAAAAATGAAACTTTCATATATTTTATATTCATTGCATTTAAAGTAAAAACTTTTTTTTTTTTCAAAAAAGTTTTTTATTTTTTTATTTTGATGATTAGAGCTTACAGATCATGAAAGTCAAAAATCTGTACCTCAAAATATTAGAATATTTACATTTGAGTTTCAATAAATAACCATCCATACAGTATAAATTCTGGGTATCTCTTGTTCTTTGAAAGCACAATAATGGGGAAGACTGCTGACTTGGCAATGGTCCAGAAGACGATCATTGATGCCCTCCACAAAGAAGGTAAGTCAAAGAGGGTCATTACTGAAAGGGGAGGGGGGGCTCTTTACAGAGTGCTTTATCAAAGCATGTTAAATGCAAAGTTGACTGGAAGGAATAATTTGGGTAGGAAAAGGTGCACAATCAACAGGGATGACCTCAAGCTTGAGAATACAGTCAAGCAAACCGATTCAAACACTTGGGAGAGCTTCACAAGGAGTGGACTGAAGCTGAAGTCATCGTCAGAAGCATCTTATCTGGGCTAAGGAGAAAAAGAACTGGACTGTTACTCAGTGGTCTAAAGTCCTCTTTTCAGATGAAAGTAAATTTTGCATTTCATTTGGAATCAAGGTCCCAGAGTCTGGAGGAAGAGTGGAGAGGCACAGAATCCATGTTGCTTGAAGTCCAGTGTGAAGTTTCCACAGTCAGTGATGATTTGGGCTGCCATGTCATCTGCTGGTGTTGGTCCACTGTGTTTTCTGAAGTCCACAGTCAACGCAGCCATCTACCAGGACATTTTAGTGCACTTCATGCTTCCTTCTGCTGACAAGCTTTATGGAGATGCTGAGTTCATTTTCCAGCAGGACTTGGCACCTGCCTAAACTACCAAAGGTACCAAAAGCTAGTTCAATGACCATGGTTTACTGTGCTTGATTGGCCAGCAAACTCGCCGGACCTGAACCCCATAGAGAATCTAGATGAGAGACAACAGACCCAACGATGCAGATGAGCTGAAGGCCACTGTCAAATAAACCTGGGCTTCCATATCACCTCAGCAGTGCCACAAACTGATCACCTCCATGCCACGCCGAATTGAGGCAGTAATTAAAGCAAAAGGAGCCCTACCAAGTATTGAGTACATATACAGTAAATTAACATACTTTCCAGAAGGCCAACAATTCACACAAAAAAAACGTATTGTTCTTATGAAGTATTCTAATTTGTTGAGATAGTGAATTGGTGGGTTTTTGTTAAGTGTGAGCCAAAATCATCACACAATTAAAAGAACCAAATAAATAACTACTTCAGTCTGTGTGCATTTAATTTATTTAATACACAAGTTTCACAATTTGAGTTGAATTACTGAAATAAATGAACTTTTCCACGACATTATAATTTATTGAGATGCACCTGTATGTCTAAGACCCGCTAATAATGGCTTATAATTTGAATGTAAGTTGTATGCCAATTTGTTCTGTAAATTTGTAATATTTTTATATTATATTAAAATAAATAAAAACAAACCCTCCACTGAAGCGAGCGAATGATGACGTCACCATCGCGAGGCGAATCCAATGTAGATGATCAAAAACACGCCAAATTCTGTTTAAAACTACAAAATACCATAAAACAACGTATCAAACAAAAATAATGTTAAAACAGTTACTGACATAGACAGACAGGTGGCCAGGTGTGAGGTGAAATTTAGTTTATTAGGCATTTAAAAGCTTTATCGATAAATGTAATTAAGGAAAGCCCCAAAAGCAATCATAATATTTCACGTAACTAAAATTCTGAAATTATTCATTCATGACGGAGGAAAAATCAGCAGACAACAATCGTGAACAATAACAGTTTAATACTTGAAGCAAATATAAAGTAAAATACAGATCTCTCTCTTTATTGAGTAACAAGATATAAAGCATCTAAAGTGAATAAAAGTGAAGATGGATCAGATGCAAACCTACATGACAGAATATCTTACACCTCCATTTTGTACACTGAACAAAATTATAAACAACACTTTTGTTTTTGCCCCCTTTTTCATGAAGTGAACTCAAAGATCTAAGACTTTTTCTATAAACACAAAAGACCTATTTCTCTATAATATTGTTCATAAATCTGTCTAAATCTGTGTTAGTGAGCACTTCTCCTTTGCCGAGATAATCCATCCACCTCACAGGTGTGGCATATCAAGATGCTGATTAGACAGCATGATTATTAATTTTGTTCAGTATAAAATACACCCAAAGCGGAAGAATAGCTAATTGTTTTAAAAACAACAGTGAAGATGAAATTAAAAACAAATCAGCCTCTTTTTCAACTTAATGAACATGACCATTTTGAACCTGTAAAAAGCTTCTACAAATATGCATAAGGACATAAAATGAAACTCATGATAAAGCATAATAATATAATTAATATCATAAAGCAAAGTTGTAGACAATAAACCAACTTTAGATATTGTTCTTAGGGGGGGGGACTCTATTATTGAGTTGGTCTGAATCTTACAGATGAAGCCGCTGGTCTTGAAGATGAACTTCATTCACTGTGACTAATTTAGATGATGTTTCTTATGACAGATTAATATGGAAGAGATGCGGTGTAGCACCTGAAAGCACAGGACCTGAAGATAAACTACTTAATGTGATTGTTTATTTTATGTTTCCGTAGAGAAGATGAATGACTGAAACTCTTCCCGCATGCAGTGCAGTGATACGGTTTCTCTCCAGTGTGAATCCTCTCGTGTGTTTTCAGGTCTCCTGACCGACTGAATCTCTTGTCACAGTGTGAACACTTGTAAGGTTTCTCTCCAGTGTGAATCCTCTCGTGTGATTTCAGATGTCCTGACCGAGTGAATCTCTTGTCACAGTGTGAACACGTGTAAGGTTTCTCTCCAGTGTGGATCATCTGGTGCCGTTTCAAATCTCCATCTGTAATAAAAGTCTTCTCACACTCAAAGCACATATATTCTCTCACACCAGTGTGTCTCTTCTGATGTAGTTTTAAACTGTACAGTTCTGAAAAACTCTTTCCACAGAAAGAACATGAATGTGGTTTCTCCTCTGAATGAACTCTCTGGTGCTTCTTCAGATTTGAAGCACACACAAATGTTTTTCCACATTGATCACATTCATGCGGTTTCTCTCCAGTGTGGATCTTCATGTGACTCTGAAGGTTGATGATTGTGTGAAACTCATCCCGCACTGATCACATGTGAACGGTTTCTCTCCAGTGTGGATGATCATGTGTCTCTTGAGACTCTGTTTGTATGTGAAACTCTGTCCACACTGAGTGCAGGTGAAACTTTTCTTGTCTCTTCTTTTCTGTAAATAAATACTTTCTTTCTGTGAGTGAGTTGTTTCTCCAGTTTTGACATGATGTTGTTTCTCCTCCATTAGGTCTGAAATTAAAGTTAAAAAAGGAAAAAATATAATGAAATAATGTGAAGTGAAAGCAGACAACAAAATAAGGTACAATTATCTATATAAGAAAATACAGTTACATCCAGAATTTCTGTAGTAAGAACTATTTAATAATCAATCATTTCTAATTTTTCCTAATTAAATTGTATTATTGTTTCATACTACAAACAATTATTTAAATGTTCTGCACAGAATAAGGTAGAAAATATACTTTATAGTTTCTGTACTGTAATAATTGATATGTCAATTAGCACTGCATCATTCATAAATTGTATTTATTGTCTTAATGTTTCATCAGTTCATTCTGCTTTTTATTCAGCTCAGCTGCAGGTATAGTCTGGCCTGTTCTTTGAGCCAGAGATCACTTCTCTTTCAGTGCGAAAACTTCTTTATATCTCATTTTCATAAAATAAAATGCTATAGTATGTAACTTTTCCTCTCCATCGACGAATGATGATTCTGAAAGAAAAAGTGCCGATGTCTGTTTGCTATGACAACAAACGCTACTTTCAAGCATCTGATTATTAGATAAACCTCACGCTCTTATTTCAAGGTTGTTGTTAATGCTGTGGTTATTGTGACAGTTTCCTTCGTACATTCGGTTAAACGACATTGTTAAAACATTTATCATTCAATGGAATTGAGCGTATGCTTTACACACTTACATTTTTGCTCCGTCCATGCAATAAACGCACAGCCTTCGACTGCTCAGGTAATGTCGTCGGTATGACCGAGAGCCATTGAAAAACTACAGAAAAGTAAAACTACATCACTATAGCATTACTGGCCACGAGTACTAAGAGCTCACACATCAGCTGCTCAACAAATGTATCAGTGAGACGAACGCAATCCTGTGACAGACGGTTAATAGTGGAGCGCGTGAAGGAGAGATGTGAGGCACGAACACTGTTCAAGGTCTCCATTCATTCGTCCTTGTAGTAATTTAATGTGTATATATTTTGAAGCATTGAATCGCTATAGAAATCCCGAAAAGGTTGTGGGTTCAATTCCCAGGGAACATGCATAACCTGAATGTACTGTAAGTCGTTTTGGATAAAAGCGTCTGCTAAATGCATAAATGCCGACTGAGGGACAGCTTTTTCCCTCAGGCTATCAGGCTAATGAACAGTCACAAATAACTCACCCACATCACACTCCACTCACACAACATGCCATGCACTGCACTTTAACACAGTTCAACTGGACTACAACACGCACACACTGCACTAACACAACCTATCTGCTATCACTGGACACCATACAATGCACATCCACGACACTGCATATGAATAATCTGTTGCACCTTTGCACATCTATCTCTGCTGCTCAACCAATCTGCTGTTAATTTATAATCTGTTGCACTTCACATTATTACTATGTATAGACTACATTATGTATAGATACTGTACATAATGTAGATGTGCCCATACGGTGTATAATGTGTCGTTGATAATTGAGTATGTCTTTATAGTACACTAAGTACTGAGTATATGTATGTGTATTTTGCACATTGTCTTCTGTACAGTCTGTAAATATGTACTGTCCATATGTAAATTGCTGTTGTTGTTTTTTTGCGCTGTCTGGAGCACGCTCATAAGAATTTCACTCACCAAGGCACTTGTGCTGTGGTGATGTGACAGTAAAAGTGATTTGATTTGATAAATGTAAATGTATAACCTGCATTCATGTTTCTGTCACTATAGCAAATTCCTCGTATGTGTAAACATACCTGACAATAAAACTTTTTCTCATTCTCTCTATTTATAATAAAATACCTGAATATAAATTCACACAAGAATTTCTGTTTTTTTCTGTTAGATTTTTGCATTTAATATTTACAAATATTACAATTTTAAGAATAAAATCAAAATAATAAACAGAAGTACAGTTATGTAACTGTAAAACTTCAGTTCCTTTATGAACTAAGTTTTCTTTCTGTGGATCACTTCTAAATCAAATCATAAATATATGTTGGATGTTGTGGAATAAGTCTTCTACAGATCTTGGATGAGGGAGAGGCTTCAAGCTTTTGAACTCAATTTATTCTTGACACCACATGTCTTTAAATATGTTACCAGAAAGTTTCGTATGTCCAGGGGGTTCACTAAATTACCAAATAAGGTACAGAAAACATAGCATGACAGACACAGAATGAATGCATTCTTTCTCTACTTATAGCCAGGAGCCACATAACCAGCGAGCTCTTTACCATTTAGCTTTGTATTCACTTATGCGGAAATCTAACAGTAACCAAGAAATAAATGTTTCCATAATTCCTTTCATTTTTTGTTTAAAGTGTTGTTCTTTTGTTTTGGTTTACATTAAACAGTTTAACACAGACTAATGAAATAAATGCTGTTAGGACATCTGTATCTTGTAGATATCACAATAGTGACTGCATAGTTTAAGTCTGATGATAAGAATTAAATTACCTTTAACTGGCAATTTACAGGAGATCAGCATAATGAATGAGGTGAAAACAGGATTTATTATCATGAAATAAAGAGTATTTTCAGCAGCTGATAATATTGATGAGTCTCAGACTATAAACACTCATTAAACAAGACATTCAGGATCAGCAGCAGATCATCTCTCTTTGTTATAATTATAATATTCATAGTGCTTTCCATTAGAAATACAGCTCTATTGAAAAAACATACTTCTCACACTGACATGACTGACAAACTTATCTTTACAGTTTCTGTTTCCAGTCCAGTAACTACAACTATTTTTTTATTTTGCAAACATAAATGCCAAAAAAGAAAGAATGCTTAATAACATTAAAATCGCATCAGCAAATCTTGAGATTGATTTATATTAATTTCCCTCAGATTCATACTTTAGGTTTTGACTCCAAACACTGAAACAATCATACACACGAATGTACAGAAAACAAACAGTGGAAGAAAATGAAAAAAGTGCCCATGATTTTATATAAAAAAATAATTATTTTGGTGTTTTAGCCGTTGATGAAAAAAATCCATGCAACATTAGCACGTTTCCATTAGCAAAGCACTAACGTACAACAGTTGATATAACTGTCGTCACACATGCAACACATCTAACACAGAGTATATTCGTATCTTAATATACTCATTACCTAACTGTTACAATCATAGAAATAACTTTAATTACGTTCATTACACTTACATAAAAACCAATATACAGTAGGGAGCAAAAAGACGCGCTTACCCATTGTTGACGAACCACGGGAGAAGCCCCAGAATGCACCCTGGGTGATGGGGCGGGGCGACACATTAAGCTCCGCCCAGCCCCGATTTCATTGGTTACATTAAAATACAACAGAGCTTATTGGTGTAGACGTTTGCGCATAAGCATTCATTTATATACTTTTTTATGAATGATCTACGCTGTTTTGCTGTACTACAGAAATATTAAGTGCTAACAACATCTATGAATCAATTTGCAAATGTGTTGTTGTTTTTTTTTGTTTTTTTTACTTATGAGGAATTAGTTTGGTTAAGTTCCTATGAAACGCTTGGTGGCGGCATCTCCGAGTACTTCGGGCAGAACAGAGCTGTGTAATATGTTTTTTTTATTATTTATTTTTTATTGCATAACAGGAACAGGAACACAACTTACATATATAGAGGAACACATTGTTTTCAATTATTATCAATTACATTCAAAATAGCATCAAAGGAACAAATAGAAAGAAAAAAAAAACTCCCAAAAAATAAAATAAATAAACATCCTACTACAGGGATAACTTACAAAACATTTCCATAGGAAAAGGATTCAATAATTCTATAAATCCTTTTTGCTTTTTTATTTCTTAGATCTTTTAAATATTCAATGTAATGCTTTAGTTCAATTTTAAATAATGTAATGCTAGGTTTATTGTTAGACCATTTTTGTTTGTGTATATGGTATTTCCCATACATAATTATTAAATTAATAACTAAATTTTGCTCCAAATCCAAATTGTTGTTCTTATACAAAAAAAAAATATATTTTCCAGATAATGTAATTTTTAATTTTATAAATTTAAATATCAGATATTCAATATCAATCCAAAACATTTGTGTAAATATACAATCATAAAATTCACAAAAGTGCTTTATGGATTCTTCCTCCAAGTTACAAAAGATACATGTGGTCTCCATGTCTCTAAAAAATTTAGCAACTACTTGTTTTACTGTAAATCAAATGAATAACTTTATATGTAACTTGTTTAACTTTATTGGTGAGACAGTATTTACTGGGTAGTTCCAAACCTCTTTCCATTCAATCTGATCATATAACGAATTCCAAAAAGGTTTGCATTTCGGCAATAATGGGCTCCTACATAATTTCTTAATATATCAATTATTAAATGTATTATCTATAACTTTCACACCATTAATACTTAACTGATTAGTATACAAGGGGATAGACTCTGAAGATATATTGCCGGACAAAAGTTGAATAAGGCCACTAGGAATGGCATCAAATACTACTGCAAACTCTTTAGCAGTTATAGGGATTTTATAATAATTAAGGAATTCACAGTAATTAAAAAGATTTCCATTATTCTTGAATAACTGTCTCACTAAAAGTGTACCGTTATTATACCAGTTTCTATAAAATAAAGAATTATTTTTAAACTTAATATATTTGTTGTTCCATATCACTGATTTATGTGGAGAAAAGTTGTGCTTAAAGATGAGCATCCATAATAAACAAACCTGTTTATGAAAAGAAGAATGCTTTATCCGAACTTTGTTAATATCAAAGTTACACCTCAAAAACAATTCTAAACCCCCAACTTGTCAAGAATTAACTCAGGGATGATATTCCAAATTTTGCCTTTAAATTTCAGGTAGTTCTTAATCCACTTGTTCTTAAATACACAGTTAGCAGTATTAAAGTCTATTACATTAAGACCACCATCTTCAATTGGATTGCACAAAACTGTCTTTTTTAAATAATGTGGTCTGTTTTTCTAGATGAATTTGAACAAAAAAGTATCCACATCTTTTATGACCGATTGCGGAACATCTAATGCAAAAGCTGTATACACTAAACGTGACAACCCTTCAGCTTTGGATAACAATATTCTTCCTTTTAGTGACAGATCTCTCATTAAACATGAATTTAGTTTAATTTTCTTAATAATTGGTGTAAAATTCAAATTTAGAGATCTTTACAGATCTTAATACCTAAATAATCTACCATCTCTTTTACTGGAATACTAAGTATGTTATTATAATTACATATTTTCAAAGGGAATAACAAATTTATTTATATTCAAACACAAACCAGATAAGGATGAGAAAATATTAAGGCAATCAATAGCTTTTTTTTTTTTTTAATGGCTGTGTCATCCACTAATTGAGAGCATTTCAACTCTTTCTCTAAAATTCTAATACCACAAAATGCATCTCTTTTAATATGTATGGCCATAGTTTGTGTTACAAGCAAGAAAAGAAAAGGTGAAATGGGGCAGCCTTGTCGTATACCTCTATTTATTTTAAACCTTGATGTTGTTCCATGTGATAACTTAATAGAACTGTTACAATCATTGTATAGTGTCTGAATAGCTTTTTTTAAATATTCTCCAAAACCAACAAAATGTAAGGTCTCCATCATAAAATTATGATCGATTGTATCAAATAACAAATAAAATACAACTATTATCTGTAATACATTCGTTGTAGTCAATTAAATCTAAAATGAGTCTAATATTATTAGAGATATGTCGCCCTTTCATAAATCCTGATTGACATTCATCAATTATGTAATCAAGACACTTCTTTAATCTTTCTGCGAATATACATGCAAAAATGTTTGCATCATTATTAATCAATGTAATTGGACGCCAATTTTCTAAAAAGAAAACATCCTTATTGGGCTTTGGTAATAAAGTTATCAAACCTTGTTTCAGTGAGTTGGGTAAATAACCTTGTTGTATTGCTTCTTTAAATACGGCTAACAATAAATGTGATAATTCCTTCTGAAAATATTTTTGAAATTCACTAATTAAACCATCATTCCCGGGCGAGTTTAATACAGTGAAGTACTTCATCTAAAGAAATTCCTTGGTCACACATTTTAATAGAAGATTCGTCTATCTTTTGAATATCGTCTTTAATAGAGTCTAAAAATGACTGTGCATTACTCAATTGTTGTCATCCGAATATAAATTCTCATAAAAATCTTGATATTTCTTTTACGTTTTCTGTTAACTTTCCATTAATATTCAATTTGACCATAGATTACATTCTACATTTATTTTTTCCATATTAAACAAATATTTAGTACTTTTTTCTCCTTCCTCTAACCATTTTTTCCTTGACCTTATGAAGGCACCCCTTGCTTTAAATTAATATATTCTATCTAATTCCAACTGTAGTTGTAGTAAGTTATTTTCTTGATTTATATTATAATCGCCAGAAAGTCTTATAATTTCATGTACGATTTTTTATTCTTTTTCTCTTCGAAGTTTTGCTATTTCTTTCCCCCTTCGTATGGCTAAAGTTCTAATTTGATACTTCATTAATTCCCAATTAACACCAAAAAGCTTTGTTACATTTGCCTCATTCCAACAATCTATGATAATTGTTTTTGCTTCATCTCTAAACTGCACATCTGTCAATATATTCTGGTTCATTTTCCAATATGTTTTTTTCCTCTTTGGCTATATTTGTATTTGATGATAGAAAAAATACTTTGTGGTCTGTGAGAACAGAGGACTCTATAGAAACCTCATTAACATAGTTCAATAAATTCCTTGAAATTAACCAATAGTCTATACATGACTGTTGAGAAAGATTTTTTTTACACCAAGTAAATTGAATTTGTTCTGGATACTTATGTCTCCATATATCAATCAAGTCAAAGGTAGAACATAAATTATTCAATTCTGGAAGAACAGACCTGTTATTTGGACGAGGTGGCAAGCAATCATTTTCAGAATCCCATATTGTATTGAAATCCCCTCCAACTACTAGATATGCTGCTTTCACAGCATATCACAGGATTATTTTCCTTATTTAGCTTGAGCAAATATTCTACACCAGTATTTACGTACATTTATTCTCTCTTTTACAGATGAAGGCAGATGCCGTTACTGAGATGTCAAGACTCTTACCAGAAGTTTAGAACAGGTATTGTGTCATTTTAATTTAATAGTGATTGACCGATATTGATTTTTTATAACCGATACCGATTATTTATATGTTTATGTACCCGATAACCGATATGCAGAACCGATATTTATTTACTGTTATAAAGTAAATAAATAACAGTGAAGTAGGCTTGCCGTGATAGACGTGATGACGGTTATACTGGTGTGCCGCAACACCATTACATCATTTGCTCACCATGGCACCGTCGTTTAGATTGTTTTTATAGTAATTAAAATAAATTCGTTCAGTTAGAGGACACTACAATTAAAACTGAACCTGGCTGCTCAACGCTGCACCTAACGAACGAGAGTCTTGCATCACAGCAGTCTAGGTCTGCATTGCCGCTGTCTCGACCAGATTTCTTACGCCGCGGGATTCATTTCCCGAATACAAGGGGGTAACGGTCGGTAACTCAATTTGAGCAATTTGATTTTGAGCGGGTGGTCTTACAATATTCCGTTCCCAGACGTCCTTTCAGAACAGTATAACTGCGCTTTATTCTTATCAATCAGTTCAGCCTGCACCCGGACCGTTATGCGCTCGCTGCACACATGGACTAGTGCTTCCTTTTATTGTCTGTGCACAGCGTGTGCAAAGATGCTCAGAGCAGGCTAGCAAATATAATTAATATACGGCTCTCAGACAGAACTGCAGAAGCAGGTTGTGATGAGTGAAGGAGCAAGTCTGGATGCGATGTCCTTGAAGGACGTGCAATTCTCTTTTCTTTTTCTCTTTTTTTGTATTATGCTTATTCTATCGTTTTAAATGACAGACTGTGTAGAATTTATTTATTTTTCTCTGCTGCACTTTTCACTGTGTTAACAGCAAGATGTTAAATTAATTTAGTGTTTTGACAAGACTAATAAAATAGATATTAGGCTAAATCTACATTTTTTCCTATTGTGTTGTAGGCTGAATGTTAGCATAATCAAATTATATCCTGACAAAACGAATCAAATTAGGGATTACAATTTTTATATAACTTTTTTTCCTCTCTGTGAAACTTTATTCTGTGTTGGCAGCAAAAGGTTATAGACATTTATCAGTCAATAAATTCAAGATTCTTGACAAGACAAATAAAATAAATACAATTTTGTGCAGACTAAACTTTTATTTGTTAGCCTATCTGTCTGTCTTTCAGCAGAAATGTGAAGAAACTGTGAATATATCGCGGGAGCGGAATAAAAAAAAACTAAAATAGTCCCGCGCAGACCTCTACATCACAGATCAGATTTCATCTATCACGTGAAGAGAGATGACTGACAAGAAGAGTGAGGAGACACAGACAAGACGATGCGGAAGTGTTTCGAAGCGCCCGTTTAAGCCTGTTGACTTCTGAGTCTGACATTAATCTAGGTCAAGGAGAAAACTCACCGAGATCTTCCAAGTGAAAAGTAAATAAATGATAAAATACATATTAAATAAATAATTAAAAAGGCTTGTTGTGATGTATCTTTATGTTGCATTAATTTAATAATAATAAATTTAATAGTGTTTTATTATTGTTCACTATTCACGTCGCTGTATTCAACTATATACTGAGCTGTATTCAAGCAGAAATATGATGTTAGAGTGATCGAGAGCGCACATACACGGTTCGTTTGCGCATCATTTATAACGGACATAACGATCATGTCACTGTAATCAGCTTTACCTTGATTACAAAACTTGCCCACACACAATTGTGTGTTTCCCTTCACATAAAAAAACGGTCAGATGTAGGAAATGACTGTGATGTTATGAATGCGGTAAATACAACTCTAACTATACTCAGATACATATGGACAATGAGTGTTTATAGTCTGACTCTGAGGCTCATCAATATGCTGCTGAAAATCCTGTGCACTCGCAAATCTCTGTGCTGATGCGCGATATATTATTTTTTGCCCCTGAATTAAACATTGTCAAAACTTATAAGATTTCCACAACCAACCAATGTAAATACTATGTGAAATCTTATTGGCTGAGAGGGAACTGGACCTGAAATTATTTTGACAATCAAATATGGATCTGTAGTTTCTTTACAATTTAATGTTTAGTCATATTAATCAAATGTAAATTAGAAATGGCTAGGAATCGGGTGCTTGGATGATTTGTAAATAATCTAGTTCATCTAATCGCTTGATCATACACCTCTCAGCGATTTATAAGCAAACAAATAAAACAAAGTATGATTTAGAGATGTCAATTTTAACTGGTTATTGTTAACCGACCATATGGAATTTGACCGTTTAATACAATCAGTTAAACGTTTTAAAAAGTCTTTGTTTATTTATTTTTTAGCAAAATATAAAAAAAAAAAATAATTGCTGCAAGGTTAAAATTAGCGGTGTGCACAAATAGTCGACCATTCGAATATTCGGTCTGTAATTATTATTGTTAGGTAGATTATTCCAGGGTTTGGGCAATAGATAGAAAAAGGATCTGTCGCCCCCAGTTGATTTTGATAATCTAGGTATTATCAAATGGCCAGAGATTTGAGAACGCAGTGGACGTGGAGGACTATAATGGGATAAGAGCTCGTTCAAGTACTGAGGAGCTAAACCATTAAGGGATTTATAAGTAATGAGTAATGTTTCTGTGGGACAAAGTGAGAGACATCTATCAAACTAAATTGATTATTGCAAATATTATCAACCCTCTATGGACACCTTGGCAATAGAATATCCATTGGCTTGTAATTATTTTTTGTTTACTCACCAGATTAATATTAATTATCTGATATATATATATATATATATATATATATATACATATAGCTTATGTTTGTAAAATGGCACAGCATTTTTAAATATCTCACTTAGCATCAGTCAGTGAAACATTATAATATGTTATAATAATTTAGCATTCAATTTTAACATTATTTGATGATAGAACTTTAGTAATCGGAATAACTATGTATGAATGCATATTTGTCTTGTTGTCTGAACTTAGGACTGGTGGTGGTGCTTAAGATATTGTTTGTCATTTCGTTTTCTATAAAAAAAACTACAAATAATAATGATAAGATGACAAAACTACCACGAATTCTACTTCTAATAAGATATAAAATGCACTAAGGATTATTGAGCTGCTGGGTTCCTGAATATTAATCACGTAGTCTTGCGTTGGCTCGAATTGATTAGCTGAAATCAAAACATGGATAATAAGAGGTGAGCGCCGGCCAATGAGGTTGTCCTTTGCGCATTAGTTCCACACACCACCAGAGAAACCAGCAGTTCTTAAAAGCTGAAGAATTCCCAAAGGAACAAATGGAAACACAACAAAGGATATCGTTTACATGTAGCGCGTCAATTCCGCATGTTATGAAAGACCCGCAGACACGAAACTGAGCGAGAGAGAAATGAAACAACGTATCAAACACAAATAATGTTAAAACAGTTACTGACATAGACAGACAGGTGGCCAGGTGTGAGGTGAAATTTAGTTTATTAGGCATTTAAAAGCTTTACCGATAAATGTAATTATGGAAAGCCCCAAAAGCAATCATAATATTTCACGTAACTAAAATTCTGAAATTATTCATTCATGGCTGAGGAAAAATCAGCAGACAACAAGCGCGGACAATAAAAGTTTAATACTTGAAGCAAGTATAAAGTAAAAGACAGTTCTCTCTCTTTATTGAGTAACAAGATATAGCATCTCAAGTGAATAAAAGTGAAGATGGATCAGATGCAAACCTACATGACAGAATATCTTACACCTGCATTTTGTACACTGAACAAATTATAAACACAACACTTTTGTTTTTGCCCCCCTTTTTCATGAGCTGAAGTCAAAGATCTAAGACTTTTTCTATGAACACAAAAGGCCTATTTCTCTATAATATTGTTCACAAATCTGTCTAAATCTGTGTTAGTGAGCACTTCTCCTTTGCCGAGATAATCCAGCCACCTCACAGGTGTGGCATATCAAGATGCTGATTAGACAACATGATTATTAATTTTGTTCAGTAGAAACTACATTCTAGGCGGAAGAATAGCTAATTGTTTTAAAAACAACAGTGAAGATGAAATTAAAAACAAATCAGCCTCTTTTTCAACTTAATGAACATGACCATTTTGAACCCGTAAAAAGCTTCTACAAATATTCATAAGAACATAATATGAAACTCATGATAAAGCATAATAATATAATTAATATCATAAAGCAAAGTTTTATACAAGAATAAAACTTTAGATATTGTTCTTAGAGGAGGAACTTGAGTTGGTCTGAATCTTACAGATGAAGCCGCTGGTCTTGAAGATGAACTTCATTCACTGTGACTAATTTAGATGATGTTTCTTATGACAGATTAATATGGAAGAGATGTGGTGTAGCACCTGAAACCACTGAACCTGAAGATAAACTACTTAATGTGATTTTTTAGTTTATGACTCCGTAGATTAGATGATTGAGTGAAGCTCTTCCCGCATGCAGTGCAGTGATACGGTTTCTCTCCAGTGTGAATCCTCTCGTGTGATTTCAGGGATCCTGACCGACTGAATCTCTTGTCGCAGTGTGAACACTTGTAAGGTTTCTCTCCAGTGTGGATCCTCTCGTGTGATTTCAGGTCTCCTGAATGACTGAATCTCTTGTTGCAGTGTGACCACTTGTAAGGTTTCTCTCCAGAATGGATCCTCTGGTGCAGTTTCAAATCTGTAGCTGTAATAAAAGTCTTCTCACACTCAAAGCACATATATCTCTCACACCAGTGTGTCTCTTCTGATGTAGTTTTAAACTCTGCAGTTGTGAAAAACTCTTTCCACATAAAGAACATGAATGTGGTTTCTCCTTCAAATGAACTTTCAGGTGCTTCTTCAGATTTGAAGCCCACACAAATGTTTTTCCACATTGATCACATTCATGCGGTTTCTCTCCAGTGTGGATCTTCATGTAACTCTGAAGGTGTGGTGATTGTTTGAAACTCTTTCCACACTGAGTGCAGGTGAAACTTTTCTTGTCTCTTCTTTTCAGTAAAGAAACTCTTTCAGGCTGTGAGTGAGTTTTTTCTCCAGTTTTGACATGATGTTGTTTCTCCTCCATTAGGTCTGAAATTAAAGTTAAAAAAGGTAAACATATAAATAAATCATGTGAAGTGAAAGCAGACAACAGCTACACCAAATTATGATCATTTCTACACATCATTAAAAAAGAAGGTACAATTATCTATATTAGAATATACAGTTACATCCAGAATTTATGTAGTAAGAACTATTTAATAATCAATCATTTCTAATATATAATTTTTCCTAATTAAATTTCATGATTGTTTTATACTACAAACAATTATTTAAATGTTCTGCACAGAATAAGGTAGAAAATATACTTTATAGTTTCTGTACTGTAATAATTGATATGTCAATTAGCACTGCATCATTCATAAATTGTGTTTATTGTCTTAATGTTTCATCAGTTCATTCTGCTTTTTATTCAGCTCAGCTGCAGATATAGTCTGGCCTGTTCTTTGAGCCAGAGATCACTTCTCTTTCAGTGTGAAAACTTCTTTATCTCATTTACATTAAATAAAATGCTATAGTATGTAACTTTTCCTCTCCATCGACGAATGATGATTCTGAAAGAAAAAGTGCCGATGTCTGTTTGCTATGACAACAAAAGCTACTTTCAAGCATCTGATTATTAGATAAACCTCACGCTCTTATTTCAAGGTTGTTGTTAATGCTGTGGTTATTGTAACAGTTTCCTTCATACATTCGGTTATACGACATTGTTAAAACATGTATCATTCAATGGAATTGCGCGTATGCTTTACACACTTACATTTTTGCTCCGTCCATGCAATAAATGCACAGCCTTCGACTGCTCAGGTAATGTCGTCGGTATGACCGAGAGCCATTGAAAAACTACAGAAAAGTAAAACTACATCACTATAGCATTACTGGCCATGAGTACTAAGAGCACACACATCAGCTGCTCAACAAATATATCAGTGAGACGAACACAAAGCAGAGAAGATAAGGGTGAGGACGAGGAGAGAAAGCGACCACCTCCGTTGAGAGCCAAAGAGAAAGGCCCATGGAAATGTCCATTCCACAACGCAATTTCAAAAGTTAAAAACACTAACAAGGCAATTCACTAATTAACGTTAATGTTACTGACAACTGTACAAATAATAGTTAAGGCTCTTTGGCATAATTAGCATTATCGTAGATGTGAGTAATAACAGGCTTATTTGGACGGGATCTCCTCCTTTCTGTGAGAGGGGTAGAAAATCTGGATTTTAATCCAGTCCTGATTGTAGCTAGGCTAACGTTAGATGTAGGTATTTTTTTCACTCCTCTTCAGGGATGTTCTAGAGTATTTCAAGTCTATTTTTGCTTATATTTCGACAAATATATTCCCCACCTCTCCTCGTAATTTTAGTAATTCAACGTTACATGAAATAAACTAGCAGACTCATTACGGATGCTGGGCGGATTCGCGATCCGAACGCGCTTTTTTCTACCAGTCGCATCTCAGAAATCATCCTCCTCCGAGCTGCGGACTGTCAGGCTGAAGAGGACTGAACACGGCAAGAATACTGTTAAAATAAGCTTTATTTGTACAGTTGCCAGGGGTACTCTGAAACTCAATTCGTCCAGGCGCACAGAATATGCCCCGCCTCCGGACAGCGGATTCGCTGAACTGACTCGCCTTTTTCAGCTGTCGCCGTTGCTGAATGATCGTCCTTAGAGTGCAGAAGCCGGAGCCGGCAGGTCGGAAAACGTAAGAATAAAAATAGTTAAAAATGTTTTATTTACAGTTATGACCAGTAATATAACCGTTCATTGCTTTTGTTTGATATTTTTGATTCTGAAATGATCATTAAGTCAACATTCGCTCTTCAGTTTTCATTAGTGTAGATTTGAAACTTTAAAAATAGATTTGGTAGATAACTTTTTGAGTAAAAAGCTATTTGGACGGGACTTCATTCTTTCTGGGTGGTGGGGTGATAACATTAGCTATCCAGATTTTAATTCAGTCCTGAGCGCCTATTTTACATTTTTTTTCGTCCATTTTCCGGTAAAATAGCAGGCGAGAAATAAAGTTAGGCCTATGTACTTTTTACACATCTTGTTCTCGTACTAGTTTGAGTCTGTTTTCGTTTATTTTTTGACATATATTCTGCTCCTTCCCATGTGATGTTTCAGATAATTATTTCATATCATACCAAATCATATTAAGATACCGTGTGTGTGTGTGCGTGTGTGTGTGCAGTTTACATCTCATTCATTCAGTCGTTGTTGGAGTCATCTTGCTATTTCAGCTGCCAGAGTAAAGTAAGTTTAAATAGTAATCTTTGGTTTTGGTATAGGCTACTTGTTTGAGTTTATTTTTGTTTACGCCTACATTTTGACATGTATTCTGCTCCTTCCCATGTGATGTTGTTTCAGATAATTATTTCAAATCATACTAAATCATATTAAGATACTGTGTGCGTGTATGTGTGCATGCGTGTTCTGTTGCAGTTTACAGCTCATTCAAGTGCTGCCAGTCTGTTGGGGTCCATTTCACCTTTTTCAGCCGTCTGAGTAAAGTAAGATTAAAAACTATTTTAAACTTAAATCTAGCTGTTTTGATAAATTATGACAATGGTCCATACTACAGCTCTTAACATGTAATAAATGTGCTGTTTAAAAGGATTCATCCCAATATTTTAGTTTAAAACCCCACTTGTATCAGTAATCTTTGGTTCTGGTAGGCTACTTGTTTGAGTTTATTTTTACATTACAATGTAAGTTTTAGGGGTTGCACGACTACTGATTTCTGCTAGTCGATTTCTTATCAAAACAATACTCGATTTACTCGACTACTCTTGGTTCATGCTACTGTAAATGAAAAGCCATGAAATAGTTCTTATCAATAAACGTTTATTATTTAGTCATGTTGTCATGTCTATAATAAATAACTTATGCTGTAAATTAAGCAGTTTTAGGTTTGCTCTCAAATGAACTCAAAAAACGATCTATCACCTCCCACTTAGCACTACACAGTAGTATAGTGCAAATTACATTCCCCTACATATGGGTCTGGATTTAAAGGTGTAGTGACATAGAGACCTAACCCTAATTATGGCACAAAGCCCTTACACTACTAGATAATTTGGGAAAATCATACCAGATATATTTTGGAGTGTAGCTTTCCTAAAAATGTCAAGATCTATTCAATATATAGCACAGGGTTACTTGGTCATCAAGGTATTTAGAAGGAAAAAAAAGAACACTGGACGTTTATTTCATTATGTTAATTATTAGAAATTGACAACATTTTTGTTACATTTTAGATTTCCTCCCTGGCAACTATTGGGGGCCATGACACAAAACGTGTCACATGGAACATTCTTTCCCGCATGTTCCATGATGATGTTGGGAGGAAACTTGATTTTGGTCTGAATGAAAATTCAAATTCATTCTTTGCCAAAATCAAGTCTATGTTGACTGAATATGTTTAGCAGCTTCATCATGTGCTTTTTATGTGTCCTCTTAAAAGCAATGTTTAATTTTTTTTATTTTTATTAAAATAAAAAATACAAATGTGTAGATGTTTTTTATTGCAATGTTTACATATATGTATTAATTAATTGTTACTAATGTGTTAATAATTAACTTATTTAAATGCTTTTTATTTTCAAGGAGTAAGCTAGTTAAAAATAGTCAAATAATTAACCTTCTATGCTGTTGGGATGTGCATTTATTTATTTTTTTAATGTTTCCTTCATCTAAATGGCATGTGATTTTGGGTGAATTCCAAACGGCTTTTTTTGCGCCTTTGAAGGGCACTTCGGAAGGGGGATGCCATTTGTAGGGACGTTCCAAACGAAAGTGAACAACTTAATCCCTTCACGAAGGGCCCTTCCAGAAGTCCATTAGCGAAGTGATTTCCGTTTGTGACCATGTGATCTTCAGTTAGGAGATCTTGCGATGCATTTTAAAGCAAAGTTGGGGTTTATTTCGAGTTTACATACAAAAGTAAGTAGCATAAGCTAATTGAATTTGTTTTTATTTTCATGTAATACAAAATATTTTCTTCAGTGAAATAAATATGATTTAAGACTGTATTGTAAGCAAGTTTAATTTGAAAAAGTTTAATAGTAAATAAGACACAATTAAATAGTATTTGAATAAAATAATAAGAAAGATTTATTTGCAACAACCATAGACCGTAAAGCAACAACTGTTGGAGCACTGAATGCTGCACGCACAGCGTTGTCAAGGTAACATTTTGTCCTTCATTCCCTTCGCCAAGGGAGTTCCAAAGGCTTATATGAGACAGTAATGCCCTACACCCTTCAAAGAACACACTTCAAAGGCTCTGCCCTTCGAAGGGAGTAGGTCACTTCCATTTTGAATTCACCCATTTTTTCCTACACTCGCTATTTATACTTAAGAACCACAAAACTGCTAAAATGTTAATAATAGTAATTTTATAATAAATCCAAAAGCAATAAATGTGGAAATAACTGTAAAAGGAAGTGGAAAAGAGCTAATAATAACCTCTGCGTGACTCATCTTACAAATAAACAGAGAGAAGTAGCTCCGGTTACAATGTTCTTCCACAAGATTCATGCACTTTTTTTTTTAACCGCTAGGGTACCAAAAGTTACATAGTGTACCTACCCGTATAAACATCATATTGTACATTTTTGTTTTAAAGGCAGTGGTTATGTGTGTCCTTTTTTATAAAATGGTAGCTTTAATGATATTTCATGAAATCTTTAAATGTAAATCTGCTTTTGCATTACAGGTGCTGTGAGAAACAACCAAGTCTCCCGTGCCGCCACTGAGGACGACATTGTTAAACACGTGATACGGTGGTTCAACCTGGCAGCAGATAGGGGAAGCTCAAGGAGTCGCCCCACTGTCAACACCTTGACCCAACAGTAGCCTCTAGGAGATGTTCGTTTAAATTTAAAATTATATTCAGCAAAGAATCTTAATATTTCTGTATTTGTTTTATTCTTTTTCATTAAGTAAAATGTTTTTATTAAATAAAACAATGTTCTTGGTACAATTTTTCGCGGCATTTTATTTTTCTGTAATACCTATTCAATGTATACATAATAAAACTATGAAAATAGGTAATTACTGTGAATATATTTACAGTCTGTAATTAACTATTTTATAGTTCTATTGTGACTGGCTAAAAGGATGAATTTAGATTAAATTTTTTTGCATGATTTAATGTTTTATTAATATTAATAAAGGCAGACATTTTATATTCAAGCTTTTATAGAGCAATCAATTCTATTTAATGTTTGGTCTGTTAGATTTGAAATATTTTTTTAGCTAGTTTACCAGATTAGTAGTTTTGAATGAGGGGTAAGACCGAATGGTCCACTAATGAACGGGTCCGGATCGGATCCGCGCCGGATGAGCTACTTCATGAACGGGTCCGGATCGGATCCGGGCTGGATGAACCGCTTTATTAGCAGATCTGGTCCGGATCCGTAATCCTTATTTGTTCCGGATCTGCTGCGCTGTGCAAGTGGACGAGTTACGGACCCGTTCTGCGGATCCGTTCCGGATCTTGTGGTACCTCCGGGGCGGATCCGCTCCGGAGTCATTTTGCTATCTGGGATTTGACAATATAGTGTATTTTGCAAACACCCAACTAACACCTACATTGTGCACATTAGCCTGCGAGGTGATGAAGGGGTTAAATAGTGCACACAGGCAGTTAGAGCGTGATCTTTAACTGCATGATTCAGTCGATTAAAATACGTTAAGAATGATCGCAAAATGTAAGATATGGGGGCAGAAAATGTATATATTTACGTTTCATATGATTAAAATCACACGAAGGGTGTCATTTGTTCTTCAAAAATAAGCATGATTACAAATGTGATATTGATTTTATACAACAGTTCAATAAACAATTAGTTAATATTAAGAAACTTACGTTTTATACGCCATATTGCCCGTTTTTGCTGCATTTCGCCAACAAAAAATAATTCCAAACAGCTACAGCGATGTTTTGAGTCTCAGTGATTCGTTCATGAATAAATAAATGAATCGTTTAAACGATTCGGTTCAGTCGCAACGACTCACTTATTAAGTGACGTGCTGCCACCTGCTGGCGGTTTAATTTCACATTTAAAGTCTATTTTCATATTAAAAATAATTTTAAATATCAGTATTCAATGTTTTATGCTTAAAATGTCAAAAAATTATGCATTTGTAACAGTGTTGGGGGTAACGCATTACAAGTAACGCGAGTTACGTAATAATATTACTTTTTTCAAGTAACTAGTAAAGTAACGCATTACTTTTTAATTTACAAGAAAATATATGAGTTACTTTTTCAAAAAAGTAATGCAAGTTACTTTTTTTTCCCATTTATTGACTGACTGCGCTGTGAACATGTTACTTTCTAGACTAAATGTGAATTAATTCATCCCACTCCAAAAAACAGATTCAGTATTCATCAAAATGAATTAAAACAGTGAAATGCAAACTCAGAATATGATGCAAACCTGCAATAATTAAATATGTTAAACAACAAAAATGTATCTTATCCCATTTTATCAAACAATGTCTTTGCTGCTGACCTTTGCTGATCCAGTTCAACCATACTAATACGCAAAACTTACTTTAGATAAACTAACAATTGTGCTTCATTGTTTTTTTTATTGCTGAAGAGTGTTGAGCCTTCTTCTCCTGTGTTCTTCTGTACAGACGTGATTTACTCGTCCTTCTGTCTGAGGTTTATTCATTACTTTTTGGTGTGAAAGGGCTTTCACCTTTGCTATAAATATAACTTCTTGTATTAAAAACAAGCAATCAAGCCCTGCTCATATTTAAAAAGTAACGCAAAAGTAACGCAATGCATTACTTTCCATAAAAAGTAACTAAGTATCATAATAAGTTACTTTTTTTAGTGAGTAATGCAATATTGTAATGCATTAATTTTAAAAGTAACTTTCCTCAACACTGCCAAAAACTGATCACATTGTGAAATCATTCATTTATGACGCAGAAAAAATCAGCAGACAACAAACGTGGATAAAAACAGTTTAATACTTGAAGCAAATATAAAGTAAAAGACAGATCTCTCTCTTTATTGAGTAACAAGATATAAAGCATCTCAAGTGAATAAAAGTGAAGATGGATCAGATGCAAACCTACATGACAGAATATCTTACACCTGCATTTTGTACACTGAACAAAATTATAAACAACACTTTTGTTTTTGCCCCCCTTTTTCATGAGCTGAACTCAAATATCTAAGACTTTTTCTATGAACACAAAAGGCCTATTTCTCTATAATATTGTTCACAAATCTGTCTAAATCTGTGTTAGTGAGCACTTCTCCTTTGCTGAGATAATCCATCCACCTCACAGGTGTAGCATATCAAGATGCTGATTAGACAGCATGATTATTAATTTTGTTCAGTATAAAATACACCCTAAGCGAAAGAATAGCTAATTGTTTTAAAAACAACAGTGAAGATGAAATAAAAAACAAATCAGCCTCTTTTTCAACTTAATGACCATGACCATTTTGAACCTGTAAAAAGCTTCTACAAATATGCATAAGAACATAAAATGAAACTCATGATAAAGCATAATAATATAATTTATATCATAAAGCAAAGTTTTATACACGATAAAACTTTAGATATTGTTCTTGGGGGGGGGGGGGCTCTATTATTGAGTTGATCTGAATCTTACAGATGAAGCCGCTGGTCTTGAAGATAAACTTAATTCACTGTGACTAATTTAGATGATGTTTCTTATGACAGATTAATATGGAACAGATGCGGTGTAGCACCTGAAAGCACTGAACCTGAAGATAAACTACTTAATGTGATTGTTTATTTTATGTTTCCGTAGAGAAGATGAATGACTGTAACTCTTCCCGCATGCAGTGCAGTGATACGGTTTCTCTCCAGTGTGAATCCTCTCGTGTGATTTCAGATTTCCTGACCGACTGAATCTCTCGTCGCAGTGTGAACACTTGTAAGGTTTCTCTCCAGTGTGGATCCTCTCGTGTGATTTCAGATGTCCTGACCGACTGAATCTCTCGTCGCAGTGTGAACACTTGTAAGGTTTCTCTCCAGTGTGGATCCTCTCGTGCAGTTTCAATTCTCCAGCTGTTATAAAAGTCTTCTCACACTCAAAGCACATATATTCTCTCACACACCAGTGTGTATCTTCTGATGTCGTTTTAAATTCTGCAGCCGTGAAAAACTCTTTCCACATAAAGAACATTAATGTGGTTTCTCCTTTGAATGAACTTTCAGGTGCTTCTTCAGGTTTGAAGCACACACAAATGTTTTTCCACATTGATCACATTCATGCGGTTTCTCTCCAGTGTGGATGATCATGTGTCTCTTAAGGGTTGATATGTCTGTGAAACTCTTCCCGCACTGATCACATGTGAACGGTTTCTCTCCAGTGTGGATCCTCATTCTTCCTGCACTGATCACATGTGAACGGTTTCTCTCTCCAGTGTGGATCCTCATGTGTCTATTGAGACTATGTTTGTTTTTGCGAAACTCTTTCCACACTGAGTGCAGGTGAAACTTTTCTTGTCTCTTCTTTTCAGTAAAGAAATACTTTCAGTCTGTGACCGAGTTTTTTCTCCAGTTTTGACATGATGTTGTTTCTCCTCCATTAGACCTGAAATTAAAGTTAAAAAGGTAAAAATATGATTAAATCATGTGAAGTGAAAGCAGACAACAGCTACACCAAATTATGATCATTTTTACAAAATAAGGTATAATTATCTATATTAGAAAATACAGTTAAATCATGAATTTCTGTCGTGAGAACTATTTGATGCTTAATCAAATCCACAATTATAATTTATAAACATAATATTAACATTGATATCTTTTCTAAAAATAAAAACTAAACTAAAACTGGCCAATGTTTTTCACTCAACACAATTTCCTTTTATTTCTTCCTTTTTAAAGCATTTTCTTTTTAAAGGCAACATCCAGGAAGTGACATAATTTGAAGTTTCAGTCCCTATTTTGTACCCTGGAGACAGAAAGTCTCCCCTATATTATTTATTGTTTTAATTTTCCACTTCATTTTACAACTCTTCAGGCATTTTATTATATACCTCTTACTTTGAATTTGCTATTAGAAATCACACACTGCTGGACATTAATCAATCAATTTTTCCTAATTAAATTTTATGATTGTTTTATCCTACAAAAACTTTAAATGTTCTGCGCAGAATAAGGTATAAAATATGCTTTATAGTTTCTGTACTGTAATAATTGATATGTCAATTATCACTGCATCATTCATAAATTGTATTTATTGTCTTAATGTTTCATCAGTTCATTCTGCTTTTTATTCAGCTCAGCTGCAGATATAGTCTGGCCTGTTCTTTGAGCCAGAGATCACTTCTCTTTCAGTGTGAAAACTTCATCTCATTTTCATAAAATAAAATGCTATAGTATGTAACTTTTCCTCTCCATCGACGAATGATGATTCTGAAAGAAAAAGTGCCGATGTCTGTTTGCTATGACAACAAACGCTACTTTCAAGCATCTGATTATTAGATAAACCTTGCGCTCTTATTTCAAGTTGTTGTTAATGTTGTGGTTATTGTAACAGTTTCCTTCGTACATTCGGTTAAACGACATTGTTTAAACACATTTATCATTCAATGGAAATGTGTGCGCATGATTTACACACTTACATTTTTGCTCCGTCCATGCAATAAATGCACAGCCTTCGACTGCTCAGTTAATGTTGTCGGTATGACCGAGAGCCATTGAAAAACTACAGAAAAGTAAAACTACATCACTATAGCATTACTGGCCACGAGTACTAAGAGCTCACACATCAGCTGCTCAACAAATGTATCAGTGAGACGAGCGCAATCCTGTGACAGACGGTTAATAGTGGAGCGCGTGAAGAGAGATGTGAGGCACGAACACTGTTCAACACTGTTCAAGGTCTCCATTCATGTGTGCTTGTATAAAGCATTGAATCGCTATAGAAATCACAATATATTCGATTCTTAGCATTTTAAATCGATTACTGTCCGAAATCGACAATTCAAAAATCCATGTTTCGAGATCGATGCATCGTCAGGGTTTGTAATCGATGCATCGAGAAAATGAGTGAATCGTTACACCCCTACTGTAAAGTCACTGGGTCCGTCAGACTGAAAAATATATTTTAGCATTAATCTGACCAAAAATACTTAAGACCCATTGAATCTGAATTTAAGAATTTTTAAGGCCTTTTATTAGGAAAACGTTATTTACGACTTTTTTAAGGACCCGAGGAAACCCTGTTTTTCTACTAATTCACATATTAAGCATTTATGTTTACCTGCTGGCTGTGTTCCTGTGGCTCAGTGGTAAGCATTTGTTTAGCAGCACAAAAGGTTGTGGGTTCAATTCCCAGGGAACATGCATAACCTGAATGTACTGTAAGTTGCTTTGGATAAAAGCGTCTGCTAAATGCATAAATGTAAATGTATAACCTTGCATTCATGTTTCTGTCACTATAGCAAATTCCTTGCATGTGTAAACATACCTGACAATAAAGCTTATTCTCATTCTCTCTATTTATAGTAAATATCTGAACACAAATTCACACATGCATTTCTGTTTGTCTGTTAGATTTTTGTATTTAATATTTACAAATATTACAATTGTAAGAATAAAATCAAAATAATAAACAGAAGTACAGTTATGTAACTGTAAAACCTCAGTTCCTTTATGAACTAAGTTTTCTTTCTGTGTTTTGGATCACTTTTAAATCAAATCATAAATATATGTTGGGTGTTGTGGAATAAGTCTTCTGCAGATCTGGATGAGGCAGAGGCTTCAAGCTTTTGAACTCAAATTATTCTCGACACCACATGTCTTTAAATATGTTACCAGAAAGTTTTGTATGTCCAGGGGGTTCACCAAATTAGGTACAGAAAACATAGCATGACAGACACAATGAATGCATTCTTTCTCTACTTATAGCCAGGAGCCACATAACCAGCGAGCTCTTTACCATTTATGTAGCTTTGTATTCACTTATGCGGAAATCTTACAGTAACCTAATATATGAATAATAATAATATTAACATTTTAAGAATAAAATCAAAATAATAAACAGAAGTACAGTTATGTAACCAAGAAATGAATCAGTGTTTCCATAATTCCTTCCATTTGTGTTTAAAGTTTTGTTCATTGGTTTTTACTTTTGTTTTGGTTTACATTAAACAGTTTAACACAGACTAATGAAATAAATGCTGTTAGGACATCTGTATCTTGTAGATATCACAATAGTGCCTGCATAGTTTAAGTCTGATGATAAGAATTAAATTAACTTTAACTGGCAATTTACAGGAGATCAGCATAATGAATGAGGTGAAAACAGGGGCTATTATCATGAAATAAAGAGTATTTTCAGCAGCTGATAATATTGATGAGTCTCAGACGATAAACACTAATTAAACAAGACATTCAGGATTAGCAGCAGATCATCTCTCTTTATTATAATTATAATATTCAGAGTGCTTTCCATTAGAAATACAGCTCTAATGAAAAAACATACTTCTCACACTGACACACTTATCTTTACAGATTCTGTTTCCAGTCCAGTACCTAAAACTATTGTATTTTTATTTTGCAAACATAAATGTCAAAAAAGAAAGAAAGCTTAATAACATTAAAATCGCATCAGCAAATCTTGAGATCGCTTTCTATTAATTTCCCTCAGATTCATACTTTAGCTTTTGACTCCAAACACTGAAACAATCATACACACGAATGTACAGAAAACAAACAGTGGAAGAAAATGAAAAAAATTGCCCATGATTTTAAATAAAAAAAATATTATTTTGGTGTTTTAGCCGTTGATGAAAAAAATCCATGCAACATTAGCACGTTTCCATTAGCAAAGCACTAACGAACAACAGTTGATATAACTGTCGTCACACATGCAACACATCTAACACAGAGTATATGTAGCTTAATATACTCATTACCTAACTCTTACAATCATAGAAATAACATTAATTACTTTCATTACACTTTAAAAACCAATATACAGTAGGGAGCAAAAAGACGCGCTTACCCATTGTTGAGGAACCACGGGAGAAGCCCCAGAATGCACCTTGGATGATGGGGCGGGGCGACACATTAAGCTCCGCCCAGCCCAAATTTCATTGGTTCATATTAAAATACAGCAGAGCTTATTGGTGTAGACGTTTGCGCATGAGCATTCGTTTATATAGGTTTTTATGAATGATCTAGGCTGTTTTGCTGTACTACAGAAATATTAAGTGCTAACAACATCGATTTAGTTCAAATCAATTAGCAAATGTGTTTTATTTTTACTTATGAGTAATTAGTTAGATTACATTTACATTTAGTCATTTAGCAGACGCTTTTATCCAAAGCGACTTACAATTGGGGAGTACATAAAGCGATTAATCTTGAAGAGGCAAACATACAGAGGAAGTGCCAATAACACCAAGTCTCAGGCATTGTTCAAATAAGTACAAGCTAGCAAGGGAAGGAGAGAAAGATAAAGAGAAAGATGCAGATTTTGAAAAAGTGAAAGTTTTTTTTTTATTTTTTTATATAGTCAAGTAGAGTTGAAAGAGATGAGTTTTCAGTTGTTGCTTGAAAATTGACAGGGATCCAGCATTCCGGATGGGGGTGGGAAGATCATTCCACCGGCCAGGAACGGTGAAAGAGAATGTTCTGGAGAGTGACTTTGAGCCTCTCTGTGATGGTACCACGAGGCGTCGCTCACTAGCAGATCTCAGGCTTCTGGAGGGGATGTAAGTTCGTAATAGTGAGTGGAAGTAGGTGGGTGCTGAGAGCCTGTGATTGTTCTATATGCAAGCATCAGTGTCTTGAACTGGATGCGAGCTGCAACTGGTAGCCAGTGCAAGGAGACAAAGAGAGGTGTAACATGGGCTCTTCTGGCTCGTTGAAGACCAGTCGTGCCGCTGCATTCTGAATCATTTGTAAAGGTTTGATTGTGTTTGATGGAAGTCCAGCTAGAAGAGCATTGCAGTAGTCCAGTCTAGAAATGACAAGGGCCTGGACAAGAAGTTGTGCAGCATGCTCTGTCAGAAAGGGCCTGATCTTTCTGATGTTGTGTAGTGCAAACCTGCAAGATCGAGCAGTCTTTGCAATGTGCTCTTTGAAGGTCAGCTGGTCATCGAAGAATACACCAAGATTTCTGACCGAAGCTGATGGGGTAATTGTTGACGAACCTAACTGAATTGTGAAATCATGCTGTAGAGTTGGAGTTGCAGGGAAGACAAGAAGCTCAGTCTTTGCCAGGTTGAGCTGTAGGTGGTGTTCTTTCATCCATGCCGAGATGTCCGCCAGGCAGCCTGAGATCCGTGCAGCTACCGTTGGATCATCTGGTCGAAATGAGAGATAGAGCTGTGTGTCATCAGCATAGAAGTGGTAGGAGAAGCCATGTGCCTGTATGATGGGAGCCAGTGATGTAGTGTATGTGGAGAAGAGGAGGGGTCCAAGAACCGATCCCTGGGGAACCCCAGTGACCAATTTATGTGCTTTGGATACCTCCCCTCCCCAGGCCACCCTGAAAGACCGACCAGTGAGATAGGATTCAAACCAGCGAAGTGGAATCCCAGTGATATCCAGTGATGAGAGGGTGGACAGGAGGATCTGATGATTGACAGTGTCAAAAGCGGCAGACAGATCCAGCAGAATGAGGACTGATGATTTGGAATTGGCTTTTGCAATTCGCAGGGCTTCAGTGACCGATAGTAGCGCAGTCTCAGTTGAATGGCCACTCCTGAAACCTGACTGTTTAGTGTCCAGTTTGTTGTTATGTGAAAGAAACAATGAGACCTGGTTAAAGACAACTCGTTCGAGTGTTTTGGCAATGAATGGAAGGAGAGATAGGTCTGTAGTTTTCTAAAAGAGAAGTTTAATGTAGGTTTTTTGAGCAGTGGGGTTACCCGAGCCTGCTTGAATGCAGTGGGAAGATGCCTGTGAGGAGAGATGTGTTGATAATGTGTGTGAGTGCTGGTAGGAGTGCGGGAGAGATTTGCTTGGAGAAGGTGTGAGGGTGTGGGTTTGATTAAGTTCCTATCAAACGCTTGGTGGCGGCATCTCTGAGTATATCGGCAGAACGGAGCTGTGTAATATGTTTATTTTTTATTAAATGACAGTCATACAGCCAATGAACATAACAGCAGTCAATTACTACATATTTTATTGACAAATATTAAACAGACTACAATATGTAAAATATGAGAACATACATAAATAAATAAAAAAATAAAAAAATAGTATGAGACAATTATACAAATAGCGCAAAAGATTCACATATAGACCTTGTGTGTTTTGCCTTACTATTTTTCAACCCAAGTAGTAACTCAATATTATGTTTCTTATCTATCTGAAATAACAAAAGATTGGGTTTTCCTTTAGCCCATTTCTGTTTATGTATATGGTACTTCCCCATAATCAAACAAAGATTAACAATAAAGGTCACATTTTGTGGTAATCTTTATTAAAATAGAAAAATACATCTTTCTCTGAAAAATAGACGTTCGTGTCTAAATATTTACAAAGAAGGCCTTCCAAATCTATCCAAAAATGTTTACTATAAATGCAATTAAACAATAAGTGGACAGCAGTATAGTTTAATACTATAAATGCAATTAAAAAATAAGTGGACAGCATCCTCCCTCTCTGCTCCACAGAAGTCACACCTATCATCCACATCAGTACAAAACCTAAGAAAAAGTGTTTTAGCAGGGTACACTAGATGAAGTATTTTAAAATGTACTTCTCTCACAAGAAATATAATTTTCATGGAATCAGGATTTTAGAAAGAGAAATAAAATGCTGTCAACTGGCAGATGATACAACTATATTTGTTAGAGATTCATCGGAAGTTAAAAATGTGAATGATTGTTTAAATAAGTTTTCATTGGTTTCAGGGTTAAATTTAAACAAGTGTGAGTTGTTCCCTCTAAAAAATGGTCAGTCTATTGATATTGTAAGAGGGGCTGTAGACCATAAGAGGAAGCTCCAGTCTCTTTAAAATGGGTCCGTCGAAATAATGCTGGCATACACATTAACGGGAACTTGACTGCCTTTTATTTGTCAGAACTCAGGTAGGAATATAACTCACAGCTCGCGTCATGTCTTCATACCTTGACACACTTCCCGCGAATGTTCCCCCGTCTCACATAAGAACCACTGCGCATGTCATCGCGCCAATTTACTGCGCATGTCACATACAGTACATAAACCAGATTATCCCACTTATTTAACAGTTTTCACACAATATAAAATAATCAAAATAACTCTCACAATATTAATGGCATCCCTGTTAAGAAGGTTTTTACCTATTTAGGAATCAAAATATGTAAAGATGAAAAGGAAAGCGGTCAGCTTAATTTTCAACATGTGCTTCAAAAAAATAAAAATATTAGGGGTGGGCATAGATTAATTTTTTTAATCTAGATTAATCTAGATTAATTTTGGAATTAATCTAGATTAATCTAGATTAAAATGGCTCATTTGAATTCTGCCGAAGGCATTCAGAATATGTGTGCTACCCAAATAATGACTAAAAGTAAGTCTTTGAGAACGGGTTTCTCGAACCAGGTGGCGCATTAGACCAGGGGCGCATCTCCTGTTTCCAAAATGAATCACAAACTGCTTGAGAAAGCTGTTCTACTATGATAATTGGTGATGAAAATAAACTATGTTCAATAAGATGTACTTGTGTTTACTAACTGTTTATTCAGTTAAACATGAATTTTGAACTGTAGGCCTACATAAGAGGTCGTGATGAACTGTTTACAGTTTCCATTGGGAAGCTTCTTAAAAATACATTTTCCCTGAAGCAAACCCGGCGGCTTCATAGCTGCATCCATGTTAGCACGTCACGTCTGATGTGGTAATTTCACAGTAACGTTAGGCATACACACAGGTTCGAAGCAGAGGGTGACACGGAGTGAATTCTCAAGTTCACATGAGACCTAAAGCGCATCCTGTTTGCTTAAAAGCGCAACGTTTCGTTGTTATTCTGAGTGCACACAAATAAACGTAGAGTCTTTACAGATTCCAAAGATGTATTAGCTACTTTTATCTGTATGACCAAAAATTACGGAGATTTTAAGATCAAGTGAGCGCACCGGAGCCTGTCCTGCGCAAACGCGCTTCCACACAAACACTTCAATAGCGCACATTTCTCTAGTTAACATCATATTGAGCGGCCATGTAAAGTTGCTACTACATACATCTTTCAGAGGAAAAGCCATATTTGAGGTTGATGAATGATAGTTGAGCGTTTGGATGTCCTGCCCGATTGTATTACCACATAGACCAGCCGTTAACAATCTGTCCATCACGGACTGCGAGCCTCTAGTTCGAAGACTCGTTCTCGCCCCCTACAGTGCAATTCGGCTAGGTATACATCCGCGCTAAAATATCAGGGTGAAAGTCATCATAGTGCGTAGTATAGACCCAGCTCCCAACCCAACTTTGAGAATAGATTAACGGCGATATTTTTTTTATCGCCGATAAGAGTCTCGCGTTAACGCAGCACGTTAACGCCGATAACGGCCCACCACTAGTTAAAACACATTTATCATTCAATGGAATTGTGCGTATGCTTTACACACTTACATTTTTGCTCCGTTCATGCAATAAATGCACAGCCTTCGACTGCTCAGGTAATGTCGTCGGTATGACCGAGAGCCATTGAAAAACTACAGAAAAGTGATTGTTTATTTTATGTTTCCGTAGAGAAGATGAATGACTGAAACTCTTCCCGCATGCAGTGCAGTGATACGGTTTCTCTCCAGTGTGAATCCTCTCGTGTGTTTTCAGATTTCCTGACCGACTGAATCTCTTGTCACAGTGTGAACATTTGTAAGGTTTCTCTCCAGTGTGGATCATCTGGTGCCGTTTCAATTCTCCATCTGTAATAAAAGTCTTCTCACACTCAAAGCACATATATTCTCTCACACCAGTGTGTATCTTCTGATGTCGTTTTAAACTCTGCAGTTTTGAAAAACTCTTTCCACATAAATAACATGAATGTGGTTTCTCCTTCAAATGAACTTTCAGGTGCTTCTTCAGGCCTGAAGCACACACAAAAAAAAATCCACATTGATCACATTCATACGGTTTCTCTCCAGTGTGGATCTTCATGTGACTCTGAAGGTTTGATGATTGTCTGAAACTCATCCCGCACTGATCACATGTGAATGGTTTCTCTCCAGTGTGGATCCTCACGTGAGCATTGAGACTGTGTTTCTTTGTGAAACTCTTTCCACACTGAGTGCAGGTGAAACTTTTCTTGTCTCTTCTTTTCAGTAAAGAAACTCTTTCAGTCTGTGAGTGAGTTGTTTCTCCAGTTTTGACATGATGTTGTTTCTCCTCCATTAGGTCTGAAATTAGGGTTAAAAAAGGTAAACACATAATGAAATGACGTGAAGTAAAAGCTACACCAAATTATGATCATTTCTACACATTATTACAAAATAAGTAACTTCTTTATCTCATTTTCATTAAATAAAATGCTATAGTATGTAACTTTTCCTCTCCATCGACGAATGATGATTCTGAAAGAAAAAGTGCCGATGTCTGTTTGCTATGACAACAAACGCTACTTTCAAGCATCTGATTATTAGATAAACCTCGCGCTCTTATTTCAGGGTTGTTGTTAATTCTGTGGTTATTGTAACGGTTTCCATCGTACATTCGGTTAAACGACATTGTTAAAACACATTTATCATTCAATGGAATTGTGCGTATGTCTACACGCTTACATTTTTGCTCCGTCCATGCAATAAATGCACAGCCTTCGACTGCTCAGGTAATGTCGTCGGTATGACCGAGAGCCATTGAAAAACTACAGAAAAGTAAAACTACATCACTATAGCATTACTGGCCACGAGTACTAAGAGCTCACACATCAGCTGCTCAACAAATGTATCAGTGAGACGAGCACAATCCTGTGACAGACGGTTAATAGTGGAGCGCGTGAAGGAGAGATGTGAGGCATGAACACTGTTCAAGGTCTCCATTCATTCGTGCTTGTAGTAATTTAATGTGTATATATTTTGAAAGCATTGAATCGCTATAGAAATCACGATTCATTTGATTCTTGGCATTTTAAATCGATTACTGTCCGAAATCGACGATTCAAAAATCCATGTTTCCACATCGATAGATATGCATCGTCAGGGTTTGTAATCGATGCATCGAGAAAATGAGTGAATCGTTACACCCCTACTGTAAAGTCACTGGGTCCGTCAGACTGAAAAATATATTTTAGCGGTAATCTGACCAAAAATATTTAAGACCCATTGAATCTGAATTTAAGACATTTTAAGGCTTTTTGAGGCCTTTTATTAGGAAAACGTTATTTAAGACTTTTTAAGGACCCGAGGAAACCCTGTTTTCTACTAATTCACATATTAAGCATTTATCTTTACCTGCTGGCTGTGTTCCTGTGGCTCAGTGGTAGAGCATTGCGTTAGCAGCAGAAAAGGTTGTGGGTTCAATTCCCAGGGAACATGCATAACCTGAATATACTGTAAGTCGCTTTGGATAAAAGCGTCTGCTAAATGCATAAATGTAAAACCTGCATTTATGTTTCTGTCACTATAGCAAATTCCTCGTATGTATAAACATACCTGACAATAAAGCTTATTCTCATTCTCTCTATTTATAGTAAAATATCTGAATATAAATTCACACATGCATTTCTCCGTTGTCTGTTAGATTTTTGCTTTTAATATTTACAAATATTACAATTTTAAGAATAAAATCTAAATTATAAACAGAAGTACAGTTATGTAACCAGCAAAAAAACAGTGTTTCCATAATTCCTTCCATTTGTGTTTAAAGTTTAAAGTTCATTGGTTTTTACTTTTGTTTTGGTTTATATTAAACAGTTTAACACAGACTAATGAAATAAATGCTGTTAAGACATCTGTATCTTGTAGATATCATAATAGTGACTGCATAGTTTAAGTCTGATGATAAGAATTAAATTAACTTTAACTGGCAATTTACAGGAGATCAGCATAATGAATGAGGTGAAAAACAGGATCTATTATCATGAAATAAAGTATTGCAGCTGATAATATCCAGCAGCTATATATTGATGAGTCTCAGGCTATAATACACTAATTAAACAAGATATTCAGGATCAGCAGCAGATCATCTCTCTTTGTTATAATTATAATATTTAGAGTGCTTTCCATTAGAAATACAGCTCTATTGAAAAAACATACTTCTCACACTGACATGACTGACACACTTATCTTTACAGATTCTGATTCCAGTCCAGTAACTAAAACAATTTTTTATTTAGCAAACATAAATGTCAAAAAAGAAAGAAAGCTTAATAACATTAAAATCGCATCAGCAAATCTTGAGATTGATTTCTATTAATTTCCCTCAGATTCATACTTTAGGTTTTGACTCCAAACACTGAAACAATCATATACACGAATGTACAGAAAACAAACAGTGGGAAGAAAATTAAAAAATTGCCCATGATTTTAAATAAAAAATAATTATTTTGGTGTTTTAGCCGTTGATGAAAAAAATCCATGCAACATTAGCACGTTTCCATTAGCAAAGCACTAACGTACAACAGTTGATATAACTGTCGTCACACATGCAACACATCTAACACAGAGTATATTTGTATCTTAATATACTCATTACCTAACTCTTACAATCATAGAAATAACATTAATTACTTGCATTACACTTTAAAAACCAATATAGAGTAGGGAGCAAAAAGACACGCTTACCCATTGTTGACGAACTACGGGAGAAGCCCCAGAATGCACCCTGGATGATGGGGCGGGGCGACATATTAAGCTCCGCCCAGCCCCAATTTCATTGGTTCATATTAAAATACAACAGAGCTTATTGGTGTAGACGTTTGCATGAGCATTCTTTTATATGTTTTTATGAATGATTGTTCTGTCTCTGTTAGAAGCGGTGTACAATTTATGATGGACATTTGCATTTATCAATATTATATTTATGTGAAACTTTAATGTTCTATGTAAGTTTATTTGTGCCTGCCGCTATTGTGTAGGTTCATATGTGAGGACTCTTATTTTGACGCGTTTCTGCGAGCAACGCACATTTGGTAACAGGAAGTAGCGAACTGGTGAAGCAGCAAGCCTTGACATGTTTGTACCGCATTTAACTGAATCCTTCTAATCCCTGGCGAAAGCATTGGTTGTAAATTCATTTAATCCATTAATCTGTCCAGTGTATATTGCAGAAGAGTATGTTCAGTTTATAAGAGATATAATCAAAGATGTTTGTGATTGTCGAACACAAATTGCACTAGTGCAGTGCATTGCATTGAGAATGTTCTTAACTTGCTTCTGAGTTAGCGATGTATCTGTATACATTTTACTTGTTAAACTGATAATACTTTTTGTTACAATTTTGATAATTTTCTATATTTCTTTTATTTCATTTACAGTTTTACTCGGTTCAATGGCCGCAGAGTTTGATTGTGTAAACCACACATTGGACTATTAAAGGAGCAAGGTGCTCATATCCTGGCTCGTGAACAGAGTTTGGCTTGCTGTTTATTTATATTACACGCTAGGAAAGCAAAACGTATAAAGAGAACAGTACAGTAAAAAACCATGGATCAGCAGGGGCAAGAAGAATGCTCAGAAGCAAACATGCAAACTGAAGGGAGCAGAGGGAAAGAAAAGGTACCTTCAGAGGTCAGTTCTAAACGCTCATTATCTTCCTCAAAGTCTTCAGTTGCTAGTGCTGCTGCAAAAGCTAGAGCCTCAGCAGAAGCTGCACGTGCCAAGATGGCGTTTGCAAAAAGACAGCTTGAAATGAAAAAGGAGAAAGCAAGGCTGGAACAGGAAAGAGCTACGGTAGAAGCCAATCTGGAAGCATTGGAATTAGAAAAGGAAGCTGCAGCTGCTCTGGCAGAAGCGGAAGTGTTAGAGGCAGCAGCAATGGAACGTGATGACAATCGCAGTGAAATAAGCACACTTTCTTCACATGTGATTTTAGTGAGAACAGAGGAATATGTAAAACAGCATACTCAGGTGAGCTCTGACTTTTCTACACTACCTCTGAATATCTCTTCATCAACCTGTGCACAAGAATCAACTCCACATTTGATCAATAAGTCTCAGAGAATGAATGCTGCATATGATGGCGACGCAAATACAATTCAGAGGCGGAGCAGACTAGGCGATAATGAACATCTACAGAGCACAAGATTTTCAGATTCCCCATACAATCTACCTCATTCCATCCCGAATACTACATTTAAAGCCTCTCCACATCAAGATCCTGCTGCAAAAAGGTATACAGTCAATTCAGATACACAGCATTACTCTCAAAGTCAATCCACGCCTATGTTAGACTTTGCTAAATTCATAGCACGAAGAGAGCTAGTCACCACAGGCCTTACGAAGTTTGACGATAATCCAGAAAACTTCAGAGCCTGGGAGTCTTCATTTATTAATGCCACACAAGACTTACAGCTCTCAGCTAGTGAAGAGTTAGATTTGTTAGTTAAGTGGCTGGGGAAGGAATCGTCAGATCATGTTAGGAGGATTCGAGCAGTGTATGTCACTAATCCGCAAGCTGCTCTCCAGATGTCAAGGATGAGACTTCAGGAATGATATGCCACCCCGGAAGTGATTGAAAGTGCCTTATTTATGCGCCTGGATAACTTTCCACGTCTATCTCCAAAGGACAATGTGAAACTCAGAGAGCTTGCAGACCTGCTCATGGAGATACTTGCAGCAAAAGGAGATGCATACTTACCTGGACTAGCTTACCTTGATACCCCTCGAGGTATTAATCCTATAGTGGAGAAGTTACCTACGAGTCTGCAGGAGAAATGGCTGTTCGCTGGTTCACGCTTCAAGGAAGAAAACAAGGTCAGTTTTCCTCCATTCATGTTCTTCACTCATTTCATTTGCAGTGAAGCTAAAGCAAGGAATGATCCTAGTTTCAAGCTTTCAAACAGTAGCCACACAGTCGTCCGATATGAAAGACCCCTCTATAAACATGGTGCTAGCAGAGTTCCTGTGTCGGTGCATAAGACAGAGGTGTCTCAAAATTATGAGTCCGATTCAACGAGCTTGAAAGAGACCGTTAAGAGAGACTTGACGAAGCACTGCCCTATTCACAACAAATCACATCCCCTGTTGAAATGTAGAGCCTTCAGAAAAAAGTCGTTGGTAGAACGCAAGAACCTCCTGAAAGAACATAAGAGGTGTTTCAGGTGTTGCTCTCCAAATCATGTAGCCAGAGAATGTCTTGCAATCCTCAAATGTGCTGAGTGTGATTCTGATAGACATTGCACAGTCATGCATCCAGACATAGCTCCACCTCTCTTCACAACTCTGATGCAAGAACCAGACACAGACCAACAGGATGTCACTACCCCTGAGGTAACCTCAAATTGTACAGAGGTTTGTGGAGTAGGTGCTCCAATGCGATCCTGTGCAAAAATGTGCTTGGTGCGTGTCTTTCCGCGAGAACAACGGGAACGAGCTATCAGGATGTATGCCCTAATTGATGATCAGAGCAACCGCTCACTAGCCAAAAGAGAATTCTTTCGACTCTTCGGGATCCAAAGTAACCCCTCTCCATATTTGTTGAGGACATGTGCTGGTTCCATGGAAACATCTGGAAGGAAAGCGGTTGGCTTCCAAGTAGAGACCCTGGATGGTAAGACATGTCTTGATCTCCCACCACTGATTGAGTGTAATGAAATAATGAGCAACAGATCTGAAATACCCACTCCAGATGTCGCTCTTGCTCATCCACATTTGGAATCTGTGGCACAGTTTATCCCAAAGCTAGATCCTGATGCTCAGATCTTAGTATTGCTGGGAAGAGATATGATCCGTGTACCCAAAGCGAGACAACAAATCAACGGGCCTCACAATGCACCTTTTGAGCAAAGGTTAGATTTAGGCTGGGTGATAGTAGGTGATGTCTGCATTGACAGAGCCCATAAGCCGATGGTGAGTGTCTTTAAAACTAGCATCCTGGACAATGGCCGCCCATCACTTCTCACTCCATGCCAGAGCCACATCAAAGTGAAAGAGAAATTGTTCCATGGCGGGGAGCACAAATCTGTCGTTTTTCCTCATGCGTTCAATCATGCTACTCATGGTGTGCAAGCAGAATACGAACTTGGGCTCAAAGTATTTGACAGAACTAAAAATGATAACAAACCTGCCATGTCCTTCGAGGATGAGATCTTCTTGAAGATCATGCAAGCAGAGTTCCATCAAGACGAACAGAAAAACTGGGTCGCTCCTTTGCCATTCAGGTCACCCAGACCATCCCTCCCAAATAATCGGGAACAAGCTTTGTCTCGCCTTAATTCTTTGCGTCGCACGCTGAGTAGAAACCCTGAGATGAAGGAACAGTTTTCTGCTTTCATGAAGAAACTCTTTCAGAACCACCATGCAGAAAGAGCACCACCTATCCACGAGGATGAAGAATGTTGGTACTTACCCATCTTCGGAGTGTATCATCCGCAAAAACCAGGACAAATACAGGTGGTGTTTGATTCCAGCGCGCAACACCAAGGTATTTATTTGAACAACGTGCTCCTCTCAGGCCCTGACTTAAACAACTCGCTGTTAGGTGTGCTGCTACGGTTCAGGAAAGATCGCACTGCAATTATGGCAGACATACAACAGATGTTCTATGGCTTCCTGGTGAAAGAGGACCACAGAAACTATTTGAGATTCCTCTGGTACAGAGACAGCAACTTGAGCAAAGAGGTGCTAGACTACCGTATGAGGGTACATGTTTTTGGAAACAGTCCTTCTCCATCAGTGGCTATATATGGTCTACGGTTAGCTGCACAGCGAGGTGAACAAGAGTATGGAACTGACACTTCACACTTTGTTAACAGGCACTTCTATGTGGACGACGGCCTCATGTCCTTTCCTACAGAAGCCGAATCGATCGACCTGCTCAAGCGCACTCAAGAATCGCTTTCCAAGTCAAATATTAAGCTCCACAAGATAGCCTCAAACAGTGTCAAAGTCATGCAAGCTTTCCCAACGGAAGATCTTGCTTCTGGTCTCCAAGACCTGAATTTTGGAAATGAGAGTTGGCCTGCACAAAGAAGTTTGGGTTTGTACTGGGACATAAAAACAGATACTTTCACCTTCAAAGTTGCAGCAAGCGACCAGCCCTACACTCATCGCGGAGTTCTCTCTGTCGTGAATAGCCTCTTCGACCCTTTGGGCTTTGTGGCACCAGTGACAATCCAGGGCAGAGCGTTGGTACGTGAGCTGACCAAAGAGATACATGATTGGGACACGGTACTTCCTGAAGAGAAGAAAAATATGTGGGAGGAATGGAAAACCTCACTTCAAAAGCTAAGCAACCTTCACATCACACGCACATACCTACACCATTCACTTTCTAACACCTCATACATGGAGTTGTGTGTCTTTTCAGATGCCTCGAGCTGGGCCATTGGGGCAGTGGCTTACCTCAGAGCTCTGACTGATGAAGGCGAGGTCAAAGTAGGATTTGTGCTGGGCAAAGCAAAGCTGTCACCTCGTCCTGAGCCTTCTATCCCTCGCCTGGAGCTGTGCGGTGCAGTGCTGGCTGTAGAAATGGCTGAACACATTCTCGATGAGCTAGACCACAAGCCGAATGCAGTGAAATTCTATTGTGACAGCAAAGTGGTCCTAGGATATATTTACAATCAGTCCAGACGCTTCTTTGTTTATGTGCACAACCGTGTTCAGCGGATACGTCAGTCGACTTCTCCAGACCAGTGGAGTTATGTGCCTACGGTTCAGAATCCAGCTGACCTGGCAACAAGATCGGTGGTTGCGTCACAGCTAAATGACACCATATGGTTCACAGGACCCAGCTTCCTCTACCAGTCGCCCCAAGAGCAACCGTGTGAGTCCTTCAAAATGGTTAATCCTGACACAGACGCAGAAGTCAGACCTTGTGTAACCAGCTTCGCTACTCGAGCTGAAAGAATCCTCTTTTCAGAACGGTTTCAACGCTTTTCTACCTGGGAATCTTTGCTAAGAGCGGTTTCTTTTCTGATTCATCAAGCACGTTCTCACATGTCAAGTTCCATCAGTACATCCCACGCATGCAAAGGATGGCATCAGTGCAGCAAAATAATCACACCTGAAGAGCAGACAGCAGCAAAGAGACTAATACTTCTACACGCCCAGAAAGAACTATATCCAGAGGAGTATGCTGCTTTGCAGAAAAACGAACAAGTTTCACATTCAAGTGCACTGTGCAATCTCGACCCCTACATCGATGACGGTCTCTTGAGGGTTGGAGGACGTTTGAAACATGCTTCAATCGAGTCAGAGGTAAAGAATCCAGTCATCCTCCCGAAGCAAAGTCATGTTGCTAAACTGTTGGTGAGTTACTACCACTCTAAAGTGCACCATCAAGGGAGACAGTTCACAGAAGGAGCAATCCGACTGGCTGGCTTGTGGATTGTAGGGGGAAAAAACTGATAAACTCTATCCTTCACTGTTGTGTGACATGCCGCAGACTCAGAGGAAAGCAAGTAGTTCAAAAGATGGCAGGTCTTCCTCCTGAGCGCCTCAGTACATCTCCTCCATTTACGTACGTGGGGTTGGACGTTTTTGGTCCATGGACAGTGGTCACTCGGCGCACCAGAGGCGGTGTAGCTGAAAACAAAAGGTGGGCTATACTCTTCACATGTATGAGTACACGAGCAGTACACATAGAAGTCATAGAGTCTATGAACACTGCCAGTTGCATCAATGCTCTGCGAAGGTTTTTTGCTGTGAGAGGACCAGCAAAACAGCTCAGATCAGACAGAGGAACCAACTTCATCGGAGCAAGTCAAGAACTAGGCATGCAACCAGCAAAAGAAAAACAGACTAGTCTTCTGAAATACCTCCATGAGAATGGCTGTACGTGGGAATTCAATCCACCACACGCATCCCACATGGGTGGAGCATGGGAACGCATGATCGGCATAACCCGCAGGATTCTAGACGGTATGTTGTTGCAGAAGAAACATGCTCACTTGACCCATGAGGTACTTTGTACTCTGATGGCAGAGGTGTCAGCAATCATAAATGCTAGACCTCTGGTTCCTGTCTCAACAGATCCCTATTCTCCATGCATACTCACTCCAGCGATGCTATTAACCCAAAAGCCCAGATTACCTGTTCCGTTCGAGAACTACACTGAAAAAGACCTCTTGAAATGTCAGTGGAAGCGAGTGCAGGCATTGGCAAACGAGTTCTGGAGCCGATGGAGAAAAGAATACATCAGTACACTCCAACCTCGTCGCAAGTGGCATGAGACTCACCGAAATCTGCAACCTGGAGATGTTGTGCTGTTGAAGCAAGTTCAGTTCCCAAGGAACGACTGGCCTTTGGGCTTAATCACATCCGTCTTCCCAAGCAATGACGGAAAGGTCCGCAAGGTAGAGGTTAGAACAACCTCAGGCGGTAACGTGAAAACATTCTTAAGACCCATTTCTGATGTTATCTTACTGCTAGCCAAAGAGGAATAAATAAGACTGAACACAGACTGTTATATTGGCATTAATAATGCCAGGCGGGGAGTGTTCTGTCTCTGTTAGAAGCGGTGTACAATTTATGATGGACATTTGCATTTATCAATATTATATTTATGTGAAACTTTAATGTTCTATGTAAGTTTATTTGTGCCTGCCGCTATTGTGTAGGTTCATATGTGAGGACTCTTATTTTGACGCGTTTCTGCGAGCAACGCACATTTGGTAACAGGAAGTAGCGAACTGGTGAAGCAGCAAGCCTTGACGTGTTTGTACCGCATTTAACTGAATCCTTCTAATCCCTGGCGAAAGCATTGGTTGTAAATTCATTTAATCCATTAATCTGTCCAGTGTATATTGCAGAAGAGTATGTTCAGTTTATAAGAGATATAATCAAAGATGTTTGTGATTGTCGAACACAAATTGCACTAGTGCAGTGCTGCATTGAGAATGTTCTTAACTTGCTTCTGAGTTAGCGATGTATCTGTATACATTTTACTTGTTAAACTGATAATACTTTTTGTTACAATTTTGATAATTTTCTATATTTCTTTTATTTCATTTACAGTTTTACTCGGTTCAATGGCCGCAGAGTTTGATTGTGTAAACCACACATTGGACTATTAAAGGAGCAAGGTGCTCATATCCTGGCTCGTGAACAGAGTTTGGCTTGCTGTTTATTTATATTACACGCTAGGAAAGCAAAACGTATAAAGAGAACAGTACAATGATCTACCCTGTTTTGCTGTACTACAGAAATATCAAGTGCTAACAACATCGATTTTAGTTCGAAACAATTAGCAAATGTGTATTTTTTTTTTACTTATGACAAATTAGTTAGATTAAGTTCCTATCAAATGCTTGGTGGCGGCATATCCGAGTACTTCGGGCAGAACAGAGCAATGTAGAATGTTTTTTTTAATTGAAAAGAACAATAATTACAAAAAATTTACAGACAAAATGGGCATTAACAAACAATATTAATCATTTACAGTTCTCAAAGGGCAGACATAGTTTCAAATTATTATATCTAACAGTAAAAAAATGTAAAAAAAAAATACAAAAATAAACCTTTGTAAAAACATTCAGACAAGTTTTTTTTTGTTTTTTTTACTTCGTTGAAAAATTGGCTACTGTAATAGCTTTTTCATTTGAGAGGGTACCAAGAGATGTGGCAAATGCTTTAAGTTCATTAACAAAGTACGGAAAGGAAGGAGGTGTTTTCAAAAATCTGCATTTGTTTATAAAGTATTTGGCAAGTTCAAAGAGGTTATTGGGGAATAAATATTATATTGAACCCAGTTTTCATAAAATAATGATTTGTTATGGTGCAAAATAAAAAGATTGTTCCAAATACAAGTATTATGTGGACTAAAGTTGTGAGAAAATGCTAATTTCCAATATAGGAGAACCTGCTGATGGAATGCAGATAATTTAAGAGGCAATTTTGACAACTCAAAGTCACATTTAATAAAAAATTCCAAGCCACCTACTTTCCCAAATATTGAAGAGGAGACTGTAAACCATAGGCTGTTTGTATTACAAATAAATGATCTTAACCATTTAGTTTTTAAAACCCTATTAATTATCTCCAAGTTAATAACATTTAACCCCCCTTCTTCGTAACTATGAACTAAATCATTTTTGTTGATATAGTGATGCTTATTTTTCCAAATAAAGTTAAACATTGCAGTGTTACATTCTTTAACTAAATGAGGTGGAATAGCTTGGGAGGAGGCTGGATAAACAAACCTAGAAAGTAATTCCATTTTAGTTAATACAATTCTTCCATAAATTGAGATATCTCTTTGTATCCAAAATTTGTCTAAGTCACTATTAGTACTATTATGAATTGCAATTAAATCACATTTATTTATGTTTAAGTATAGACCTGATGCCTTGGAGAATAGACAAATTAATTTGATTACTTTATCAATTTGATATTGGTCTCTAAAGAAAAATTACTGTATCATCAGCTAATTGGCTAATACCAATCTGTCTTCCAAATACATTCAATTTATCAAAGTTGCTGTTTTTATCTATTAAGATAACGAGCATTTCTACTGCTAAGATGAATAGGAGAGGGGAAATGGGACATCCTTGTCTTATTCCTCGAGAAGTATTAAATCTTTGGGACGTCCCAAATGAAAGTGAGATAGAACTATTTATATCTTTATATAACATTTTTATAAAATAAATAAATGTACTGCCAAAATCGAATTTTTCAAGAGAAAAATATGAAATTATGTTCAATTGTATCAAATGCTTTTCTAAAATCAAAAAAAGAATTTATCCGTCACCCTCAATCCATTCATGATAGTCTAAAATATGTAGAATTAATCTGATATTATTATGTATTGATCTGTCTTTTAGGAAAGCAGACTGTGATTCACTGATTACCTGGTTTAACTTATTCTTGAGTCTATCTGAAAATATATGAGCTAGAATTGTATAATCACAGTTAAGTAGAGTGATGGGGCGAAGGTTATCTATTTGTCTTTTGTCTTTACCTGGTTTAGGGATAAGAGTAATTAAACCTTGTTTCATAGTTGAAGATAGACAATTATCTTGGATACACTCAAAGAAGGCTTTAAACAATAGTTCTCTCAGATCTTCCCTAACAAATGTATAGAATTCACAAGTGAGGCCATCGGGGCCTGGAGATTTCCCTGAGCACAACTTATTTATTGCTTTATCTACTTCCTCTATTTTGATATCAGCCTCACACAAGTCTTTAGTTTCCTGGTCTAACTGTGGTATGCTACTGTGTATATTGTTAAAGAAAATATTACAGTCTGATTCAGAGAAGGATGAGCTATATAAAGAACTATAGAATTGAAAGATCTCTGAGGAAATAATTTTAGGGCTTGTATTTATAACTCCATTCACATAAAGGGAATTTATATAATTTGTTTCTTGTCGCTTCTTTTCAAGCCTACACAAATAATTATTACTTTTTTTCCCTTTCTCTATCCATCTTGCTCTAGATCTTACATACGCTCCTTTAGCTTTTTGAATAAATAAATCATCAATTTGGGATTGTAAAAATAGAATTTGTAACTTAGTTTCATTGTCCATTTCACATTTATCACAAGTAATTCTCTTGTTAGTTCTAACTCTAATTTTGTTCTGGCCTTACTTAAATTTGTACTAAATTGTATAGAAAACTCTCGAATCTTATGCTTTAAATATTCCCATTTACTTATGAATGAGATAAGGTCCTTACACAGTGCCACATTTTTAATTAGGGATTTAATTTGCAAGCAGAAGTCTTTGTTTTAATAAATCTGCATTGAATTTCCAATAACCTTTGTTACGTGATTCTCTTTTGCCCGAGTAAAAGGATATAGAGATGCAACAGTGATCCATTAAAGGTGCTGCGGATATTGATATATCTTCAATAAAATCAATTAGGCTATTTGAGGTTAACCAATAATCAATTCTTGATTCAGAATTACCATTAGGTTTGAACCAGGAAAATTGTCTAAGATTTGGATTCCTAGGCCTCCAAGCATCTACTACATTATGTTTAAAACAAAAGTTAAGAAGGGTAAGATTGGGGTGAGAGGCATCAAATTTAGGTGGAAATCGATCGCTTCATCCATAACCATATTGAAATCTCCTCCTATGATAATATTATCAGTTGGATATACAAGTTTCAATTCAAACAGAGAATCAGAAATTTCAGAAAGCAATTTGTTGTTTAGAGGAGCATTATTGGAACCATATACATTGAACAAAATAAAAAAAACATCATTAATGTTTAGAACAACTGAAGCCCAGTGTCTATTTGAGTCTGTCTTTACCTTTACAACCTTTACAACTTTGCCAGGTAAGTTGTTAAACAGTATTGCCACTCCTGCAGAATGTGTAGAAGCATGACTGAAAATTATTTTGTGTCCCCATTGACTCGTCCAGAACTTCACATCATCAGGGTTGGAGTGCATTTCTTGTAAAAATATATAATGACTGTTTTTATTTTTGCAAAAAAGAAAGAACGCTTTTCTTTTGATAGAGTTACGGAGACCCCTTGCATTTAGAGAAATACATGAAAACGATGATTTTACTAAAAACATTTAACAGAGACCAACAAAAATAAAATAAATAAATGAGTAAAAGTAAATGTGAAATAAGAAAAGACGAACAGTTAAATGTGTTAAATGTAATTGTGCTCTATGGAACACAAAATAACGTTTTTCTCCAACAGAGCACTGTAACGAGATCTCGCTCAACAGCAAAAACATAGCAAGATATCCCACTTACACCTCGTCAACAAACAGGGTGAAAATGAACGATTGGTGAAGTCCTCCGTCCTTGACAATCCGGGCCCTCTATGTAGCCATAGGAACCGCGGTAGTATGCTTTCTTCCCTGCAGCTCTAGCTTCACTGATCCTCGGCCATAGTGCAGCGTGGGCTTCTCGGTCTCCCTTGGATAAATCTTCGGAGAACTTTACTCCCCTGAGTGTACAGACATCCGAAGCTTTGGTGGAGCGCCAGAACTCGTCTCTGTATTTCCGCATGCAGAACTGAATGATCACCTGCCTTGATTTATCCTTAGTTTTGGGACCAACGCAGTGGACTGGATCCACTTTGTCTTCAAGCTTGTGCTGCAGGTGAGGAGCAACTTCCGCTAACAGCGAGATGACTTCTCTTCGAATATCTTCACTTGCTGCTTCCTTCATTCCGATTACTCTGAGGTTCCATCTACTTTTGTAGCGTTCGAGCTCCGACGTGCGGCTCCATCAGATCTGCGTGCGATGCGTTTACAGAGGCGAGTTGTTTGTCGAACAAGTTTATTTTTGTTTTACAGTCCTTTATTTCCGCCGTGTTAAATTCCACCGATCTTGTCAGGTTAATTATAATTAAACTGTTCTCTGTAATCTTGCGCTCAATGCTGCTTAGTTTCCCATCTTGTAGATCAAATCTGGCAACTAAGGTTTCCAGGAGAGCTGCGTTGGAAATCTCGGAGCTCTCGTCACCTTTCTGTTTCTTAGCTGAAGTTTTGGTTGGGGTATTCTGCAAGGAGGAAGGTTCTTTGCGTTTCTCTTTGGGATCGTTGTAATCGATTTCCATGGCGTATTCATGCTCGGCAAGAGCAGGCCTATCCAAAGTTTTTGTGGCCACCACTTTGTGTCCTGGTATATATATTTTTGGATGATTAGAATCTTTTTTGCTGACATTGTCCATATACTCACTGATGCGCGATTAATTGGAATATAGAAAGTTGAATATTAAGATAAACTTCAAGGTTTGCTGAAGAGCTGAGGAAACTACATGTGCTTAGCCCGCCATCTTGTTGCCTCCCCTCGAGGCGAAACCAACAGTAGATGATCAAAACAAGTAGATGACGTCATCAGTCGTGCACGCTTCAGTGTGGCGGTTTTCTGAGGTAAACAGTTCAGCTATTTTACATAACTGTAAAATACACTTACACGTTTGTTTGAGAAGTATTTTAACTGAGTCGTATCTGAATTATTTTCCAATGAAAGGTTAGATTTTTGTGATAAAAAAAAAGATCGAAAAGATTAACAATTCAAATTAATGTTCACAGCATTCTTTGATCATATTTACCAAGTGTGCCTATATTTTTGGCCATGACTGTATATTAATTAGGTGTTTATTATTTACAAATAATACATTTCTTAAAGGGAGATTGACCCAAAAATGAAAATTGTCATAATTTACTCAACATCATGTCAGTCCAAGCCTGTATGAATTTATTTCTTCTGTGGACCATAACTTGAGAAATTCAAGAAATGTTTGTCCATACAGTAGAAATTACGACGGCGTTTTAGTGCCACATTAAAAAAAAAAAGATCTAAGATTACGAGATTAAAGTCGTAATATTTCGAGAATAAAGTCGAAACTATGAGAATAAAGTCGAAACACTTCGAGAATAAATTCTAAATGTTACGAGAATAAAGTCGAAACACTACGAGAATAAAGTCGTAATATTTTGAGAATAAACTCGTAGTAATACGAGATTAAACTCCTAATATTTTGAGAAAAATCACAGAATTGCTAGAAACAATGGATGTGGAGGATTTGGTTAAATCCTACTTTAGATTAGGATGTAGCAATAAGGAAATTCTTTGTCTTTTGGCGCATCAGCACGGAGTTATAATTAGTAAAAGGACACTGCAGCGGTTATGTAGGAAACTTAATTTATTCAGAAGAAAAATAACGACGTCGCCAGTACTTTAGCCGGGGTCCCAAGCGTTGTGGCATTATGGCATATTCGGAGACGTCGAGCGCGCCGAAGTTCAACTCCTTCAGGGTCGATTTCTTTGATCACCATCCTCATAGTCTCTTGAGAAACAACATATCCTCTTCGAATAGCACGCAGATGTAACCATCGATATCCTCGGAGTCGACCACTGGTCGCCATCTCAGACTGCACAAAAGAGGCAATTTCCTCAATGTCTGTCTGATTTTTTCTTCTGAATAAATTAAGTTTCCTACATAACCGGTGCAGTGTCCTTTTACTAATTATAACTCCGTGCTGATGCGCCAAAAGACAAAGAATTTCCTTATTGCTAAATCCTAATCTAAAGTAGGATTTAACCAAATCCTCCACATTCATTGTTTCTAGCAATTCTGTGATTTTCTCAAAATATTAGGAGTTTAATCTCGTATTACTACGAGTTTATTCTCGAAATATTACGACTTTATTCTCAAAATATTACGACTTTATTCTGGTAGTGTTTCGACTTTATTCTCGTAACATTTCGACTTTATTCTCGAAGTGTTTCGACTTTATTCTCGTAATATTACGACTTTATTCTCGAAATATTACGACTTTATTCTCGTAGTGTTTCGACTTTATTCTCGTAACATTTCGACTTTATTCTCGAAGTGTTTCGACTTTATTCTCGTAACATTTCGACTTTATTCTTGTAACATTTCAACTTTTTTTCTCGTAGTTTCGACTTTATTCTCGTAATTTCTACTTTATTCTCGAAATATTACGACTTTAATTTCGTAATCTTAGATTTATTTATTTTTTTAATGTGGCACTAAAACGCCGTTGTAAGAAATCAAGGGTGATCAAAATGGTTTGGTAACATTCAACAAAATCTTCTTTCAGAAGAAAGTAAGTCATACAGGTTTGTAATGACATGAAAGTGAGGTAATGATCACCAAATTCATTAACTTTCCAGCAGTTTAGCTCAAAATCAATGCTTTTCAAGTGCTTTACCAGTAGACACCATTATAGTTTCCATTAAAACCAAGACAGTTCTCATTATAACCATTAAATCAACTTTTATTGTATTTGGGCAGGGTTCTATTGTTTTTTTTAGCGGTACAGCTAACAGTCTGATGAACTCTATATTGATAGAAAATTACAGTACAGGATGCCTTTCAGTGAATATACAGTAAATATACATAGATTATTACAGTGCAGTGTGGGTGAACAGGTGTTGATCAGAGAGCAGTGACAGGCAGCACGGAGGAGCCTTTAGCTTGTGTCCAGGGGGCAGCAGGTGATGGAGGCAGGTGAAGTGGGACACAGGTGAAGTGGGACACAGGTGAAGAGGTGAGCTGATGCTCCAAACAGTAGACCTATGCAGAATGCACAGACATGGAATGATATAAAGCTGGAGGATGTGGATTATATTTTAGATTGTGATAGATTAGATACATTTTAAAATGTATAGTCTCCTGAAATAATAAAACTGATCATATAAAACACAAAATGTGAAATTTGGTCCAATTCGTTTATGCCATTTTGTACAGGTGCATCTCAATAGATTAGAATGTCGTGAAAAAGTTTCTTAATTTAATAAAAAAATTCGTATAACTTATTTAAAAAACTGAAACTTTCATATATTTTAGATTGATTGCATGTAAAGTAAAACATTTTAAAAAAATGTTGTTTTAATTTTGATGATTAGAGCTTACATATCATGAAAGTCAAAAATTAGTATCTCAAAATATATTAGAATATTTACATTTGAGTTTCAATAAATGACCATCCTACAGTATACATTCTGGGTATCTCTTGTTCTTTGAAATCACAATAATGGGAAAGACTGCTGACTTGGCAATGGTCCAGAAGACGATTATTAACACCCTCCACAAAGAGGGTAAGTCACAGAGGGGCATTACTGAAAGGTGTGGCTCTTCACAGAGTGCTGTATCAAAGCATATTAAATGCAAAGTTGACTGGAAGGAATAAATTGGGTAGGAAAAGGCGCACAAGCAACATGGATGACTGCAAGCTTGAGAATACAGTCAAGCAAAGCTGATTCAAACACTTGGTTTATAAGAGGTACACCACGTTCAGACGTCTTTAGGAAAAGGGCTACCAAGCCACTTCTGAACCAGAAAGAGCATCAGAAACATCTTACCTGGGCTGTTGAGAAAAAGAACTGGACTGTTACTCAGTGGTCCAAAGTCCTCTTTTCAGATGAAAGTAATTTTGCATCTAATTTGGAAATCAAGGTCCCAGAGTCTGGAGGAAGAGTGTAGAGGCACAGAATCCATGTTGCTTGAAGTCCAGTGTGAAGTTTCCACAGTCAGTGATGATGGGCTGCCATGTCTTCTGCTGGTGTTGGTCCTCTGTGTTTTCTGAAGTCCACAGTCAACGCAGCCATCTACCAGGAAATTTTTGTGCTCTTTATGCTTCCTTCTGCTGACAAGCTTTATGGAGATGCTGATTTCATTTTCCAGTAGGACTTGGCACCTGCCCACACTGCCAAAGGTACCAAAGGCTGGTTCAATGACCATGGTGTTACTGTGCTTGATTGGCCAGCAAACTCACCTGACCTGAACCCCATTGAGAATCTAGATGAGAGACACCAGACCCAACAATGCAGATGAGCTGAAGGCCACTGTCAAAGAAACCTGGGCTTCCATACCACCTCAGCAGTGCCACAAACTGATCACCTCCATGCCACGCCGAATTGAGGCAGTAATTAAAGCAAAAGGAGCCCCTACCAAGTATTGAGTACATATACAGTAAATGAACATACTTTCCAGAAGGCCAACAATTCACTAAATCTTTTTTATCTTTTTATTGGTCTTATGAAGTATTCTAATTTGTTGAGAATTTGTGGGTTTTTGTTAAATGTGAGCCAAAATAACCACAATTAAAAGAACCAAAGACTTAAACTACTTCAGTCTGTGTGCGTTGAAATTATTTAATACATGAGTTTCACAATTTGAGTTGAATTACTGAAAAAAATTTACTTTTCCACGACATACTAATTTATTGAGATGAACCTGTATGTCTAAGAACCGTTTATAATTACATTTACGCTTTTACAAGACGCTTTTATACAAAGCGACTTACAGTACATTCAGGTTATACATTTTTTCTCTCAGTACATGTGTTCCCTGGGAATCGAAACCACAACCTTTGCGCTGCTAACGCAATGCTCTAACCACTGAGCCACAGGAACACTGTGGCTTATAATGCTTAATGGCTTATAATATATAATGCTTGAATGTAAGAAACCAACGTAGATGATCAAAAACGCGCCAAATTCTGTTTAAAAACTACAAAATACCATAAAACAACATATCAAACAAAAATAATGTTAAAACAGTTACTGACATAGACAGACAGGTGGCCAGGTGTGAGGTGAAATTTAGTTTATTAGGCATTTAAAAGCTTTATCGATAAATGTAATTATGGAAAGCCCCAAAAGCAATCATCATATTTCACGTAACTAAAATTCTGAAATTATTCATTCATGATGCAGGAAAAATCAACAGACAACAAACGCGGACAATACTTGAAGCAAATATAAAGTAAAAGACAGATCTCTCTCTTTATTGAGTAACAAGATAGGAAAGCATCTCAAGTGAATAAAAGTGAAGATGGATCAGATGCAAACCTACATGACAGAATATCTTACACCTGCATTTTGTACACCGAACAAAATTATAAACCCCTTTTCATGAGCTGAACTCAAAGATCTAAGACTTTCTATGAACACAAAAGGCCTATTTCTCTCAAATATTGTTCACAAATCTGTCTAAATCTGTGGTAGTGAGCACTTCTCCTTTGCCGAGATAATCCATCCACCTCACAGGTGTAGCATATCAAGATGCTGATTAGACAGCATGATTATTAATTTTGTTCAGCATAAAATACACCCTAAGCGGAAGAATATCTAATTGTTTTAAAAACAACAGTGAAGATGAAATTAAAAACAAATCAGCTTCTTTTTCAACTTAATGAACATGACCATATTGAACCCGTCAAAAGCTTCTACAAATATGCATAAGAACATAAAATGAAACTCATGATAAAGCATAATAATATAATTAATATCATAAAGCAAAGTTTTATACACAAATAAAACTTTAGATATTGTTCTTAGGAGAGGAACTCTATTATTGAGTTGGACTGAATCTTACAGATGAAGCCACTGGTCTTGAAGATGAACTTAATTCACTGTGACCAATTTAGATGATGTTTCTTATGACAGATTAATATGGAAGAGATGCGGTGTAGCACCTGAAAGCACAGGACCTGAAGATAAACTAATTAATGTGATAGTTTATTTTATGTTTCCGTAGAGAAAATGCATGACTGAAACTCTTCCCGCATGCAGTGCAGTGATACGGTTTCTCTCCAGTGTGAATCCTCTCATGTGATTTCAGATTTCCTGACCGACTGAATCTCTTGTCGCAGTGTGAACACATGTAAGGTTTCTCTCCAGTGTGGATCATCTCGTGTGATTTCAGGTCTCCTGACTGACTAAATCTCTTGTCACAGTGAGAACACTTGTAAGGTTTCTCTCCGGTGTGGATCATTTCGTGCAGTTTCAAATCTCCAGCTGTAATAAAAGTCTTCTCACACTCAAAGCACATATATTCTCTCACACCAGTGTGTCTCTTCTGATGTAGTTTTAAACTCTGCAGATGTGAAAAACTCTTTCCACATAAAGAACATGAATGTGGTTTCTCCTTCAAATGAACTTTCAGGTGACTCTTCAGATTTGAAGCACACACAAATGTTTTTCCACATTGATCACATTCATGCGGTTTCTCTCCAGAGTGGATCTTCATGTGTCTCTGAAGGTTTGATGAGTCTGTGAAACTCTTCCCGCACTGATCACATGTGAACGGTTTCTCTCCAGTGTGGATCCTCATGTGAACCTCAAGACTGTGTTTGTTTGTGAAACTCTGTCCACACTGAGTGCAGGTGAAACTTTTCTTGTCTCTTCTTTTCAGTAAAGAAATACTTTCCATCTGTGAGTGAGTTGTTTCTCCAGTTTTGACATGATGTTGTTTCTCCTCCATTAGGTCTGAAATTAAAGTTAAAAAAGGTAAAAATATGATTAAATAATGTGAAGTGAAAGCAGACAACAGCTACACCAAATTATGATTAAAAAAAATTCCACATTTGTATAAAATAAGGTACAATTATCTATATTAGAAAATAGTTACATCCGTAGTTTCTGTAGTGAGAACTATTTGATGCTTAATCAAATCCACAATTATAATATTATAAACATAATATTAACATTTATATTATTTTCTAAAAATAAAAACTAAACTAAAACTGGCAAATATTTTTCACTCAACACAATTTCCTTTTATTTTTTCCTTTTTAATGGCAACATCCAGGAAGTGACATTATTTGAACATTTGAGTTTCAGTCCCTATTTTGTACCCTGGAGACAGAAAGTCTCCCCTATATTATTTATTGGTTTCATTTTCCACTTAATTTTTACAACTCTTCAGGTATTTTTCTACACATATAATTTAGGATGGCAGAGATGGAAAGTAACGAATTACATTTACTCACGTTACTGTAATTGAGTAGCTTTTTTGTATACTTTTTTTATCTGTAATTTTACTTTTACTTAAGTATATTTTGTGTGAAGTATTGTACTTCGCTACATTTTAAAACATTAATTACTGAGTAAAAACAAATCGCTCCGTGGAAACAACTGCAGTAAATAATGGGCAGAAGAACAAACTGGCGCTAAAATCACAAGAAAGATGCAGACGGACAAGACAGGCGTTATTGGTGCAGACCCAGCTGAAAACCAAACCCCGTCGTACTCTGTTGAAGTTGAACTCGAAGGAATGAAGTGAACCCCTGGCCATATATTCATGCTATATTATGCAGTGTAAGCTGTGCTTGCCTCGGGAGACCGAACTAGCAGCTTATAACATATCGACATCAACCCTTCGCAAACATGTAGAGGTAACGTTAAGGTAAATACTTGCATCGTTGCATTGGTGGTTAAAATGAAGCTTTAACAGTTTAACAAAAGGTTTTGCACAAATGAGCCAAAAAGACAGTGGTGCAGGGTGTGCAATATCGTCTGCGATAATATATATAATGTTGTTTTATAACGATGTGGCATTATCAGTATTTTGCCAAAAACCAAACAAATCACTCTAAACAGTGTGCCGTGAAATCTAGTAACGTTAGATAAGACTAATCCGCGTGCATTTGGAGTGCTTTCTTTCACTGCGTGATTCAGTCTGTTAAAATGCATTTAGAATGATCACAAAATTGAAGATATAGAAGCAGAAAATTTTGATTTATATAATTTAATATAGTAAGTCAACATCACACGAAGAATGCCGTTTTTCTCTCCCAAAATCACCATGAATACACAGGCCTGTAGTTTTTCTTTTTACAACAGTTCAAAAAAACAAGAAGTTAATTAAGAGACTTACGTTTTAGACACCATATTGCCTGTTTTTGCTCTATTTCGACAACAAAAATAATTCCAAACATAGCCACCATACACAGTTTTGCGTCTCTGACTCTGAGCAATGACGGTGTTTTGTTCCTGAATGAATTAACCGTTTACATGATTCTGTTCAATCGCAATGACTCTCTTATCAGTGATTTGCTGACACCTACTGGTGGTTCTAATTTAACATTTAAAGTATCTTTTGATTTTTTTTTTTTTTTTTTTCAAATGAGTATTTAACATTTGTGACCCTGGCCTGGAGCACAAAACCAGTCTTAAGTCGCTGGGGTATATTTGTAACAATAGCCAACAATACATTGTATGGGTTAAAATTGTAAATTTGTATTTTATGCCCAAAATCATAAGCATATTAAGTAAAGATCATGTTCCATTAATATATTTTGTACATTTCCTACTGTAAATATGTCAGATGATGTATAAATCGCAATTTAGGAAAATGGACCCTTATGGTTTTGTGGTTCAGGGTCACATTTTATGTCTTATTTATCAAAACATTATTTCTGCATTTGTAACTGCAGGCTAAATGCATTCATGTCAGTGTGTAATACATCTAAATGCCATTTCAGATGAAGCTGCTGCGTTTCCTCTGTATTGCAAAGATGAATTTTGTTGATACTGATTTAATTTGCCTGGTAACAGCCCAAATGTCTTATTATTCTAATTAACTGATTCCTTTAATTGAAAACACCTAGTTTGAGATTTATAGGCCCATATCCCAGTGGTGTCAAACTCAGTTCCTGGAGGGCCACAGCCCTAAAGAGTTTAGTTCCAACCCTGCTCCAATACACATACCCTGTAGCTTTCAAATAAGCCTAAATGATTAGTTTAGCTGTATCAGATGTTTTAATTAGGGTAATATCTACACTGTGTAGGGCTGTGGCCCTCCAGGTACTGAGTTTGACACCTTTGGTTTATCCCATTTTTTCCTCCCTCCCACTGTTAAAATGTAACTATGTAATTTTTACTCTGAGTAAATTTAAAATGAGCTACTTTTTACTTTTACTTGAGTAGATTTTTAGACTGGTACTTTTACTTGTACTTAAGTAAAATTGAATTAATGTAATGGTACTTTTATTTGAGTAGAATATTTTTGTACTCTTTCCACCTCTGTAGTATGGATAGTATGCACATTGAGACGCAGGCAAAGTCTCCGGTCTGTCGAATGACTCTAAAGAAGAGCTGTGAATCTTTGGGTAGACAACGAATCAATTCGCTTCAAGAGCGATTTTTGCAAATTCAGAGCGATTCAGAATGATTCGATTCACAATAAAATTTGATTCGATTGGATTAACGATTCTGCATTATTTAAGTGCATTCACAGGATTCATTAAATGCTTAGTCAGAGAGCAAATTACACCACAGCTTTTATGATTACCATAGATTAGAGGAAAAAAACAACAACTTGTGTCCATTGTTAGATGCTAGTTTCATGATGCTATGGCGTGACATGGCATATGTAGAAATGTAAGTAAACCAAGATAAAAAAGAGCTTTAAATATTATGTATAGGCTAACATTTTGTCACACCAGGGGCATAGCCATCATTTCAGAAGTGACAGAAAAGTCAAATACAATCATTTTATGTACGTACGTATTATTATATTTTTTTTTACAATAAATTATTTTCTTTTTTTAACTCGATTACTGTCCGAAATCGACAATTCAAAAATCCATGTTTCGAGATCGACGCATATGCATCGTCAGGGTTTGTAATCGATGTATCAATTACAAAATATTATTACTTGCCTATAAGGCCCTAAATCAGCGGTTCTCAATTCCAGTCCTCGCGCACCCCCGCTCTGCACATTTCATATGTTACTTCTTATCACTTCAGACGTTTGTTCTATTCGAACGCAAGTGCCCTGTGAAGTGGACATCACACGATATTCCGCCATGATTCCAGTTCGAAGCGAACGTATTCCATTCATAGTGCATTGAAGTGTGCGAGATGTGAATTTAAATTGTATATATTTACAGACGTATATAATGTCACACTCGTCTGTGCATAAAGATGTTGCGCAGCGCAAATACATTAATGAATGTTCTGATGAAGTAAACTTCAAACGGATTTACCCTGCTCAGGAGTAGGGAGCAATGGACACTGTGTAGGGAGCATGTCAATCGGAACACAGTTCATGCATGGAGCGCACTTCTAACAAGCTGATTATCTGAATCAGGTGTGTTAACTAAGAGAGACATGCAAAATATGCATAGCGGTGGGGTGCGAGGACTGGAATTGAGAACCGCTGCCCTAAATGATGTAGCTCCGGCGTACCTAACTAATCTTCTATCACGCTAAAATCCAACCCGCTCCCTAAGGTCGCAAAACTCTGGACTCTTGGTAGTACCTAGGATAGCAAAGTCCACTAAAGGAGGTAGAACTTTTTCATATTTGGCTCCCAAACTCTGGAATAGCCTTCCTGATAACGTTTGGGGTTCAGACACACTCTCTCTGTTTAAATATAGATTAAAGACGCATCTCTTTAGCCAAGCATTCATATAATGCATCTCACAATCTTGTACTGCAGGTATATTCTGATCAAACGCACATTATTATGCTTTAGCTTGGGTTGAACTGATAATTTCATCTGGGAACAACATCTACGCTAATTGTCTTTATTTGTTTCTCTGTTTCTGGATTAACATCCCGTGGTTACTAGGAATTACACAAGCTTAAGTCTGGATCCAACCCTTAAATGATGAGATAACCGAACACCTGAGAAGACATGATGACAACCCCTCGGAGTAGAGCCCTGCAAGCCCGTCAGAACCCGACACGCTGAGTCCATTCGGGCCGTTTTTGTTTTTGACAGATCGGGCTCAGATCGGACTCGGGCTCATTTAGCTTCTTGCCTTTTACTGTTCCCAAATCCCACATTTTTTTTTTTACTACTTTCATTCTTTCTGATTGGTTATGCTGGTATTTGGGCGGTAGTCTGATATTTGATTGGTTATGGCTGCGAGAAGTTGTGGTCTAGAGACAAGACCGGAGCACAGAGCGAAAATGGCATCTAAAGCGCGCGCAGCGATGTCTGACAACACTTTGAAAAACTTGACGAAAAAACAGTCAAGTGTAAGATGTGCAGCGCCACACTGGTCTACAACTCCACAACGAATTTGATGCGTTACCATCTTGCACATAAACACAAAAAAGCAGATGATGCCGATGCCACTACCAGCAGTCAGACGAGCATAAGAGATTTCACCATCAGACAGAAATGCGACAAAGGCAGGGCAGAGAAGATGACGCAGCTAATAGCAGAAATGACAGCAGAAGACTTGCTGCCTATTAGTTTTGTTGAAGGTTTTAAACGTTTAATGAATTACGTTGAGCCCCACTATACTGTCCCATCGCGCAAAACGGTCACTGCAAGGATTGATGCTCTATACGAAAAATGCGCTTGTTCACTAAAAGACTAAAAAGTTCGAAGCCAGCGCGGGTGGCTATAACTACGGACTCGTGGACCTCGCAACCGCTGAATCGTATATGACGCTAACCTGTCATTACATAAATGAATGGAAAATTCACAACGCAGTATTAGAGACGCGAGGTTTCGAGGAAAGACACACAGCTGTGAACATTGCCAACTACCTAAAAGATGCAACAGAAAAGTGGCTGTTAAGCTCTGAAAAAGTAATGGCATGTGTGCACGACAACGCTGCTAACATGGTTCTGGCAAATCAAAGTCTTTGGGAATCAGTGCCCTGTTTCGCACACACCCTGCAGCTTGCAATCAATGAGGGCTTCAATGTTGCAACTGTAAAAAATTTAATAGCTGCAAGTAGCCGATTGGTATCACATTTTCACCACAGCACAGTAGCTACAGCCGCACTTAGGCAGAAACAACAAGAACAAAATATACCCGACCATAAGCTTATTCAGCATTGTCGCACGCGGTGGAATTCGGTGTGTGACATGTTCGAACGCCTTTTGGAAGAGAGGTGGGCTGTGTGTGCTGTTCTGTCCGATCGCAATGTTACAAAACTTGCAGATGCGAGGACACTTGACCTAAAAGATGAGCACTGGGAGACTGTGGAAGAACTGACACCTGTTCTCAAGTCTCTTAAGTATGCCACAACTACAATGTGCAGTGAGACCCATGTTTCCAGTTCAATGGTCTATCCGATCACACACAGTCGCATCACTAGACACCTAAACACACAGAGGAGTGAGTCTCCAAGAGTTTCTGAATTTAAAAATGCCGTAGCTGAATCTCTGAAACGGTGCATAGTCGCAGTTGCTGAAGATGCTGAGAAAGTGTATCTGCCTCTTATTGCAGCGGCTTTGGAGCCAAGACACAAACATCTCAAGTTTCTTGAGACAGAGCTTCGGGAGAGAGTAAAAGAGAATCTGAAGCAGCTTTGCGAGACAATCCCAAATCCTGTCAGACCCATACAAAGTAAGCCCGACTCAGCAACGGCGCTCGACACTCTTTTCGGCGAGAACTACGGCACGAGTGATGTTTCTCCGCATGACACCGAAATCGAAAGCTACTTCAGGGAGCAATGCATCTCTGTAAACCAGGATCCTTTATTGTGGTGGAAAGTAAATGAGTCTCGATTTGCAAAGCTAAGCACCCTTGCCCAGTGGTACCTGGCTGTTCCTGCAACTTCTGTGCCTGCTGAGCGTGTTTTTTCCACCGCAGGTCTAATTGTAAATAGACTCCGCACTCGGCTTTCATCTGAGCACGTAGACCGACTGATCTTTTAAAATAAAAATATGTAGTCCTTATGTTAAGTTTTATTAGCCATGCATGGTAAAATATTCAGGCTGTTTTTGTTTTAAGTTTAAGCAGCATAGTTAAATTATGCCGGCTTTATTTTATTTACCTTTACCGACTGATCATTTTGAAAGAAATGTTATGTTACCTAATCTTTTATAGCAAGTTTTATAGCAAATATTTTTTATAAGTTTTATAGAAAATATTCAGGCTATTTTTATTTTAAGTTTGCGCAGCCAAATTATGCTGGCTTCTAATTTTCGTTAGGCTATGGGCTACTTAACAGTCGTTTGGTGAAGTTGTATTAAACTTTATTTTTACGAACCTTTTACAAAAAACTTTTTTGATCCACAGCTGTTGTGATGCTGCTGAAGTAAAATATTGTTTTGTTAAAAATAACAGTTGAATAAAATAACTGAAAAGCATATCATGTGTGTTTTATTTGTTTTATAAAACATAGAAAAAGGTAGGTTATCTTTTTAAAAACTGATGCAAAATATTTATACAAATAATAAGACAGAATATTGATGGGATAATACTGTAAAATAACTTCTTTTTTTTCGGGGCTTTAGTTGCCATTGTTTTAAAGCGCCCTGTAACGGGAGAAGCGCATCCACTACTTTCTGGTTGGCACTTAGTTCAAGCTCACATGCATTTTGTGTAGATAAATACAATTTGTAATATAACATTTATATATTGTGTATCTAGGCTATGTGATTAATTTTATATACAATGCGTCATGTAGAAAAAGCGCTTCAGCTTCACCTCACTCTGTTATTTATTTTAAATGTTTACTGTGTTAACCACTATAGATGGTGATGTTTAATAATCTGTGTTAATTTAATTATTTTTTTAATCCTGTCATAGTTTTATCAACAACGTTTTTAACAGGACTTTAATTAAAATATTTTAATTGTAAGCTCCACCCCCGATTAATCGAGTACTCGTTTCTCAAACCTGTGGATTACTCGAAATGAAATATGATCAGAAATGCCCATCCCTAGTCGTAACTTTGCCGAAACATATTAAGATAACATAACCGAATGAGGCATTTATTAACATAACAGTCCATCGATTATCAACTGCTCATTAGGTTAGGGCATTTCTATTTGAAAACTGAGCATGAACATTCATATTATAAAAAAAACGTTACCGTTTGATTAATTAACTATGAATAATAGGCTTAAAACATATTACGCGCTAAACAAAATATAATTCTTAAAACATTGCGCGCTAAAACATATGTGAACAGCCTGAATGACGGCACTTATTATGTGAACATTAACTTTAAGATCTGTCTTCATAGCAATAACCTATTTCATATATTAAATGAACATGTTCACATGCTCGGGAAGAAGACGAGAGTGCAATCTGTTCACAATTAGTCCGGGGAACCTGTAATTGAACTAGGGAACGAATATAGAGCCCTGCAGCTTAAATAATTTAAAAAGTGAAAGAATAAACACAATAGAAAAATTATTGTAAAAATTTGCAAGGTACAGATAAACCACCAATGAATTGATTTTAACTTACTTTGTTTTTAAATGTTTTAGTTTTGTTTTTATATGAAACATGTTTTATCAGAGATTAATTAACAAATGCTGTTGTGATACTTAAAGTTATATCTTGTAACTCCACAATAGCTGATCATGTTCTTTTCTTGTCTTAACAGCAATAAAATGAGCTTAAAGTGGCAATTATCAGATCTGAAGTCATCAGCATAATGAATGAGGTGAAAACAGGAGCTATTATCATGAAATAAAGAGTATTTTCAGCAGCTGATAATATTGATGAGTCTCAGACTATAAACACTCATTAAACAAGACATTCAGGATCAGCAGCAGATCATCTCTATTTATTATAATTATAATATTTAGAGTGCTTTCCATTAGAAATACAGCTCTATTGAAAAAAAACATACTTCTCACACTGACACACTTATCTTTACAGTTTCTGTTTCCAGTCCAGTAACTAAAACTATTTTTTTATTTTGCAAACATAAATATAAAAAAATAAAGAAAGCTTAATAACATTAAAATCGCATCAGCAAATCTTGAGATTGATTTCTATTAATTTCCCTCAGATTCATACTTTAGCTTTTGACTCCAAACACTGAAACAATCATACACACGAATGTACAGAATACAAATAGTGGAAGAAAATGAAAAAAATTGCCCATGATTTTATATAAAAAATAATTATGTTGGTGTTTTAGCCGTTGATGAAAAAGATCCATGCAACATTAGCACGTTTCCATTAGCAAAGCACTAACGTACAACAGTTGATATAACTGTCCTCACACATGCAACACATCTAACACAGAGTATATTTGTAGCTTAATATACTCATTACCTAACTGTTACAATCATAGAAATAACATGAATTACTTTCATTACATTTTAAAAAACCAATATACAGTAGGGAGCAAAAAGACGCGCTTACCCATTGTTGACGAACCACGGGAGAAGCCCCAGAATGCACCCTGGGTGATGGGGCGGGGCGACGTGTTAAGCTCCGCCCAGCCCCGATTTCATTGGTTTACATTAAAATTACAACAGCGCTTATTGGTGTAGACGTTTGCACATGAGCATTCTTTTATATAAGCTTTTAGGAATGATCTATGCTGTTTTGCTGTACTACAGAAATATTAAGTGCTAACAACATAGTTCAAATCAATTAGCAAATGTGTTTTATTTTTTACTTATGACAAATTATTTTAGATTAAGTTCCTATCAAACACATGGTGGTGGCATCTCCGAGTACTTTTTTTTTTTTTTTTTTGCAGAAACAATTTACAATCAAATCATAAACCATACAGAAATTATAAAAAAATAAAACGCAAACAATAAAAAGTAAATAAAAAGCATAACTCACATTCACTTTGAAGAAAATAAGGAACATTACCAATAAAGATGAAGAGAGAGTGAACATTCATAATATTCTAAAATTTCACAGCCTTTTGTTTTTTAACATTCTTAATGAAGAAATATAAAAGTCAAAGTCAGAGCAAAACAAATTTAACATTAACATTAATAAATTTTTGTTTATGTATGTGAAATTTTGCTAATAAAATAAAAGGTTAACAATAAATTCTAGATCCTTATTACTTTTATTTCCATAGTACAAGATAACATCCTTTAAAGTAAAGCAATAATTAATATTCATTAAATTAAATATAAAATCTGCCAAATCACTCCAAAACTTGTTTACGACATTACAATAAAAAAATAATTGAGTAAGTGTCTCTTTCTCATTATTACAAAAACAGCATATATCATTAATATCAGAGAATCTTGATATTAAAGATTTAGAAGGATAAATAGTATGTAGAATTTTGAAGTGTATTTCTTTTATTTTATTATTAATACAATATTTAAAAGGAATAATAACCAAGCTCTTCTCCAGTCAATATTCTCAATTTTAGAGTTCCAAAAAAAAATCCTCTAGGAGATATTTTATTTTGTTTTTGGAAAATATTACAAATATGTTTGTTATTGCATTTTCTTCAGTTAGCTCAACAATTTCCAAAATTAAATTTGGGTTTGTCACAGATAAGAATTATAACAAATATGACTTTTGACAAGTTGACAAAGTGTTACAGGAATAGCTTTAATAACTGACTACAATTCCCTAAATTGTACGGGAAAACTGTAAGTTGACAATAATTGTTCGTAAGTTAAAAGATTCACAGAATTGTCAAACATTTTTATAAGATGATTAATGTCTCTGTTGAACCAATTTGTTAGAAATAAAGATTTATTTGAAACAGTAATATTTCCATTATTCCACATGAAAGAGGTGTGAGGAGAGAAATTGTGACAGTAACAAATTTCCCAAGTGAGAAGAGCTTGCTGATGAAATTTGGATAATTTGAGGGGGATTTTAGAAATATTATAATCTCATGTTAACAGAAATTTCAATCCACCAATTTGAATAAAGAGACTATGAGGAATATGGTTCCAAAGAGAATTAGGGGTGATCAAACATCTCTTAAGCCAATTCATCTTAAAGGTCTTATTTATATCCTCAAAATAATGCATCTCCAGACCGCCTTCAGTCTTCTTATTAGTGAGAACCCTTTATTTAAGTCTTTGAGATTTATTTTTCCAAATAAAAAAAAGAACAAATTATTAATATCCTTGCAGTTAGAATCTTTAACATGTAGTGATAAAGCGGGATAAACAAATCGAGATAAGCCTTCTGCTTTGGATAATAAGGCACGACCATAAATGGAAAGATCACGGTGTAACCATTTAACACTGCTTTTGTCTTCTTTAATCTAGAAGAAAAATGTAAGTTTTGCCTTTCAAGAAAAAAAATTGTAACAAAAATTCCTAAGTATTTGACAGAGGATTTTACTGGAATGTTCATTATATAATTATCATTTATAGTGTGTAAAGGGAGGATTTCACATTTAGATAAGTTTGAAGTTAAGCCAGAGGCCCCTGAACATTTATTGATGAAGGAAATAGCATGGGGAATAAAAGATACGTTTTTTTTTAAATAAAGTAGTGTCATCTCCCAATTGGTATATCTTAAGTACATTATCAAAAATTTTAAGACCTTGCATTTCATAATTATTAACAATACCGATTGATAATAATTCAACCACTAACAAAAATAAAAAAGGGGAAATTGGGCAACCTTGACGCACTCCGCGATTAATATTGAATCTTTTTGTGGTGGAGGTATTAAGAATCACAGAACTACTAATATCAGTGTAAAACATCTTAACAATATTTAGAAAATTATTCCCAAAACCAAAAAGTGCTATAGTTTTAAACAAGAAAAAAAATTCAAAAAAAGAATGATAGCACCATCTTCTACATTCTCAGCATAGTCCAAAAGGTCAAGCACTAGCCTAATATTATTAGTTATGTGTCGACCTTTTAGAAAGCCTGTTTGATATTCACTGATTATGTTATTTAACCCTTTCTTTAATCTGTTCGCAAATACCGAAGTAATTCGTTTATAATCAGTAGTAAGAAGGGAGATCGGCCTCCAATTTTCTAAAAGATGTGGGTCTTTATCTATCAGGTTTAGCAATTAACGAAATGACTCCTTTGGCTCCTTAGTGTTCTTGTGGCTCAATGGTTAGAGCATTGCGTTAGCAGCGCAAATGTTGTGGGTTCGAATTCCAGGGAACACATGTACTGACAAAAAAAAATGTATAACCTGAAGTAGTAGACATTTCACCACTATTAATACATTCCATTAACATATTAAAAAGAGGATTTTCAATTTGTTCCCAAAAATGTAAATAGAATTATACTGTCAGCCCATCTATACCAGGTGCCTTCCTTTTTTTCATTCTAAGAAGGGCATCTTTAACCTCAAGACGGGTTATGTTTGAATCACATAAACATGAAAGCTGTGTAATATGTTGGTTGGTTTCGGCGGTGACGTCATGACTCGTGCGCGCTTCAGTGTGGCGGTTTTCTGAGGTGAGTGGTTCGCTGTTCCACGCAGTGGCGAAGCTTCGGGTGGGCCAAGTCCCACCCACTTTCAGCCGCGGCCCACCCAATGTGTAGTTGGTACTTTTTTCAAATGAATTATATTTATTAAACGATAATAATAATAAACGTATAGTTTCCCTACAACTTCATATATTTACTTTAAAATATTGTTACTGAAAGCCAGCTTATGCACAGTACATTGCACACATTATGTTGCTTTGGCCGCGGAAGCATGGCAGCAAGCTTTGTATTGAACGCACTTCATTCCACGATACTTTTGTTCCTTCTTGTTTATTTGAGAATATAATTGATCAACAAAATATTTGTTAAAATTAAGATACAATCATACAAAACGAAATTCATTCCCAAAAAGATATTCCTCACAAAACAAGAGAATATGAACTGGTCAAAAATATGTCTGACCCACTTCCTATCTTCCGGCGTAATGCGTCCCATTTGCTGCGGCCTTATGACGTTTACAATTTCCTTTCTTAATTAACAAATTTAACTAAAACACAAACAAATAATATTTAAACTTAAATAACAAAAATAAAAAGTAAACTTTTTTAAATGGTTACAACACATTAAATTTCATGTAAATCATTCATGCTAACACACACATTTTCTATTTTTTTTATTTTATTTTTTATTTGAAAGTAGACATTTCACTTTCTTTTCAAAGACGGAGTGCTGAAGTTTCTTGCTCAAGTTCACAGAGACCTAAAGCGCATCCTGTTTGCTTTAAAGCGCAAGGTTTCGTTGTGATTCTGAGTGCACACAAATAAACGTAGAGTCTTTACAGATTCTTAAGATGTATTAGTCTACTTTTACCTGTATATCATATCGCGCCTAAAAACTGCTTTCTCTCCTTTTTTCCAAAGCGCTTGGGCGGTTGCGCTCCGGAGGCGTTTGTCGTCAGCTGCGCTCTCCGTCACAAGAAGGAAATTTCAGCAATGGATTTCCACCACCGACAAACCCTTGCTGTAACTCTGTTACAAGATTTATTTACTAAGAAAAGTAAAAAACGCTGCAGTGTTTGGGTGCACCCCATACTTCAAAAACCATGGGGAATTTTACCAGCTGATCCATGTATTGTTCCTCTTATTTGAGTCAAAATAATGAGGGCTTGACAAGTCATAAAGTTCAGGAAATCCCTGGACCGCAATAATGAGCTGCTCCTCCATTTTTCTGCTGAGGTTTCAACGTGATGGAAAAGGTGAGGAAGCTGATTGGTTGGTTCTTGTCACATGACCTGCGGTGCGCTTGCGGCATTCTGAAAAGTTGATGTTTTTATCTCGATGCGGTGCGGACGCGCCTGGAAAAAACGAGCGCGTCGCACCGCGACCACGTCGCTTCCATTATGAGCGTGCATACCGCGCGTCTACATTTGAAATAACGAACTTGAGCGCGCAAAAGACACAATATGTGAGCGGCCCCTTAGGCTACTTTTATCTGTATAACCAAAAATGTCGGAGATTTTAAGAGCAAGAGCACCGGCACCTGTCCTGCTGAGCGCTATTCAGCTTCCACTCTCCACACACCCTTCAATAGCGCACATTTCTCTAGATTAACATCATATTGAGCAGCCATGTAAAGTTGCTACTACACACATATTTCAGATGAAAATAAAAAATAGGCGCGTTCGACTTTAAGCAGCTGCGCATTATGTAGATGATCAAAACACATGGAAAGACCCAAAGGCAATCATAATATGTCTATAGCTTTCCTGTAGCTCAACTGGTAGAGCATGGCGCTAGCAACGCCAAGATCATGGGTTCGATTCCCAGGGAAAGCAAGAGCTGATAAAATGTAAAAACTGTAACTTGAATGCAATGTAAGTCGCTTTGGATAAAAGCGTCTGCTAAATGCATAAATGTAAATGTAAATGTCACATAATATCTTTCCATATGTTTGATCATCTACTTTTGGCCTCGCGGCGATGACGTCATCAGTCGCGCGCGAGCTTTAGTTCAAGCCACAGAAAACTTTAGTTTTCTGAGGTAAACAGTTCACGCTATTTCACATAATTGTAAAATACACTTACACCGTTTGTTTGAGCAGTATTTTTACATAATCATATTTGAATGATTGTAAGGTCACTGGGTCCGTCAGACTGAAAAATATATTTTAGCTGTAATCTGACCATTAATATTTAAGACCCATTGAATCTGAATTTTATTACATTTTAAGGCCTTTTATTAGGAAAACGTTATTTAAGACTTTTTAAGGACCAGAGGAAACCCTGTTTTCTACTAATTCACATATTAAGCAGTTATGTTTACCTGCTGGCTGTGTTCCTGTGGCTCAGTGGTAGAGCATTGCGTTAGCAGCGCAAAAGGTTGTGGGTTCAATTCCCAGGGAACACGCATAACCTGAATGTACTGTAAGTCGATTTGGATAAAAGCGTCTGCTAAATGCATAAATGTATAACCTGCATTCATGTTTCTGTCTCTATAGCAAATTCATGGTATGTGTAAACATACCTGACAATAAAACTTATTCTCATTCTCTCTATTTATAGTAAAATATCTGAATACAAATTCACACATAGATTTCGGTTTGTCCGTTAGATTTTTGTATTTCATATTTACAAATATTAAAATTAAGAATAAAATCAAAAGAATAAACAGAAGTACAGTTATGTAACCGAGAAATAAATCAGTGTTTCCATAATTCCTTCCATTAGAGTTTAACGTTTTGTTCATTGGTTTTTACTTTTGTTTTGGTTTATATTAAACAGACCAATGAAATAAACGCTGTTGAGACATCTGTATCTTGTAGATACCACAATAGTGACTGCATAGTTTAAGTCTGATGATAAGAATTAACTTTAACTGGCAATTTACAGTAGATCAGCATAATGAATGAGGTGAAAACAGGATATATTATCATGAAATAAAGAGTATTTTCAGCAGCTGATAATATTGATGAGCCTCAGACTATAAACACTCATTAAACAAGAAATCAGCAGCTGATCATCTCTCTTTGTTATAATTAGAATATTTAGAGTGCTTTCCATTAGAAATACAGCTCTATTGAAAAAAACATTAAAATCGCATCAGCAAATCTTGAGATTGATTTCTATTAATTTCCCTCAGATTCATACTTTAGCTTTTGACTCCAAACACTGAAACAATCATACACACGAATGTACAGAATACAAACCGTGGAAGAAAATGAAAGAAATTGCCCATGATAAAAAAATATATATATATTATTTTGGTGTTTTAGCCGTTGATGAAAAAGATCCATGCAACATTAGCACGTTTCCATTAGCAAAGCACTAACGTACAACAGTTGATATAACTGTCGTCACATATGCAACACATCTAACACAGAGTATATGTGTAGCTTAATATACTCATTACCTAACTGTTAAAATCATAGAAATAACATTATTTACGTTCATTACACTTTAAAAACCAATATACAGTAGGGAGCAAAAAGACACGCTTACCCATTGTTGACGAACTACGGGAGAAGCCCCAGAATGCACCCTGGACGTTGGGGCGGGGCGACAAATTAAGCTCCGCCCAGCCATAATTTCATTGGTTCATATTAAAACACAACAGAACTTATTGGTGTAGACGTTTGCGCATGAGCATTCTTTTATACGTTTTTATGAATGATCTACGCTGTTTTGCTGTACTACAGAAATATTAAGTGCTAACAACATCGATTTTAGTTCGAATCAATTAGCAAATGTGTTTTTTATGACGAATTAGTTAGATTAAGTTCCTATCAGGTTTAGAAATGGAGAAAATTTTCAGGTTTAGAAATCAGGCTCCACAAATGGAGAAAAACTAACTTGGAAGTCTTTAGAATTGCGTGTAAAAAAAGTATGTCCAACTATAGACAGGCTCTAAAAACTGCAAGAACCGAGTATATCCGCAAACTCATAGATAATCACCAAAACAATCCAAGGAATTTATTTAGCACAGTGGCTAGATTAACAAATAAACAGATGTCACCCGATCTAAATATTCCCTCACAGTTTAATAGAAATGACTTTATGAATTTCTTTACTGATAAAATAGATAATATCAGAAATACAATAACAAACGTAGATTCTACAGCGTCTAGTACTTCAGCTTCATTCATCGCACCCAAAGAAAAACTGCATTGCTTTACAACTATAGGACAGGATGAGCTAAATAAACTTATCACTGCATCTAAACCTACAACATGTTTATTAGATCCTGTACCAACTAAACTATTGAAAGAGTTGTTACCAGTAGCAGAAGAACCGCTTCTCAATATTATTAACTCCTCGCTATCTTTAGGTCACATCCCAAAACCATTTAAGCTGGCAGTAATTAAGCCTCTTATTAAGAAACCAAAATTAGATCCTTGTGAACTGGCAAATTACAGGCCCATTTCAAATCTTCCGTTTATGTCGAAAATATTAGAAAAAGTAGTGTCTGCTCAACTGTGCTCCTTTTTGCAAAAAAATGATATCTATGAAGAATTTCAGTCAGGTTTCAGGCCCGGCCATAGCACAGAAACTGCACTTGTTAAAATTACAAATGACTTGCTTCTTGCGTCAGACCAAGGCTGCATCTCGTTGCTAGTTTTACTTGATCTTAGTGCTGCGTTCGACACTATAGATCATGACATACTGATAGATCGATTACAACACTATACAGGTGTTCAAGGGCAGGCTTTAAGATGGTTTAGATCCTACCTGTCCGATCGCTACCACTTTGTTTATTTAAACGGGGAGTCATCTCAATTATCACCAGTAAAGTATGGAGTACCACAAGGATCTGTCCTAGGTCCTCTATTATTTTCATTATATATGTTGCCCCTTGGTAAGATTATTAGAAAATACGGGATTAGCTTCCATTGTTATGCTGATGACACTCAACTATATATCTCAACAAAACCAGATGAAACTTCTAAACTATCTAAGCTAACAGAGTGTGTTAAAAATATAAAAGATTGGATGACCAGTAATTTTCTCCTATTAAATTCAGATAAGACCGAGATATTACTTATTGGACCTAAAAACAGTACACAGAATCTCTTGGATTACAATCTGCAACTAGACGGATGTAATGTTACTTCCTCTACAGTTAAAAATCTGGGTGTTATATTAGACAGCAACCTATCTTTTGAAAATCATATTTCCAATGTTACAAAAACAGCATTCTTCCATCTTAGAAATATTGCCAAGCTACGGAACATGTTAAGTGTTTCTGATGCAGAAAAGCTAGTTCATGCATTCATGACCTCTAGACTGGACTATTGTAATGCACTGCTAGGTGGTTGTCCTGCATCTTCAATAAACAAGCTACAGATAGTACAAAATGCTGCGGCTAGAGTCCTTACCAGGTCAAGAAAATATGATCATATTACTCCAATTTTACAGTCTCTGCACTGGCTACCTATTAAGTTTCGTATCAGTTACAAAATATTATTACTTGCCTATAAGGCCCTAAATGATTTAGCTCCTGCGTACCTAACTAATCTTCTATCACGCTACAATCCAACCCGCTCCCTAAGGAACTAAACTCTGGACTCTTGGTAGTACCTAGGATAGCAAAGTCCACTAAAGGAGGTAGAACTTTTTCATATCTGGCTCCTAAACTATGGAATAGCCTTCCTGATAACGTTCGGGTTCAGACACACTCTCTCTGTTTAAATCTAGATTAAAGACGCATCTCTTTAGCCAAGCATTCATATAATGCATCTCACAATCTTGTACTGCCAGTCTATCTGAACAAATGCACATTATTATGCTTTAGCTTGGGTTATACTGATACTGATAATTTCATCCAGGGTTATTCCTGGATGGAGCAGCTGCTACGCTAATTGTCTTACTGTTTCTATGTTACTGCCACGGGATTAACATCCCGTGGTAGTTAGGAATTACACAAGCTTCATTCTGGATCCTACCCTTAAACGATAGAGATGACCGAACACCTGAGAAGAGACGATGACAACCCCTCCGAGGACCTCCGAGATGAGCCCCAGAGACAGATCTCCAGTGAGGACCTCGTCACCTAGACATCCATCGGGGAAAGACCCCTGGAACCAGTGGACCACTTACACTGACTTTGCTGCAGTTGGAACAAACTACTGATTCGTCTGGCCGGAGGGGAACTGGCCCCCCGACTGAGCCTGGTTTCTCCCAAGGTTTTTTCTCCATTCTGTCACCGATGGAGTTTTCGTTCCTTGCCGCTGTCGCCTCTGGCTTGCTCAGTTGGGGACACTTCACTTGCAGCACAATCATCGACTTGATTGCACAGATATTATTTAAGCTGGACAATGCCATTACTAAATTCAATAATGAAATGCATTCAGCAGATAATTGAGTGTTAAATCCTGTCATTTTACATTGACAAAATTTGCCTATTTTGATATTGTGCAGTGCTTTGTTACAATTTGTATTGTTAAAGGCGCTATATAAATAAAGGTGACTTGACTTGACTTGACTATCAAACGCTTGGTGGGTACTTCGGGCAGAACAGAGCTGTGTAATATGTTTTTTTTTTTTTTTATTATGCAATAATAGAACAACAAATACAAAGATAAAGAAAGAACAAAAAAACAATGAGGGTTACAAACAATAATCCAAAGCATACTAAGTTAGCTTATAAGACTTGCACCATGAAAGAGTCATACATGCAATAGAATTATTAGAGTTTCTCAACGAGTTTACATACACACATCTAAATCTTTCCTAAAAAAAAAAAAATGAGTTTTCTTTGAAAATTTAAATTTATGAATGTAAAATTCAGCAAGAAATAGCAATAGATTAATAATACATTTGCAGTGAGAAGGTTCTATATTCAAAGAGTAACCAAAAAACAACATTTTTGGGGTTATATGTTGGTTGGTTTCGTGTGGCATTTTTCTGAGGTGAGTGGTTCGCTGTTGCATCAGACCCGGCGCCAGACACAAATTCACTGACGGGCATTTCATTTTTTCAGGGGGGCACAAATGAGATCAACCTCAATGCAATGCATAATATCATTAATTATGAATTAAATGGACAAAAAACGAGGAAGAATTGAGGTACCACTGAGGCAATACAACAGAGGAGTCGTAAAGATTGCTTCATTAGGCTAGGTCCAGTCTAAACACACATCGCAGGGCTCTACATCAACGCTTGTCCACTTATCCGGGACAAGTGGATTTTTTAAAAGGCCAACTGAAAGAGAATTGTACTTGCCCGACTGGACAAGTAGCATATCCTGATTAAAACACCAATAACAATCACCAAAACGTGATAATGATTCTTCATCATTTAGTTTAAATGGCGATTGACAGTGCATAATGTAAGGAAATTAATAATTAATAATTAATAATGTAATTTCTCAAGGAGAAATAGAAACAAATGAGCGCAGCAAACACAAAGTGAGTTAACAATGTGTTAACATACTGCGTAAAATTTAGAAATGTGGAGTTTTTATAACATGATACAGTTAAGCAACATCACACGACCAAGTGTGCTGAATACCATCATGATTGAAAATGTGACACTGATTTCATATGACAGTTCACTAAACAAGTAATTAATATTAAGTCACTTACATTTTAGAGGCAACATTGAAGGTTTTTACATTTACATTTAGTAGACGCTTTTATCCAAAGCGACTTACAATTGGGGAGTACATAAAGCGATTAATCTTGAAGAGGCAAACATACAGAGGAAGTGCCAATAACACCAAGTCTCAGGCATTGTTCAAATAAGTACAAGCTAGCAAGGGAAGGAGAGAAAGAAAAAGAGAAAGATGAAGATTGTGAAAAAAAAGTGAATTTTTTTTTTTTTTTTTTTTTTTTTTTTAAGTAGTCAAGTAGAGTTGAAAGAGATGAGTTTTCAGTTGTTGCTTGAAATTTGACAGGGATCCAGCATTCCGGATGGGGGTGGGAAGATCATTCCACCAGCCAGGAGCGGTGAAAGAGAATGTTCTGGAGAGTGATTTTGAGCCTCTCTGTGTGGTATCACGAGGCGTCGCTCACTAGCAGATCTCAGACTTCTGGAGGGGATGTAAATTTGTAATAGTGAGTGGAAGTAGGTGGGTGCTGAGCCTGTGGTTGTTCTATATGCAAGCATCAGTGTCTTGAACTGGATGCGAGCTGCAACTGGTAGCCAGTGCAAGGACACAAAGAGAGGTGTAACATGGGCTCTTTTGGCCTCGTTGAAGACCAGTCGTGCCGCTACATTCTGAATCATTTGTAGAGGTTTGATTGTGTTTGATGGAAGTCCAGCTAGAAGAGCATTGCAGTAGTCCAGTCTAGAAATGACAAGGGCCTGGACAAGAAGTTGTGCAGCATGCTCTGTCAGAAAGGGGCTGATCTTTCTGATGAGGTGTAGTGCAAACCTGCAAGATCGAGCAGTCTTTGCAATGTGCTCTTTGAAGGTCAGCTGGCCACAAAACGATCCCTTTTGATAACAGTAGTCTAATGAAAGATAAAAATAACAATAATTGTGCAAACAAGCAAGGACTGGTGGTTGGTGGGACGTGGAGGTGAAGGGAGGCGTTTCCTTATGGCAGAGTAAGGCAGTTGCCATAGCCGCCCAGTCAGGTGATATCTCTATTATAATTCGTCATTATTATTTTAAATCAGAGGGTTTAAAAAATGTTTAACCAATGCCAATCATTAAAAAAGAGTGTCAGTAAAATTTCTTAATGCCATTTTTTTCCTCAAGCTCTCAGCGAAAGCTCGTAACTTCACCCCGCCTCCTTTCAGATTGACCCGCTGCACACAGCCTGGAGGAGACAGATATCCACTTTTTCGCAGTGCAAGCGTAAATAAATAATAACTGATGTTTGAATAGTACAGCGTTTTCTTTACTTGGCAGGCTCGTCCAGGGCGGGCACCAGTGACTCACAGGGCGGGCCAGGCCCCCCATTGCCCACCCATGGCGCCGGGACTGATTTGGTGTGATACTGTAGCTGACAGCTGCATAAAGTATACAACTTATTTCAGCTTTAACTTGCATCACAAAAATAAACTACAGAAATTGAGTTGTTTCATCGACAATGTGTTATTTAAAAAAAGATATTGAAAAATTGTAATGTACACATTTTTTCCACTGTTGTCTCTTGCTTAATAGAGAATGGCTAATAATGTATTTGTTAAGCATTCTCTCAAGAAGAGAAAAGAGTATCTCCATTATCTCCCTGCTCTCCTGTGTTCTTCTCTGCTCTGTCTCTCTCTCCGGAGTTTGATCTCCTCTCTGAGTAGCTCCACCGGTACACTCGCCCCCTCACCTGTCCCGGGACACTCGCCCCCTCACCTGTCACGGGACACTTGCCCCCTCACCTGTCACGGGACACTTACCACTCGCTCCCTCAGCTGGTCATCAAAGATTGCACCAAGATTTCTGACTGAAGTTGATGGGGTAATTGTTAATGAACCTAACTGAATCGTGAAGTCATGTTGTAGAGTTGGAGTGGCAGGTAAGACAAGAAGCTCAGTCTTTGCCAGGTTGACCCTGTAGGTGATGTTCTTTCATTCATGCCGAGAAGTCTGCTAGGTAGCCTGAGATCTGGTCATCATCTGGTCGACCATCACCTGGGATCATCTGGTCGAAATGAGAGATAGAGTTGTGTGTGATCAGCATAGCAATGGTAGGAGAAGCCATGTGCCTGTATGATGGGATCCAATGATGTAGTGTATGTGGAAAAGAGGAGAGGTCCAATAACCGATCCCTGGGGAATCTCAGTGACCAATTGATGTGCTTTGGATGCCTCCCCTCCCCAGGCCACCCTGAAGACCGACCAGTGAGATAGGATTCAAACCAGCAAAGTGGAATCCCAGTGATGTCTAGTGATGAGGGGGTGGACAGGAGGATCTGATGATTAACAGTGTCAAAAGCAGCAGATAGATCCAGCAGAATGAGGACTGATGATTTGGAATACAGAACAGTGAACAGGAATACAACTTAGAGAACAGATTTGGAGAAATCGATGCTTCCCTATACAAATTGATAGGAGCTGCACTTGGATGCCCGAGAGGCATTTCAAAGATGGCCGCCAAGTGACATGAGACTTTGTTAATATGGAAGAGATGTGGTGTAGCACTTGAAAGCGCTGGACCTAAAGCTAAACTACTAATTGTGATTGTGTGTTTTATGACTCCGTAGATTAGATGATTGAGTGAAACTCTTCCCACATTCAGCACAGTGATACGGTTTCTCTCCAGTGTGGATCCTCTCATGTGATTTTAAGTCTCCTGACCGATTTAATCTCTTGTTGCAATGTGAACACTTGTAAGGTTTATCTCCAGTGTGGATCCTCTCATGTGATTTTAGGCCTCCTGACCGACTGAATCTCTTGTTGCAATGTGAACACTTGTAAGGTTTCTCTCAGTGTGGATCCTCTCATGTGATTTTAGGCCTCCTGACCGACTGAATCTCTTGTTGCAATGTGAACACTTGTAAGGTTTCTCTCCAGTGTGGATCCTCTGATGTGATTTCATTTCTCCTGACCAAATGAATCTCTTGTTGCAGTGTGAACACTTGTAAGGTTTCTCTCCAGTGTGGATCCTCTCATGTGATTTCAGGGATCCTGACTGACTGAATCTCTTGTCGCAGTGTGAACACTTGTAAGGTTTCTCTCCAGTGTGGATCCTCTCGTGTGATTTCAGGGATCCTGACTGACTGAATCTCTTGTCGCAGTGTGAACACTTGTAAGGTTTCTCTCCAGTGTGGATAATCTCGTGCTGTTTCAAATTCAGCTGAAATAAAAGTCTTCTCACATTCAAAGCACATATATTCTCTCACACCAGTGTGTATCTTCTGATGTAGTTTTAGATTTTGCAGATATGAAAAACTCTTTCCACATACAGAACATGAATGTGGTTTCTCCTTCATATGAATGTTCAGGTGCTCCTTCAGGTTTGAAGTCCTCAAAAATGTTTTCCCACATTGATCACATTCATACATTTTCTCTCCAGTGTGGATGATCATGTGGTTCTTAAGGTTTCCTTGTTGTGTGAATCTCTTCCCGCACTGATCGCATGTGAAAGGTTTCTCTCCAGTGTGGATCCTCATGTGAACCTCAAGACTGTGTTTGTTTGTGAAAATCTTTCCACACTGAGTGCAGGTGAAACTTTTCTTGTCTCTTCTTTTCAGTAAATAAATACTTTCAGGCTGTGAGCTATTTTTTTCTCTAGTTTTGACATGATGTTGTTGTTCCTCCATTAGATCTGAAAATAAAGTTAAAAAGGTAAAAATATAAATAAATCATGTAAAGTAAAAGCAGACATAACAGCTACACCAAATGATGATCATTTTTACAAATTAAAGGGAAAATGATCATTATTAAAAAATAATGACACAAATTCAATGTTTCTGTTGTGAGAACTATTCAAAGCTTAAATCAAATCCACAATTATAATATTATAAACTTGATATTAATATACTATAGTAAAAAAAATAAACTACTACAAAAAAATAATATTTTTATAAACATGAAATCTGATAACTTTAAATGTTCTACAGCCTCATTACTAAAGAATAAAGAATAAACACCAACCTGTTAGTTCTTCAGTGTGTTTCATTCTGCAGGTTTCTGGATCTCTCATGTTCTCTCTGTCCTTCAATAAACTCTGTCTCTGCAGATTTCACTTCAAACTGATGCTCGTCTTCACTTGTAGACTGATGGGAATATTCCAGCATTTACTGCTGAACTGCAGTGGGGGGAGCTTCACTGAAGGAGGAGCAGATCTGCCAAAGTTTGAGAGTTTTTTTTTCTACTAATTCACATATTAAGCATTTATGTTTACCTGCTATAAACTGTATTTATGTTTCTGTCACTATAACAAATTCCTGGTTTCTGTCACTATATCCACATTCCAAGATGGCGCCGAGCATGGCAGCCGTGTTGCGATCTCCGAGAAAACTTTGCAGTTTTTCGTATGTTTTATTTGTTGTTTTAAGTGTTAGATGTTGTTAGTATAACTGTCTACGATAGACACACGCTTTTAAACATTGGTTCCTCCGTCACGCAACGCAAACCGGACTTTGAGTTCTTGAATGCCAGTGCCTTGTTCACAGACACGGCATCAGAAACCTTTGTGTGGACCGCACGACCGCAACGAAAGAAACGTAGCCGAAAAAGAGGGAAGAGAGCTGGCGTCCTCGTCAGTCTGAGATGCCGTGCTTTCCGACCTTCTCTTCCAACCATTTTGCTGGCTAATGTTCAGTCACTGGACAACAAACTCTGCAAACTGCGGGCGCGCATCTCATACCAATGGGAAACAAGGGACTGCTGCGTTATTTGCCTCACAGAAACCTGGATGTCTGGAATGGTTCCAGACTCAGCCATCGAGCTCACGGGGTTCTTCGTGGATCGCTCGGACAGAACGAAAGAGCTCACAGGGAAAAACAGAGGTGGGGGCGTCTTTTTCTATATCAACAACTCGTGGTGTGATGAAAGGAACCTACACTATTAAATCCTTCTGCTCCCCTAATCTGGAATTTCATATGCTTCTATGTCGACCATTCTGGCTACCGAGGGAATTTACAGCGATCATAACCACGGCTGTTTACATTCCCCCTCAAGCCAACACAGACCAGGCACTCAAGGAACTGTATAAGAATATAAGTGAGCAGGAAACCGCGCACCCAGATGCGGTGTTTGTTGTTAGGGGGGACTTTAATAAAGCCAACTTCAGAACAATAGCTCCAAAATACTTTCAACACATCACCATCAACACGTGTGGAGATTGTGTATTGGACCACTGCTACTCCCCCTTCCGGGACGCATACAAATCCCTCCCTCCCGCCCACCTTTCGGCAAATCTGCTTATATGCAGAAACTGAAACAAGAGCACAGTCCAATGCTGATCAGACCAATCGGATGCTATACTACAGGACTGTTTTGATCACGTGGACTGGAACATGTTTCGGGCAGCGTCTGATGACGACATAGAGGCGTATTCAGATTCTGTAACATGTTTTATCAGGAAGTGTATAGAAGACGTAGTTTCGAACAAAGACAATCCGCATCTACCCAGCGGATTAACAGCGATGTTCGATCAGCCTTGTCAGCGCGGACATCTGCCTTTAAATCCGGAAACACTGACGATCGAAAACAAGCCAGTTACGATCTCAGAGACCCATCAAAGCCGCCAAATGACAATATAAAAACAAAGTGGAAGAACAATTTAACAACAACAACACAAGAAGCATGTGGCAGGGCATCAACAACATCACAGGTTTTACAGGAAATAAACCAGCTACTATGAACATTGCCGCCTCTCTACCGGACGAGCTTAATACTTTTTATGCTCGTTTCGAGGCTGACAACTAGGGCTGTAGTCAAGTCCACGACAAGTCCAAATGAGACGGTCAAAACAGAGAAAGAAAAAAATTATCTTCTTCAAAACCACATAATTATTGATAATTGATGTGATACGAGAGACGGCATATCTTCTATTCTAATATAATAATTTTGCATTATTGTTTGTAATGATCTAAAAGCATGTGCAGCAACACTGTAGGATCAAATTAGGCTATTTTATTTATCCTCCTGAGACCCAGCTATGGAGTTTTTGCCTCTGTAGTGGACATTCTATTTTAGTGTATTTCTCTGAGACCTCACATGTCACAGTTATAAGCCTGGATGTCCTGTAGAGCTCATTCAGGGCTTTATAGAGATACTAAAGGTTTTTTAAACCCTCTTTTACGTCTTTAAAGATGACTATATTTAATTTAGTGAAAAATTGTACATCCTTATGGAAATATGATTATATTCTGTAATTGTCATCTAAATCTGAATAATTTTCAGATTGTTTGTCATAAATCAACATCTCAGGAAAATGTTATGGGTTTTCAAATTCAAATATGACTTCCTGTTATGAAACAGGACATAATTTCATACATGTTCAACGTAGAGGACACAGGACTAAAAGCATGTTTATTATGCATTTTGGGAGACAATTGAATAGGGAAAAAAATTATATATACATTTTCTTATTAAATATTATGAAAATCTGTCCATGTATTACTCCCATTATGAAAAATTATTTTTCAACATTCTGTCCCAACAGCAACACATTAATAAGCAAATTATATACAGTGTATAGGTACACTGTGTTTAATGGGAAACCAGTTTATGGAATTATTTACACACACATATTGCATAAAACAAAATGGAATATCAAATAATTTTGTTATACATTTTAAAACATAGTTGAGAATCATCCTTAAACAAAGTTTAGTATAAAAAAATCCTGAAACCTAAAAATGTATTTGGTGATTTAAAAAAACTTCCATTGATTTTGCCGTTTTGATGTCTATTCATGCCATGTAATTTTAGTCCTTGTGTCCTCTACAGAGGACATATACTCAAATATGAATCAAATAGAGAGTTTTTCAAAAATATATATATATATATATATTATGGTCTAAACAATGCAATGACATGAAAACGTTTTCTTTTTTTTAGGGGGGGGGGCGTCTCAGGAGAATATTTTAGGTTTAGCAATTTTACTAACATTTGACCAATTCTCGATTTTGTAAGATTTTATCTAGTCAAATTGAAAATGTAACTACAACATGATTCAAGCAACTTTCTCTTTATTAACCCTCTAGTTAAAGAAAATTATATTCCAAGTGCACCACACATGACGTTGTCTTCATGATGTAAATGTTAAACAATTCACTAAATATCTTTGCAGAAAAGATGAACAACAACTACATCTTGTACAAACTTATATTATGCATATTAGGCTATATGTTCTGAAATAATACAAGACAAATGCTCAAAAAAACTGAAGGTATAACACCTAGAGTGCTATTATTAACTATAAAGGCTCTGTAAAACAAACAGCATTTTTCAGCCTGTCACCGGGATGTAAACCTGAAATATCAGACCTACAGTAGTAGTTCTTCACAGGTTTGTATTTGATTACGCTGCTGTTCCGTTGTTTTTTTCTATGAAAACATGGACGCGTTTGACTGTTGCGCTCCCGTCTCTTGCAGCGTCTCGTGCATTAAACGGCTTTCTAAAAACGCGGCACTCTAGTTATTAAAATATGTTTAACTCACATCTTCTTGTATTTTTCCTATTCCACTGTCCGCGTCAACACAAAAGCACATTCTGTGTGAATGGCACCTAGAGAGCATCACACGTGAGCAGACAAGCGGATTGTTCTTTTCTCTTTACTGTTATTATCAAAGTGTCTAAATCTAGTGTTTGGTAATATTTCTATTCAAAATCGCGATTCCTCGATTTATAAAAAATCTAATTGTGGCAAAACATTAAATTCGAATTAATCGATACAATCTGATAAATCGCCCAGCCATTGCCACATTGTTTGCTTATTTTTTACTTTATTTAAATTGTTGTGTAATTTATTTATTTTACATCCAGATATATTCCGTGCCTCCAGGCTTTATTTGTTTTGCTCTTATTCGTTATTTTTCTTATTCATTTGGTGCCACGGCGTTTGATGATTGTCAGTTTTTTTTTTTTTACATTTAAACATTTTGCAAGTTTGTAATTTATTAGGCTTATAGCATGGTAATGGTGTTTTTTTATTTGTTCATGTTCATTAAAGTCCCATGTTTATTGCAGAAAATGTGTCGTTGTAAATGAAAGTGAAAGCAAAATGCGCACGGGCATTAATAAGGTATTTAAAAGCGAAGGAAAATGAGAGGGAAAACTCCAACGAACTTTGTAAAACCAAACTGTATTATGCAACTTGCCGACAGCGTGTCTGTGGCCAAAATAAAGATTATTTATGCCTCGACGCAGCGCGCACACTCAGAGCCAGGCGCACACTCATATGACGCAGCTGTGCATTTAACAGGCGACCAATGACAATGTCCATTCTAGATGGAGTTAAACCAATGGTAATTACATTACCCATTTGCGGAACAAGCGAGCCAGATTAATGGTTTTGTTTTGAAAGAGAAAAAAAAGCATATATTGCTGGACTCGGTCGAGACCAACTAGAACATTTGGCGAGTCCCATGACCAAGTCCGAGACAAGTCCGAGTCCAAATACCAACGAGTCCAAGACAAGTCCGAGACGATAGAAAAACGTCTCGAGACCGGACTCGAGTACTACAGCCCTACTGACAACACCGCCCACACAGAAAGGTGAGTCCACTCTCCCTTTCTGTCGCTGATATAACCCGATCCTTCAAACGGTGAACATCCGCAAAGCCGTGGGCCCGGATGGCATACCAGGCCGTGTGCTCCGAGCATGCGCATTCCAACTAGCCGGGGTTTTTACAGACATTTTCAATCTGTCCCTTTCTCTGTCTGTGGTTCCTGCATGCTTAAAAAAAAAAAAAAAAAAAAAACATTGTGCCCATACCAAAGAAAAATAAAATCACATGCTTGAATGACTGGAGGCCCATTGCTCTGACCCCCATCTTCAGCAATTGTTTTGAGAAGCTCGTCAGAGATTGCATCTGCTCTGTGCTGCCTGATTCACTGGACCCACTATAATTTGCATACTCCACAGACGAAGCTATTGCCTTCACCCTGCACACTGCTCTCTCCCACTTGGAAAATAAGAACACCTTTGTGAGAATGCTGTTCGTGGATTATAGTTTAGCATTTAACACCATAGTGCCTGCCACACTGGTTGCTCCTACAGAGAGGAGGTGAGTACCCTGACTAAATGGTGTCAGGAGAACCACCGCTAACTCAACATCGACAAGACCAAGGAGCTGGTGGTGGAACGAGCCCCAGCATCCTCAGATCATTCCACACCTGCACTGTGGAAAGAAGCCTGACCGGCTGCATCACCGCCTGGTTTGGAAGCAGCACCTCTGGCAACCGCAAAGCTCAGCAAAGGGTCGTGCAAACTGCCCGCCATATTGTTGGAGGTGAGCTTCCCTCCCTCCAGGACATCTACACTAGGCGGTGTATAAGGAAAGCCCGGAGGATCATCAAGGACTCCAGCCACCCGTCCCACAGACTGCTCTCTCTCTGCTGCCGCCGTCAGGAAGACGTCTCCGCAGCATCCGATCCCGCACTAGCCGACTGTGGGATAGCTTTTTCCCACAGGCTATCGGGCTAATGAACAGCAAAAACTACTCCACCCTACAGCACACTCAAAGTTTACAATATGCCATGCACTGTATTTTAACACAGTTCAACTGGACTACACGCACACACTACACAAACACAACAATCTATCTGCTACCACTGGATACCATGCAATCCATGACATTGTGTATCCGGCCTATGTAAAATCTGCTGCAACTTTTTTTTCGCATACTATTGTGTAGGGCTGTGCGATATGAAATACATTTATATTTAGTAATTTAGCAGACGCTTTTATCCAAAGCGACTTACAATTGGGGAATACATAAAGCGATTAATCTAGAAGAGGCAAACAGACAGAGGAAGTGCCCATAACACAGTCTCAGGAATTGTTCAAATAAGTACAAGCTAGCAAGGGAAGGAGAGAAGGATAAAGATTTAGAAAAAGTTTTTTTTTTTATGATGAAGTCAAGTAAAGTTGAAAGAGATGAGTTTTCAGTTGTTGCTTGAAGATTGACAGGGATCCAGCATTCCGGATGGGAAGATCATTCCACCAGCCAGGAATAGTGAACGAGAATGTTCTGGAGAGTGATATTGAGCCTCTCTGTGATGGTACCATGAGGCGTCGCTCACTAGCAGATCTCAGACTTCTGGAGGGGATGTAAATTCGTAATAGTGAGTGGAAGTAGGTGGGTGCTGAGCCTGTGATTGTTCTATATGCAAGCATCAGTGTCTTGAACTGGATGCGAGCTGCAACTGGTAGCCAGTGCAAGGAGACAAAGAGAGGTGTAACATGGGCTCTTTTGGGCTCGTTGAAGACCAGTCGTGCCGCCGCATTCTGAATCATTTGTAGAGGTTTGATTGTGTTTGATGGAAGTCCAGCCAGAAGAGCATTGCAGTAGTCCAGTCTAGAAATGACAAGGGCCTGGACAAGAAGTTGTGCAGCATGCTCTGTCAGAAAGGGCCTGATCTTTTTTTGAGCAGTGGTGTTACCTGAGCCTGCTTGAATGCAGTGGGAAGATGCCTGTGAGAGATGTGTTGATGATGTGTGAGTGCTGGTAAGAGTGTGGAAGAGATTGCTTGGAGAGATGCGAGGGGATTGGTTCTAGAGAACATGTTGTAGGATGGCTGGAGAGGAGAAGTTTGGATACTTCCGGGAGTTTGAGTTTGAGCAGTGGATCTAGTTGGTTGGAGATCCTGTGTGAGTGGAGGTGAAAACTGACTACTGATTGCTTTAGTTTTCTCTGTAAGAAAAAGTTGCAAAGTCATCAGCTGTTATAGAAGTGGTGGGAGGTGGTGAAGGCGGACAGAGGATAGAATTAAATGTTCTGAAAAGATTACGCATATTTGGAGCATTGTTGATCTTATGGAAATGTGACGATTTGGCAGTGTGGACTTCAGCGGAGAAAGATGAAAGCAACGATTGATACATATTCAGGTCCAACGGATCGTTAGATTTTTTGCCATTTTCTCTCTGCCGCTCTGAGTCTGGTCCGATGTTCACGAAGAACATCAGATAACCAGTGGTTAGAAGGGGCAGTCCATGCTGGCCTGGAGGAGAGAGGACAAATGTCCTCTAGACAAGAGGTTAAGGTAGAGCATAAAGTATCAGTAGCAGCATTCACATCCAGAGATGAGAAATGGGTTGGTGAGGGAAGAGAGGAGGATACTACAGAGGAAAGATGTGAGGGAGAAAGGGAGTGTAGGTTTCGTCTAAAGGTAACTGGTAAGGGGGTTGGTGGCACCCAGGTAGCAAAGTGTAATGTGAATTTAATGAAGAAATGGTCAGAGATATGTAGTGGTTGTACCAGAATGTTATCTGCAGTAGTGTTGTCAAAAATATCGATACTGAAATATCTGAACGGTACCAATACTAATTTCCCGAAGTATCGATACTTCGATCCTAGCCGAGCTGTCACTTTCACTTCTCTCCAAAGGCGCGTTGACAAACACCACACGTGACCGCAGTGCCTGTCACGTGTCTCGTCTCATTCGCTCTGGTTAAATAAACAAGTGAAGTGAATATAAAGATGGCGAGTGCGGCTTGTTTCTAACAAGCAAAATATGTTTGCTTCTTAAATCAGACGGACTGAGATGCAGCGATTACTACTTGGACGGACTTCTTAAAAATGCAAATCAACTCTGTCAGCAGGAGACGCTTAAAAGCGGGAGAAATAACGTAATGTTAACGTTAGAGGTTTGCGCCCTGTAACGGCTGTAAACTGAGCGTACAAACGCTGCTTTATCAGACATATAACATGCAAGATGAAATGAAAATGACATCAAACATTTCCTAAAGACAGTGTTCCTTCAAAAATACAGTGATATAAAAACACCTGCGCCTCGTTTTAATTTTTAAACATGCATTACGTGCTCATGTTATTCAACAAAGCCTTTTTGAAAAGTTTTGATATTGTGGTGGGTCGCCTCAAATAAATGTATGTATGTGAAACACATCCCACAACACATCAACCTGAGCCCAACTTCATTACTAATCACTTTAACTGTGTGTGTAGCCGGCGCCACTAACCAGCTCGATATACAAACACAGACCTGAAGTTAACTTCGGTCCGGGCGCGTGCGCACGATCAAACCTGATATGAGTGTTGTCTCGTTTTTTCACCGTAATTATTAAAGTTAATATAATCTGACTGAGGAATCTTTAACTGTGAATCTTTAAATACTTTAACTGTTGTCAAATGTAAATTAACTTGTGCTCATTTAACTTCATTAAAAAAGTATTACTTAAATTCTGCAATTTGTCTTCATGTCGATCCAGTGAGCATTGTTTTCGCGTGTGATGCACGCACGTTTGCGGTGATATGTGAATCCGGCATTAAAATCTGTTCATAAAATAATATTATGTATTAACCAGCATTTATGAACGATGAGCAATGCATTTGCTACAGTATATTTTAATCTTTGATAACAGAAGGTAATAAAAATACAACGGATCATGTTCGCTCTGGTCCAATGAAAAAAAATATTAACAGATAGAACTTTGGATTTTAATTAGTACATGTATTAGTAAATGTTAGTTTAAATATACTTTTAACTAAGATTAATAAATGTTTTGGAAGTATTTTTCATTGTTTATTCATGTTAACTAACGTTAACAAATATCTATTACCATTAACTTAAGTTCTACGATTATTTAGATAGTTCAGTTCATTTTAAAAGTGTGGCCAAAAATAAAATAAAATAAATGTTTTATTAAAGTTTGGCATTTTCTTGTAGCACCAGAAAGAAGATGAGACTCGACCTGCAACAAAAACAACACCTCACAACCTACACTAGACACTACACCTTGAACAAGTGCACTACCTCAAGACATTTTTGTTCATGTAAAATATACCTCATTGTCATGTTATATTTATCTAAAAAAATAAAATAATTGACCCCCTTAATGTTGTGGCAGTTTTTTTCTCTCCCTGGTATCGAAAATGGTATCGAATATCGATATTTTTCAAGGTATCGTATCGAAGTTAGAAATTCCAGTATCGTGACAACACTAATCTGCAGTACAATCGCGTGTGTAAATTAAATCAAGTTGGTTGCCTGATTTGTGAGTGCTAGTAGTGGTAAGGCGTTTGAGATCAAATTAAGCTAGGAGTGAATGGAGGTCTGTAGCATAAGGCTTTTCTAGATGAATGTTGAAATCACCAAAAACTAAGAGTGGAGTTCCATCCTCCATGAAAGAGGACAGCAACCCGTCCATCTCCTCTAGGAAGGGGGCTAGAATTTGGCCAGGGGAACGGTAAATTACCACAATCTGGAGTTGTATAAGAGTCATTACAGTAATCGCATGAGATTCAAATTAGTTGTAATTGCATAGGGAGAGTGGGTTGAGTATTTCCAATTATCTGAAATGAGCAGACCAGTGCCCCCACCCCAGCCAACTTGACGTGGGGTGTGAGAGAAAGAGAAATTGTTAGAGAGGGCAGCTGGGGTTGCTGAATCTTCTGGACGAATCCAGGTCTCAGTCAAGCCTAAGATGCTGAGAGTGGATTGTAAAGAAAAATTAAAGTCTGGAAATTAATTCTGCTTTGTTGACAGCCAACTGACAATTCCAGAGAGCCATGGAGAAAGAAAGAGGTGTAGTAGAAGATGTAGAAAAAAAGCATAGGTTAGCAGGATTACGTTGCCGTCTGCGTGTGATGTTAGAGCGTGGTCCGAGAGACAACCGGAATGGGTTTGAAACACACGATAGAGGTGGAAGGATAGAGGATAGCAAAGGAGAATGTGTGAGGGAAGGGGAAAACAAATTATACTTAAATGTGTTGCCGGTGTCCTTGCTTGGGTGAAGTCATGCATGAAAAAGTCACCTGTCTTTACACTCATCTGTCTTCACACGAGGATGCTGAACGCTTCCGCAGACGCTTCTGGGTCAGCGCTGGGACATCAAATAAACACACAGTCTAATTAAGAGTATAGAGTGAAAACAGCTGTGAATGGCTTCTGATTAGCCCAGCCAATAAGCCTAACAGAGTGCTAATAGCTCGAGACAAAACTAACACCTTGTCCAAGGAACAATGGAGGCGCAAATGATTATTATTACCAGTAAGTGCAATCAAAAATATCTACCTCTACGAAAATGCAGACTATAAATAGGTAGGAAACAAAGTATTCCTTCCTAGCAGCAAGTAAATAATTTAAACAACAGGTCTATGAACAAGTATTAACATCTATGAGCAAGTATCCTAGAAATAAAAAGTCTATACCTTTTCATCATTTGGGTGACTGCGATCTTTACACGCCGCCCACCACGGGTCATGAACGGGAGACAGAAACAGGTGGAGAATGAGCAGCTCGTTCCTAAATGACGGACTACATCTGTAGCATGGTCACGCGTTTTTTAAGCACTGCAGTTTTAAAACAACTGATTTTAAGCCGTTGAAACTCAAACAACCGAGCTATAGCCTATGCGTGCGCCGTTTCTTTCTGTGTGAGAGGAGCGCACCTTTTCTTTTTTGCCGACTTTGAACGATTACATGAACACACTTATATGCGTCAGAATCCCAGCCTTAGCAAGTATCCTCATAAAAACAGCGATTTAGGTCTTAAGATAGAGAAAAGGGCAGAAAGAGAAAACGCATATGTAACAGTAACTTAGCTATATTGGATCCGGACTTCTGTCTTAAAGGGGAAGCTGTCCAATATTCGTTCTGTCTGCCATTCATGTTAATCATAAGGGTGTACGCACACCGGCGGCGTCATTCGGCGTCTGTCCGCAGCGCCCAGCAACGACTCAGAATGCTGTTCAAATTCCTGCCGCGCCACAGAGCGCCATCGGCATTGTTTTATATTAAATTTGTCTCAAACCTTTGTTAATACATTACACCAAGATACCACTGCTGAAAAATACTGTACACATTAGATTTACAGCTTGAATAAAATGTAAACATATAGAATTAAATGTAATCCTTTAAATGTTTTTATATTTCTCTTGAGACATTTTTACATACACAAAATATTACAGTATAGACCTATGTAACAATTGTCTGTCGTGATTACATTCACTGTCGTCGGTTGCAATCTACTGAATTCACCAGGACACAATCGTTACAACACACTTCAGGTAATTTATTAGTATAAATTGTGCGCGTCTGGTGTGCGATACCTCGGGTTGTTCTAGACGTGGCGCTGCGCGGCGCGGCGCTTCGCATCCGGTGTGCGACCCCCTTAACACACTGCTAGAAAATCTCTCACTGCTCTTGTCTAAATCACTTTTGTAACTTTAATGAGAATAAATAAAAAATAACAATAATGATATATTTATAATATGTATAGAATCTATACATAATACACATGTTAATTATATCTATCATAGATAGATAGATAGAAATAATTAACACACTGAAGAATAATTAATTTACAGGATGGAGTGTTTTTTTTATTTATTGTATTTTTTTTGTCCTATTGCAATTCGTTTCTTATTCTTATTTCATCACTGACTGTTTATTTATCTTCAGTGAGGTTGAGTTATTTTCTCTCTCTCTCTTTAGGCTTGTATTAGTTTGATATTGACATTGGTGACAAGGATTATGCTAATTATATGGTATTAAATATTTTAATATAAAAAAACCTTTTTAAAATAAACAAAATCACTATATCCTGATATATATTGTTATCGTAATATATAATTTGTCATATTGTGATATAAGATTTTGGTCATATCGCCCACCCCTACTATTGTGTGTATATATGTGTACATAATGGTGCATAACGTGTATGATAATTTTAAGTATGTCTTAAATAGTACACTGTGTGTACTGAGTATATGTATTCTGCACATTGTCTTCTCGAGAAGTCTGTAAGTATGTACTGTCTATATGTAAATTGTTTCTGCACTGTCTGGAGCCCGCTCTCAAGAATTTCACTCACCAAAGCACACGTGCTGTGGTGATGTGACAATAAAAAAGTGATTTGAGAGATTTGGTATGTGTAAACATACCTGGCAATATTATTCTCATTCTATTCTAAATTCTCTCTATTTATAGTAAAATATATGAATACAAATTCACACATCCAGTTCTGTTTGTCTGTTAGATTTTTACATTCAATATTTACAAATATCAAAATTTTAAGATTAAAATTAAAAGAATAAACTGAAGTACAGTTATGTAACCAACAAAAAAATCAGTGTTTCCATAATTCCTTCGACTCGAGTTTAAAATTTTGTTCATTGGTTTTTACATTTGTTTTGGTTTATCTGTATCTTGTAGATATTGCAATAGTAACTGCATAGTTTAAGTCTGATGATAAGAATTACATTTACTTTAACTGGCCATTTACAGGAGATCTGCATAATGAATGAGGTGAAAACAGGATCTATTATCATGAAATAAAGAGTATTTTCAGCAGCTGATAATATTGATGAGTCTCAGACTATAAACACTCATTAAACAAGTCATTCAGGATCAGCAGAAGATAATTTCACTTTATTCTGAGTGGATTGTTCGGAGTGCTTTCCATTAGAAATACAGCTCTATTGAAAAAAAACACGTCTCACACTGACATGACGGATACACTCATCACTTTCTGTTATAAAAACGTAAACTAAAACTTTCTTTTTTTTACAAATATAAATGTTAAAAAAGAAAAAGAGCTAAAAAACGTTATAATCTCATTATCAAATCTTGAGATTGATTTCTAATAATTTGCCTCACAGATTCATACTTTAGCTTTTGACTCCAAACACTGAAACAATCATACACACGAATGTACAGAAAACAAACACTGGAAAAAAAAAAATCGCCCATGAATTTAAATAAAAAATTTGTTATTTTGGTGTTTTAGCCGTTGATGGGAATAAAAATCGATGCAGCTTGTGGAAGAACATTAACACGTTTCATTAGCAAAGCACTAACGTTTCTGTAATTGATCAAACTGTCGTCACACGTGCAGCACATCTAACACACAGTATATTTTTATCTTAATATACTCATTACCAAACAGTTACAATCATAGAAATTACATTAATTTAATAACCAATATACAGGAGAGAGAAAAAAGACGATCTTACCCATTGTAGCTTCGCTCGTTTTGTGATGAACTACTTCTTCTTCTTCGATTTTATGGCTGGTAGCACCAACATTAAGGTGCATTATCGCCACCTACTGTATTGGAGTGTGGACCAGAGTTTACCCATTCCATAAAAACAGCTCTGTTCTCTTGAGATAAAGAAATAAACTCTCTAATCCACGAGTAACTATATTTTTAAGCTTTAATTCATCCACTCCCATCTTTCTAAGTTCATTTTTCATTATTTCTCGTTCATTAGTATACTTTTGACAAACACATATAACATGTTTTACTGATTCCTCTTCTCCACAGTGCTCACATAATCCTGTTGGATGTTTCTGATGAACTACGGTGCCCGCGCAGGGACAAAATACCAAACGTCTACAATATTTACACCACCAGGGGAACTCAAACACCATTTAATATCATTTACAGTCTAATTTCATGGAATTCAACACTGAGTTATTATAATCTTTATTATCTTTTTGATTCGGTTACATCAACAGACTTCAACAAACGACACAATCAGCTATTGAGACATTTACAACCATCACAACAGCATTTATTAATTAATCTGTGATGAACCATGTTTCACATAAAACACAGAACTAGAACATATACAACTTATTAAGGTAAACTAAATTCATTGGTTCTTTCACTTTTAAATGCATTACATTGTTTATATTTGGTGTCTTTTAACTGTAGTGTATGATATTTGATATTGATATTGTTTACTTTTAACTTTGTGTTTTTTCTTCTTCTTTATTTCTGTTTATTAACAAGAAAAAATATAAATAAAACGCCAAAAAGAAACAAAAACACTCAAATCCTTTTAAGTAAACCAGTGTTTTCCAAGAACTTTAATAAAGCAGCTCTGATATGGCGTCCCTTTAATAAGTATTTCATAATAATAATATCATACTCTCCTTTCTTTCTAAACTCTTCTAATAACTGTTCTGTATCCTCCACAATGCATGATGACATGTTCAAGCGTTTCACCTCCTCCACACCAATTACAGAGACCTGTTGGATGCTTAGACATGAACGTCTTTGATTTATTAAGTCCAGTGTGGCCTATTCTAAGTCTGGATACTTGTGTCAGTATTGAATACATATGTCTTCCTTTGTTTTCCATTTCCCACTGATGTTACCATCTTTGCATTATTATTTTGTTTATTATTGCTTTAATTTCATATCTATTATATGATACTGTCATTTCTATACTGGTGTCCATCACAGCTTGTTTCGCCAGTCTGTCTGCTGCTTCATTACCTTTCACTCCCACATGAGCTGGAACCTATATGAATATTACTCGCACCCTTTTTCACTCTAACATCTATAAATCTTGCAAAATTTCAACTATTAAATCCTGTCTGGTGACTGAATATTTTGCTTCAATACTCAAAGGAGCATAACTAGAATCTAATCATACTAAAACCTCCTTTAAACCTGCTTCACTTATCCACCTTAAAGCCTTGATTATTACAATCAAGTTCAAGTCAAGTCAAGTCGATCTTTATTGTCATTCTGCTTCATGTGTGGACATAGAGTGGAACGAAATATCGTGTCTCGCAGGACCACGGTGCTACATACTAGTTAAACATGAGATAAACTTACAACAATGCAAGTATAATAAAAACAATAGAGCTATACAACAGTTAACCATATGACTATACATGTACTATAAATACTATAACTACTACAGTGACTACACAAACTGAGACTGTACAAAAACTTTACATAACTATATATGAATATAGATATTCATGAAATTGTGAAAATATATACAGTGGGGCAAAAAAGTATTTAGTCAGCCACCAATTGTGCAAGTTCTCCCACTTAAAAAGATGAGAGAGGCTTGTAATTTTCATCATAGGTATACCTCAACTATGAGAGACAAAATAAGAAAAAAAAATCCAGAAAATCACATTGTAGGATTTTTAAAGAATTTATTTGCAAATTATGGTGGAAAATAAGTATTTGGTCAATAACAAAATTTTATCTCAATACTTTGTTATATACCCTTTGTTGGCAATGACAGAGGTCAAACGTTTTCTGTAAGTGTTCACAAGGTTTTCACACACTGTTGCTGGTATTTTGGCACATAACTCCATGCAGATCTCCTCTAGAGCAGTGATGTTTTGGGGCTGTCGCTGGGCAACATGGACTTTCAACTCCCTCCAAAGATTTTCTATGGGGTTGAGATCTGGAGACTGGTTAGGCCACTCCAGGACCTTGAAATGCTTCTTACGAAGCCACTCCTTCATTGCCCGGGCGGTGTGTTTGGGATCATTGTCATGCTGAAAGACCCAGCCACGTTTCATCTTCAATGCCCTTGCCGATGGAAGGAGGTTTTCACTCAAAATCTCATGATACATGGCCCCATTCATTCTTTCCTTTACACAGATCAGTCGTCCTGGTCCCTTTGCAGAAAAACAGCCCCAAAGCATGATGTTTCCACCCCCATGCTTCACAGTAGGTATGGTGTTCTTTGGATGCAACTCAGCATTCTTTCTCCTCCAAACATGACAAGTTGAGTTTTTACCAAAAAGTTCTATTTTGGTTTCATCTGACCATATGACATTCTCCCAATCCTCTTCTGGATCATCCAAATGCTCTCTAGCAAACTTCAGACGGGCCTGGACATGTACTGGCTTAAGCAGGGGGACACGTCTGGCACTGCAGGATTTGAGTCCCTGGCGGCGCAGTGTGTTACTGATGGTAGCCTTTGTTACTTTGGTCCCAGCTCTCTGCAGGTCATTCACTAGGTCCCCCCGTGTGGTTCTGGGATTTTTGCTCACAGTTCTTGTGATCATTTTGACCCCACGGGGTGAGATCTTGCGTGGAGCCCCAGATCGAGGGAGATTATCAGTGGTCTTGTATGTCTTCCATTTTCTAATAATTATAATTGCTCCCACAGTTGATTTCTTCACACCAAGCTGCTTACCTATTGCAGATTCAGTCTTCTCACCCTGGTGCAGGTCTACAATTTTGTTTCTGGTGTCCTTTGACAGCTCTTTGGTCTTGGCCATAGTGGAGTTTGGAGTGTGACTGTTTGAGGTTGTGGACAGGTGTCTTTTATACTGATAACCAGTTCAAACAGATGCCATTAATACAGGTAACGAGTGGAGGACAGAGGAGCCTCTTAAAGAAGAAGTTACAGGTCTGTAAGAGCCAGCAATCTTGCTTGTTTGTAGGTGACCAAATACTTATTTTCCACCATAATTTGCAAATCAATTCTTTAAAGATCCTACAATGTGATTTTCTGGATTTTCTTTTCTTATTTTGTCTCTCATAGTTGAGGTATACCTATGATGAAAATTACAGGCCTCTTTAGTTCCTCTTTCATCTTTTTAAGTGGGAGAACTTGCACAATTGGTGGCTGACTAAATACTTTTTTGCCCCACTGTATATATATATATATATAATATATATATATATATATTTATTAGGTGTATTACGAGACACTTATCCCACAAGATGAGACACAAGACTGGGTTCACGAGAACAATGAGAGATTTTTAGACTTTTTCTTTAAATCCTCAATGATTAAATATATGGGGGAAAATTGGTCTTTTATTCAACTGAAAAACACAAAATGCCAAAAAAATGTAGGTGCATTTTTGAAATCAACTTAGACTTTATGAAATTAAACTTCTTTTTTAATTAATTATAAGCAGTAGTCTAATAAACAACATGTACTAAATAAACAACAACTAGAGCTGCACGGTTCTGGATAAATTGAGAATCACAGATTATTTTTATAAATTGGAGATCACGATTCTCTCACAAAATAACGTAATTTACTAGTGGTTTTGACAAAATGCCAATTTCTTAAATCTTTTAATATTAATTTGAACATAGGGCTGTGACGATAACCGCATTACCGCAGTAATGAGATGCCGACCGCAGACTTTTTTTACAGACCGGACCAGATTTCTTGCTACGCGGGAATAAAACACGGTAGCGGTCGGTAACTCTGGTGTAATTTGAACGGGAGTCTAACAATATTCCGTTCCCGACATCTTTTCAGAACAGTATATCTGTGCTTTTTTACTCCCTCTTATTGCTCACGCGCTGCACGCATGGACCAGTGCATCTGTGTCATGTATTTTATTGCACAGCACGTGCATAACGGCTCCCTGACAGAACAGGCGGGCTGTCGATGAGCAGGGCCGGCGCGTGCATTTAGACGAACTAGGCAGTCGCCTGGGCGGCAGTACAGGCAGAGCAAAAGGACAGATGTTTTTAGTTTATCTTTTGGGCATTCTTTATCACCCCTTAGTTGTTCCAAATCTAAATTAATTTTGCTTCATAGTAATGCTGCTCCCGTGGCACCCCCCAACTGAGTGTCATTAATAGGCTACTCTACATGCAAAACATTATAATGTACATGTCATCAAAACGAATAAAACTATGCAGACATTAATTCCGTTTACTGCTGGTGATGTCTTATGGGTTTTAAAGCCAGACACGCGCTTCTGAAAGGTAAGATTGTAGCATAATGTATGTGTGTGAGAGAGAAAGCGCGGGGGAGATAAAACAAGTGTAATGCTATTTATTAAACATCCAAAATAATGTTTTGTTGTGTTTTAGCCAAGTGGAATACTAAATATTTAGCCCTTATCATATACGGTGTTTAATTTGTGTAATAAAGCGGGGTGACCGATCCGGCATCAGAGGATGGAGAGGTGAGGGATAATTCACGCAAACACTTGGTTGACCCCCTTAAGTGATTACCAGCTTCCATCAGTTGCTTTTCTTGTGTGCATATATACTCTAAAAATCACGGTTATTTTATAAAAACAGTGTTTTAATGTTTGGGTAGTTTTTGTGTAACCCATATCCTATATGCCCAGCCAACATGTATATGTGGGCCCCATATGGTTTTTAGTGGGGCTACATGGGTATCAAGTGGGCATGGTCCCAATATTGGCATCTTATATGGGGCCCGCTTGGTTAAGCTATATAGGTCCTACATGGGCTAACAAAAGTGGGCTCCCTATATAGGTCCCATATGGGTCATTTATGGGAAATAAGTGTATGGGTGCTAAATGAGTATCACATGTAGGGCCCTCATGGACAACCCATATGGTTCTCACATGGGCAAACACAATCAGTCTCATATAGGCTACCCATATTGGCCCAAGGTAGGACTCACAACGTTGATCTGTATATGGGTTCTGAATGGGTAAACACATATGGGGACCTCATGGCCAACCCATATGAGTCACACATGAGCAAACACAATCAGACCCATATATGCTGCCCACATGTGCCCAAGGTAGGACTCACATGGTTGATCTGTATATGGGTTCTGAATGGGTAAACACATATGTGGACCTCATGGCCAACCCATATGAGTCACACATGAGCAAACACAATCAGACCCATATAGGCTGCCCACATGAGCCCAAGGTAGGACACACATGGTTGACCTGTATATGGGTTCTGAATGGGTAAACACATATGGGGACCTCATGGCCAACCCATATGAGTCACACATGAGCAAACACAATCAGACCCATATATGCTGCCCACATGAGCCCAAGGTAGGACACACATGGTTGACCTGTATATGGATTCTGAATGGCTAAACACATATGGGGACCTCATGGCCAAACCCATATGAGTCACACATGAGCAAACACAATTAGACCCATAAAGGCTGCCCACATGAGCCCAAGGTAGGACACACATGGTTGATCTGTATATGGGTTCTGAATGGGTAAACACATATGGGGACCTCATGGCCAACCCATATGAGTCACACATGAGCAAACACAATCAGACCCATATAGGCTGCCCACATGAGCCCAAGGTAGGACACACAGGGTTGATCTGTATATGGGTTCTAAATGGGTAAACACATATGTGGACCCCATGGCCAACCCATATGAGTCACACATGAGCAAACACAATCAGACCCATGTAGGCTGCCCACATGAGCCCAAGGTAGGACACACATGGTTGATCTGTATATGGGTTCTAAATGGGTAAACACATATGGGGACCTCATGGCCAACCCATATGAGTCACACATGAGCAAACACAATCAGACCCATATATGCTGCCCACATGGGCCCAAGGTAGGACTCACATGGTTGATCTGTATATGGGTTCTGAATGGGTAAACACTTATGGGCACTTTATGGCCGACCCATATGAGTCACACATGAGAAAACACAATCAGTCTCATATAGGCTGCCCATATGGGCCCAAGGAAGGACTCACATAGGTGATCTCTATATGGGTTCTGCATGGGAGAACACAAATTGAACCCTCACGGCCAACCCTTATGGATCTCACATGGGCAAGCACAATCAGTCCCAAATAGGCTAATCACATGGGCCCAAGTTAGGACTCGCATAAGTGATGTCTATATGGGTTCTGATTGGGAAAACACATATTGGACCCTTATGGCCAACCCATATGGACCGCAAATGAGCAAACACAAGCAGTCCCATATAGGCTGCCCACATGGGCTCAAGGTAAGACTCACATAGGTGGTCTCTAAATGGGTTCTAAGTCGGAAAACACATATTGGGCCCTCATGGACAACCCATATGGGCAAACACATTAGTCTCATATAAGCTGCCCACTTGGGCCCAATGTAGGACTTACATAGGTGATCCCTATATGGTTTCTTAATGGGAAACATTTATTGGGTTCTTATGGCCAACCCAAATGGGTCTCGCATGGTCAAACACAATCAGCCAGGCCCAGTATATATCCCACTTAAGTATTCTATATGGGTTTTGAATGGGGGTATAAACTCACATAACAATTACATTGTTATTGCATGGTTCATGGTTCCATTAAACCGCCATACAAAATTGTTGCCACTGACTTAAGGCCTCTCTCACGTGATCCTATGTTAATGTTCATGAGTCCACCATCAGGAAAACATTTAATAACCATAGTGTGCATGCTAGATTTGCAAAGTGAAAGCCAGTGCTCTCTACATTTTGTCGTTTAGCTCTCTACATTTAGTCGCTTTTATCCAAAGTAACTTACCAAATGAATAACAACAGATGCAATGAAACAGCTGTTATCAGTCTGCAGTTTTCTAAAGATTATGTGGAAAGTCATTTAGTGCTGTTACTGGAAACGTTTGTTGCTGTCATTGCGTGGCCATTTTCCTTTCACACTCGTCGCATATACAGTGTGCACTGCGCGGCCCACAATGCAACAATGTTATTATCTTATTTCGAATATATTAATGAGCAAAACCTCTTCCAGTACCTCACCAAAAAGCTTATTTTACTTACATGTAGATTGTATAACTTCTATTAACTTCTATTAGTTTTATCCATCTTGTTTCATGCTCTTTCAGATCCACATTTTATAAATACAAAGCCATTGCATTTAAGCTCATGTTTTAAAAGATACAATGCAAGATGATAGAGGGTTCACTCATCATAGGAGAGTGTAATTGACAGCATGATGTGATCACTTTTTCAATCACACATGCAATAAGCAGCATAATGTCTCGTGCTTAAGGATATGATACAAGATGATAGAGTGTTCTCTCACTAGGAGAGAGTTATTGACAGCATAATGCGATCGCTTTTCTCTCACACATACGCAATATAAGCATATAACATGATGTCTATGTAGTTTTATCTGTTTTTCTGAGGTTATGATGAGTTGGGTTTAGTCAGTGCAGAGTGTAACACGATCGTTTCCTGACAGGAATTTTGAAAAGGTGACTGGTAAAAACACAATAGAAACCACTAGGCCTATATGCTTTAAAAGTAAAAGTGTTGTTTTTCTTCCTGTCAATCCATATGCATTTTGACCATAAACTGCTGCTTTGAGCGGGAGCACGTGCTGCTTACCCGTGCGATATAATCCACTCATCTGTTAACAAAGGCGCCAAAAAAAAACATTCAAACTCTTAATTTCATCATCGTTTCTAGATGTATAATGGCCATTCCAGTCCAGTGTCTGTTGAATTTCAACAAAGTCAAACCTCAGGAGTGACATAAAGTCATCCAACAGAAATGTGAAAGACTGACAGCATGACAAGACATGAAAGCTGTGATAAAATCAAGGTTATCACATAGAAAAATGTATTTAAATTTCCCTACATGTACAAATATTGCTGTTGTATTGCTTAATTAAATTTTGCCGTTGTTTCTTTGCAATATTTGAGGTCTGAAAAAATACAGAGCATCTTTTATTTTCTGCAAATAAATGCAAATAGAAACAATAAAATTAAATGAAAAGAAAATAATTTAAAATATATATAATTTTACCCAAACACACAAATAGTAAATTCAGAATAACTGAAAATAGTTTCTAGTTTTATTTTTAATTTCAAATTATATTGTTCCACGACTGCATATGCCTCTTACAACTAGTCATATGTAATATTTACATAGTCTGAATTGGTAATCTATTACTGTAGTTAACCATGGTTTTGCCAATAATCAATACACAAAAACATGGTTACTACACTTTTACAAAAAAAAAAACCTATGGTAATTTTCGTAAGGGTTATCATTTAAATAGATAGGAAACAACCTGAAATCAGGTTTAATACTTTTACTATTCCTTACTTTTATTATGCCTAATTTTCCCTTATCTTGACAACCACATGTCTAATTTTACCCCCTCCCTCATTGGGTATTTCGCTATCGCGCCATTTTGCGACCACTTGGCGGTATTTTCTACCACTCGCCTAATCAGGAGCCCTCGTGTGCAGCTAACGACCCGCAACTAAGGTGAGTACATCATCTTTCGTTATATGATGTGAAACTGTATTAATAAACAGTCTGCTATAATATTACATAGAATGGATAGAGGAAAGTGATCAATTTGTTAATAACGGAACTAATTGGATTCGTCATTTGAATATTGTGCAATGCTAAAAAGAAAGTGCACATTAACAAAACTCTTAAGTCATCTGATGCAGAGAAAACAGGTCAGAGAGACAAGCAAATAAAAGTTTAAATATAAACCGCTGTATATCATGAGAGTAATCAGTGGACTAGCAAATCAGCCATCGCGTTTCGAAGTGGAGTGGGGGATATGCCTCGGTTGAGGTCGTGATTTCCATCCTCTCGTATGAAATCACATTCATTGCTGGGATCTGCCTGGTTTAAAATCGCGTTATTTCTTATGAGCATTATTTAGCCAGATACATTTTTGTGTGCACGATGTTTAATCAGAGATCTAACATGAATCCATATACATTACAAATGAATAGAGTGGAATTGTCCAGTTTAATAGTCAGTATAATCCATCTTCCATTATCTGAACGAATAGTTTCCAAAATATTGCCTTTGAATTTGTTGAAGAAAATTGTGACACCTGCTGAGTGATTGGATCAATGAATAAAAATAACATAATCTCCCCATTGGGTTTTCTTTCAGATAGTGATTATCTGTGGCATCTCTCCACACTGTGTCTCGATAAAGACGCATAGCGAACTGTATAATTATCACTCTGGGGCGACCATCACCTCTTCTTTGTCCCAGTCTATGAAACGAATCCACGACATCATTAAGTTTGAGCGCGATCTTTGTAGACACTTTGGAGAGGATCTTGATAACAATATCCCGTGTATTACTCTCCTTGTCTGGACCACTTTCCTTTACCCCTTTATCTTCTTTTGTAGTTCTGCATCCCCATACACACCTCCTTCAGCTGCCTATTTTCTTGCTGCAATGCAGCAACATTTTTTCCCAGATTCAAAATCTTCTCTTTGTGGGTCGTGCTCTCTCGTAACAGCTCACTTACGGTTGTAGAAAGAGTGGTGATAGAAAAAGCTGTATTTTCCAAGATCTTCTCCATGGACTCAACTTTCTGAAACGTACCGTCACATTTCGATGTGAGTTCAGCGACAGCATTAATGAGGGAATCCATTTTCTCATCAATGTTCATCTTTACTTTCCCTTTTTTCCCCGGTGGACTTTTACTCGGAGTGCTCCCCCCCAGCTGTATAATATGTTAGTTGGTTTCGCCTCGTGGCGGTGACGCCATCACTCGCGCGCTCTTCGGTGTGGCGGTTTTCTGAGGTGAGTGGTTCGCTGTTGCACGCGGTTGTGAAATACACTTTACACCGTTTGTTTGAGCAACATTTTTACAGAATCATATCTGAATTATTTTCATCAGGTTCGGTGCTATGTGTGTGTCTGCTAACACTAATATTTCAAAGAGTTTCTCTTCACATAGATTAGTCTGTGATAAACCATGTTTCATATAAACCACAAAACTAAAACCAATCAAGGTTAAGTTAAACTAAATTAATTGGTGGTAAATTTGCACCCTGCACATTTGTAAAATTATATTTCTTTGTGTGTTTATTCTTTCACTTTTTAAATTCTTACATTGTTTATATTTGTCATCTTTTAATTGTATGTGTTTTTTCTTATATATTTTTGTGCCTGTATATTAATTAAGGGGGAGGTGATAAATAATAACAAATAATGGACTTACATATTTTTTTTCAGCTCACAGGTACAAGCATCAAGGCATCAGTTTGAAGTGAAGAGTATTTTTAGTAGCTGATAATATTGATGATCCTCAGACTATAAACACTCATTAAACAAGACATTCAGGATCAGCAGCAGATCATTTCACTTTATGCTGAATATTTGCTGGTAGAAACACATTTTTATCAAACATGATATGAATCTGTAGTTCGAATTTTATTTACCGCATTCATAACAACAAAGTATTTCCCAACAACTTACGGTTTTCTATGCGAAGAGAAACAGACACTTGTTAATTGATCCTGACAATCGATTTAAATAATAAAACTCTTTAAATATAAGTGTTTGCAGACACACACATAGCACCGAACCTGATGAAAATCATTCAAATATGATTATGTAAAAATACTGCTCAAAATAACGGTGTGAAGTGTAAATAGCGTGAACTGTTTACCTCAGAAAACCGCCAAAGTGAAGCTCTCGCGCGACTGATGACGTCATCACCTCGAGGCGAAACCAACAGTAGATGATCAAAACACATGGAAAGACCCAAAGGCAATCACAATATGTCACATACTATCTTTCCATATGTTTGATCATCTATATTTGGTTTCACCTCGCGGTGATGACGTCATCCGTCGCGCGCGAGCTTTAGTGTGGCGGTTTTCTGAGGTAAACAGTTCAGCTGTTTTACATAATTGTAAAATACACTTACACCGTTTGTTTGAGCAGTATTTTTACTGAATCGTAACGTTATCCGATTTATTTTCATCAGGTTCGGTGCTATATGTGTGTCTGCAAACACTTTATATTTAAAGAGTTTTATGATTTAAATCGATTAATCAAATTGACATTTAAATATATATTTCTTAACGACATTTCCCCTCACTTTAAATTCTTATTATCAACTGAAAGGTTATATATATATTTTTTTTTTTTAAATAAGATCAAAAGGATTAACAATAATAAAAAAAAATAATAATAATTCACAGCCTTCTTTGATCATATTTACCAAGGGTGCCAATATGTTTGGCCATGACTGTATATCAATTAGGTGTTTATTATTTACAAATAATAAAGTTCTTAAATCTAGATTCACCCAAAAATTAAAATTGTCATAATTTACTCAACATTATGTCAGTTCAAGCCTGTATGAATTTCTTTCTTCTGTCGAACATAATTTGAGAAATTCAAGAAATGTTTGTCCATACAGTAGAAATCAAGGGTAACCAAAATGTTTTGGTAACATTCTACAAAATCTTCTTTTGTGTTCAACAGAAGAAAGTAAGTCATACAGGTTTGGAATGACATGAAAGTGAAGAAATTATCACCGAATTTATTAGCAGTAACTTTCCAGCAGTTTAGCTCAAAATCAATGCTTTTCAAGTGCTTTACCAGTAGACACCATTATAGTTTCCATTAAAACCAAGACAATTCCAATTATAACCATTAAATCAAATTTTATTGTGTTTAGGACAGGGTTCTATTGTTTTTTTCAGCAGCACAGCTAACAGTCTGATGAAAAACTTGAAACTTTCATATATTTTAGATTCACTGCATGTAAAGTAAAACATTTCAAAAGTTTTTTTGTTTTAATTTTGACGATTAGAGCTTACAGATCATGAAAGTCAAAAATCAGTATCTCAAAATATTAAAATATTTACATTTTGAGTTTCAATAAATGACCAAATAAATGTATACAGTATAAATTCTGGGTATCTCTTGTTCGTTGAAACAACAATAATGGAGAAGACTGCTGACTTGGCAATGGTCCAGAAGATGATCATTGACACCCTCCACAAAGATGGCAAGTCACAGAGGGTCATTACTGAAAGGTGCGGCTCTTCACAGAGTGCTGTATCAAAGCATATTAAATGCAAAGTTGACTGGAAGGAAGAATTTGGGTAGGAAAAGGTGCACAAGCAACAAGGATGACTGCAAGCTTGAGAATACAGTCAAGCAAAGCTGATTCAAACACTTGAGCTCTTCACAAGGAGTGGACTGAAGCTGGAGCCAGTGCATCAAGAGTCACCACGCTCAGACATCTTCAGGAAAAGGGCTACCAAGCCACTTCTGAACCAGAAACATCGTCAGAAGCATCTTATCTGGGCTAAGGAGAAAAAGAACTGGACTGTTACTCAGTTGTCCAAAGTCCTCTTTTCAGATGAAAGTAAATTTAGCATTTCATTTGGACATCAAGGTCCCAGAGTCTGGAAGAAGAGTGGGGAGGCACATAATCCATGTTGCTTGAAGTCCAGTGTGAAGTTTCCACAGTCAGTGATGATTTGGGCTGCCATGTCATCTGCTGGTGTTGGTCCACTGTGTTTTCTGAAGTCCATTGTCAACGCAGCCATCTACCAGGACATTTTAGTGCACTTCATGCTTCCTTCTGTGACAAGCTTTATGGAGATGCTGATTTCATTTTCCAGTAGGACTTGGCACCTGCCCACACTGCCAAAGGTACCAAAATCTAGTTCAATGACCATGGTGTTACTGTGATTAATTGGTCAGCAGACTCACCTGACCTGAACCCCAAAGATAATCTAGATGAGAGACAACAGACAGACCAACACAATGCAGATGAGCTGAAGGCCGCTGTCAAATAAACCTGGCTTCCATACCACCTCAGCAGTGCCACAAACTGATCACCTCCATGCCACGCCGAATTGAGGCAGTAATTAAAGCAAAAGGAGCCCCTACCAAGTATTGAGTACATATACAGTAAATTAACATACTTTCCAGAAGGCCAACTATTCACAATGTTTTTTTTTATTGTTCTTATGAAGTATTCTAATTTGTTAAAATAACAAAAGACTTAAACTACTTCAGTCTGTGTGCATTGAATTTATTTAATACACAAGTTTCACAACTTTAGTTGAATTACTGAAATAAATGAACTTTTCCACGTCATTGTAATTTATTGAGATGCAGCTGTATGTCTAAGACCCGCTTATAATGGCTTATAATTTGAATGTAAGTTGTATGGCAATTTGTTCTGTAAATTTGTAATATTTTTATATTATATTATAAAAAAGAAAAAAAATTAAACCCTCGACTGAAGTGAGCGAATGATGACGTCATCGCCGCGAGGCGAAACCAACCATCAAAAACGCACCAAATTCTGTTTTAAACTACAAAATACCATAAAACAACGTATCAAACAAAAACAATGTCAAAACCGTTACATGTGGCCAGATGTGAGGTGAAACAGACAGGTGGCCAGAAACAGGTGAAATTTAGTTTACATTTACATTTATGCATTTAGCAGACGCTTTTATCCAAAGCGACTTACATTGCATTCAAGTTACAGTTTCGACATTTTATCAGCTCTTTTATTAGGCAATTAAAAGCTTTATCGATAAATGTAATTATGGAAAGCCCCAAAAGCAATCATAATATTTAACGTAACTAAAATTCAGAAATTATTCATTCATGGCAGAGGAAAAATCAGCAGACAACAAATGCGGACAAGAAAAGTTTAATACATGAAGCAAATATAAAGTAAAAGACAGTTCTCTCTCTTTATTGAGTAACAAGATATAAAACATCTCAAGTGAATAAACGTGAAGATGGATCAGATGCAAACCTACATGACAGAATATCTTACACCTGCATTTTGTACACTGAACAAAATTATAAACACAACACTTTTGTTTTTGCCCCCCTTTTTCATGAGCTGAACTCAAAGATCTAAGACTTTTTCTATGAACACAAAAGGCCTATTTCTCTATAATATTGTTCACAAATCTGTCTAAATCTGTGTTAGTGAGCACTTCTCCTTTGCCGAGATAATCCATCCACCTCACAGGTGTAGCATATCAATATGCTGATTAGACAGCATGATTATTAATTTTGTTCAGTATAACACCCTAAGCGAAAGAATAGCTAATTGTTTTAAAAACAACAGTGAAGATGAAATTAAAAACAAATCAGCCTCTTTTTGAACTTAATGACATGACCATTTTGAACTCGTAAAAAGCTTCTACAAATATGCATAAGAACATAAAATGAAACTCATGATAATGCATAATAATATAATTAATATCATAAAGCAAAGTTTTATACAAGAATAAAACTTTAGAAATTGTTCTTAGGGGAGGAGCTCTATTATTGAAGATGAACTTTATTCATTTTGATTAAATGATGTTTCTTATGACAGATTAATATGGAAGAGATGCGGTGTAGCGCCTGAAAGCACTGAACCTGAAGATAAACTACTTAATGTGATTTTTTATTTTATGACTCCGTAGATTAGATAATTGAGTGAAACTCTTCCCGCATGCAGTGCAGTGATAAGGTTTCTCTCCAGTGTGAATCCTCTCGTGTGATTTCAGATTTCCTGAATGATTGAATCTCTTGTCGCAGTGTGAACACATGTAAGGTTTATTTCCAGTGTGAATCCTCTCGTGTGATTTCAGATTTCCTGAACGAGTGAATCTCTTATCGCAGTGTGAACACGTGTAAGGTTTCTCTCCAGTGTGAATCCTCTCGTGTGATTTCAGGTCTCCTGACTGATTGAATCTCTTGTCACAGTGTGAACACTTGTAAGGTTTCTCTCCAGTGTGGATCATCTCGTGCTGTTTCAATACTGTAGCTGTAATAAAAGTCTTCTCACACTCAAAGCACATATATTCTCTCACACCAGTGTGTCTCTTCTGATGTCGTTTTAAACTGCACAGTAGTGAAAAACTCTTTCCACATAAGGAACATGAATTTGGTTTCTCCTTTGAATGAACTCTCAGGTGCTTCTTCAGACTTGAAGCACACAAAAATGTTTTCCCACATTGATCACATTCATGCGGTTTCTCTCCAGTGTGGATCTTCATGTGACTCTGAAGGGTTGATGATTGCGTGAAACTCTTCCCGCACTGATCACATGTGAACGGTTTCTCTCCAGTGTGGATGATCATGTGTCTATGAAGGGTTGATGATTGCGTGAAACTCTTCCCGCACTGATCACAAGTGAACGGTTTCTCTCCAGTGTGGATCTTCATGTGAATCTCACGACTGTGTTTGTTTGTGAAACTCTTTCCACACTGAGTGCAGGTGAAACTTTTGTCTCTTCTTTTCAGTAAAGAAACTTTTTCAGTCTGTGAGTGAGTTTTTTCTCCAGTTTTGACATGATGTTGTTTCTCCTCCATTAGACCTGAAATTAAAGTTAAAAAGGTAAAAATATAATTAAATCACGTGAAGTGAAAGCAGACAACAGCTACACCAAATTATGATAATTTCTAAACATTTTTACAAAATAAGGTACAATTATCTATATTAGAAAATACAGTTACATCCAGAATTTCTGTAGTAAGAACTATTTGAACTATTTAATAATCAATCATTTCTAATCTATAATTTTTCCTAATTAAATGTAATGATTGTTTTATACTACAAACAATTATTTAAATGTTCTGCACAGAATAAGGTAGAAAATATACTTTATAGTTTCTGTACTGTAATAATTGATATGTCAATTAGCACTGCATCATTCATAAATTGTATTTATTGTCTTAATGTTTCATCGGTTCATTCTGCTTTTTATTCAGCTCAGCTGCAGATATAGTCTGGCCTGTTCTTTGAGCCAGAGATCACTTCTCTTTCAGTGTGAAAATTTCTTTATCTCATTTTCATAAAATAAAATGCTATAGTATGTAACTTTTCCTCTCCATCGACGAATGATGATTCTGAAAGAAAAATCATCAAAATCATCAAAAACCGCCTGTGACAGACGGTTAATAGTGGAGCACGTGAAGGAGAGATGTGAGGCATGAACACTGTTCAAGGTCTCCATTCATTCGTGCTTGTAGTCATTTAATGTGTATATATTTTGAAAGCATTGAATCGCTATAGAAATCAAAATGCATTCGATTCTTGGCATTTTAAATCGATTACTGTCCGAAATCGACCATTCAAAAATCCATGTTTCGAGATCGATGCATAAGCATCGTCAGGGTTTGTAATCGATGCATCGAGAAAATGAGTGAATCGTTACACCCCTACTGTAAAGTCACTGGGTCCGTCAGACTGAAAAATATATTTTAGCGGTAATCTGACCAAAAATATTTAAGACCCATTGAATCTGAATTTAAGACTTTTTAAGGATCCGAGGAAACCCTGTTTTCTACTAATTCACATATTAGGCATTTATGTTTACCTGTTGGCTGTGTTACTGTGGCTCAGTGGTAGAGCATTGCGTTAGCAGCACAAAAGGTTGTGGGTTCAATTCCCAGGGAACATGCATGACCTGAATGTACTGTAAGTCGCTTTGGATAAAAGTGTCTGCTAAATGCATAAATGTAAATGTATAACCTGCATTCATGTTTCTCTCACTATAGCAAATTCCTCGTATGTGAATACAAATTCACACATGCATTTCTGTTTGTCTGTTAGATTTTTGCATTTAATATTTACAAACATTACAATTTTAAGAATAAAATCAAAAGAATAAACAGAAGTACAGTTATGTAACCAATAAATAAATCAGTGTTTCCATAATTCCTTCCATCAGAGTTTAAAGTTTTGTTCATTGGTTTTTACTTTTGTTTTACATTAAACAGTTTAACACACACTAATGAAATAAATGCTGTTAGGACATCTGTATCTTGTAGATATCACAATAGTGACTGCATAGTTTAAGTCTGATGATAATTAAATTAACTTTAACTGGCAATTTACAGGAGATCAGCATAATGCATGAGGTGAAAAAAAACAGGATCTATTATCATGAAATAAAGAGTATTTTCAGCAGCTGCATTAATATTGATGAGACTCAGACTATAAACACTCATTAAACAAGTCATTCAGGATCAGCAGCAGATCATCTCTCTTTATTATAATATTTATAGTGACTCCAAACACTGAAACAATCATACACACGAATTAATAGAAAACAAACACAAGAAGAAAATGAAAAAAAGAAAAATCGCCCATGAATTTAAATAAAAAACATTTATTTTGGTGTTTTAGCCATTGATGGGAAAAAACTTGATACATCTCACTGAAGATCACTTGATGACATTGTAAGAGGGCCCGGCTGGAACGATCCAATGGCGGCAGTCGTTCCGCGGGTGAAGGGCTTTGCGTGTTAGTCTTTCCTTTTCACGACACAACAAGAACATTAAAATGGAACACTTCTTCTTATATATTTTATCTCGTTATTTCATCTGACTCCATAAATGAAAAGGTTTTAATGATATCTGTGCATCATTAAAATATGAAAACGAATGATTGATTATTCTTTTCAGCTCCGTTTAATACTTTACCCGCTCAGATGTAGGGAAACTATATCGCTCAGAGGCCCTGTTTTTCACAGGTCTCACGGACACAATCTCGTCAGGCCCGGTCGTCAATCAGAGGTAATTATGGTTATGTATCTAAGATTTGCCGTTAATTCACACGTACACAATCCTAGACATGGATAACCCCTTGGAGCCCCCTCAGAACTTTTAGTTCGTTTGTTTACTTCAGTAAAGGTTTTTGGCCATTATCAGATATGTTAGTAGGTCAATGTACAACACTCGTAATAACTTTGGATTGGTCAAATCCTTGTTTAAAGTAACATTAAATCAAAAGTCAGAGGTATGGGCGTACCCGAATTTAGTTTGACCAGACGGCGTTCGCCGTCCCTAAACGGAATTAACCCGCCCCTGCATCCGAAGTACACTTAAAAGACGCCGGGTATTAGCCGTCGCTAAACTGACGCAGGCTTGCGGAAATATACGAATCCGCTACTCTAATAGGGAGAAAGCAATCTTTAGAGGCAGTCAGAATAGAATCAAACGTTACAATTTATTAACCAGGTAATCGGAGCAATAATTCAAATCTCCAATGTTACAAGAATAGAATCATCAGTTAACAATACTACCTGGCAAATGAAAACTACACACAGCGATTTGTGCGGGCAGTCAGCCTACAGACTCCCGGAAATGAAAACTACACACAAGTGATCTTGTGTGGGCAACCAGCTTACTAACGCCTGACCATACCTGGAAATGAAACTACACACAAGTGATCTGTGCGGGCAATCGGCTTACTGACGCCCAGAACTTTGTGTCCCCTTTCCTTATATACTCAGATAATTCAATAAACTCACCAAATGGTGGTCTTGTTATTATAATTAGACTTCAGAATTTTGCAACCAAATGGCTCCTGATATCCTGTGGCAGGGAATGCTTATTTAAATACAGGAGGTGTTTTGAATAGAAGATCAGGGGGAGAGGGCACATCCTTACGCTGTGCACTATACTTCTCATATTTTAGAACTTCCTTTAGCTTTTCATTATGATTGGGAGAATGAGACCATTTTACCAGACGCACTGAGACATTTCGAAAGATATCAAACATGTATGGTTACTTTTTGTACATATTACATTGCATGGATTTTTCAGTGAATTTTAGGTGATGAGGGGAGGGTGGAATGGTGACTGCAGCAGGTCCATCGTGCGGACCGTCAGCACAGGGTGTGAAACCCCCCAGTGTGCTGCGTCCTGGATGTTGCTGCTATATGCAAGAGATAGCTCCCGTTGATTACTGACACCAGGCCCACAGTTCCCTCTAGGGGGGCCCAGACATTTTGGCACCGGGCCCGGGCTTACAACATCAAACTGTCGTCACACGTGCAGCACATCTAACACACAGTATCTTTTTCTCTTAATATACTCATTATCAAACAGTTACAATCATAGAAATGACATTAATTTAATAACCAATATACAGGAGGGAGAGAAAAGAAGGCTTACCATTGTAGCTTCGCTCGTTTTCTGATGAACTACTTCTTCTTCTTCGATTTTATGGCTGGTGCCACCAACATTAAGGTGCATTACGCCACCTACTGTATAGACCCCTTCACGGTATACGTCACAGGAAAATTCAAAGTTCGCAGTGCGCATGTCGGGGTCAGAAAGTTCATTCCATCCCATTGAATTGTGTGTTAACCAGAGAATTTCTCGTCAAGACAAAACTTAGGGCTGTGACGGTGGCAGATCTTTACCACCGCGGTAGTAATGGACCAACTACCACAGGTGGCGCAGTGTTTTGATATATATATATATATAATTCTGAAACGCAAAAATAAATAAATGAGGCTCAATCATCTATTAACAAACATACGTGTTTATTTTAGCACTTATGTGGTGATTTGAAAAAAAGGGAAAATAATAAAAAATAAATTAAGTTAGAGTAACACTGAACTTAAAACAAGTGAATGTATCTTTTGAATGCACTTTATAGGGTCTTATCTGTGACGATTAATGTTCCCTGCTCAGCCTTGAATGATTCACTGATTGCTTGATTGGTTTTCCCTGGGGAGTGTTCACCTGTTTGGGGAGGGGGCGCGCTGCTCAGAAAATACAGAGACTCTGATGGTGAAGCAGCAGCTCCGTGTCCTGTGTTTTATTAACTATTCACATCTCCCCTCACCAGGTAGAAAGTCCTAGAAAATGTCAATAGAATGCCTTCTTAATGTGTAGACGTTATGAGAAATGCATATGTTATCCTTTAAAGGATCAATACATTGTTGTTTTTGGATATTCAAAAGTTTGTATCGAGTTCAGCATGTGCTAATCACACACTCCATGCTAATGATGGAGACAACGTGTTTTTGAAGTCAATGACTGCGATATAATGTATTTGAGCGAAATACAGATATAACATTTGTGATAAATGAGAGAAAAAACGGTTTCAGTGACAAATGTGTGTCCTAAAAGTTGAATAGTTTAAGTTTCATATACTAAGAGTTTATCAGTTAAAATGTGTAAATCAAATTGATTGTAACAGTTCATTAAGTCATGTTAACATTATGTGAGTATATAAAATGCATCTATATAATGATTATTTGTCTAAATTCAACTGTTATGAGTTCTCTGAAACCTAAAAGAAACACTTTTCTAAATGGGTAAAAAGGGTGTATAAAGTGTTTGAATACCTGTACTGTTCATGTTTGAAAAGAACATTTAAAGGAAAATACCATGAACATGTCAGTTAAAAATATATTTCATGTAGTTTAAACACTCTCATGTCACTCATGTTCAGCTATGTTGAGGTGGAAAAAACTTGATAAAATGTGTTGCAATGCTTTTAATGCTCAGAAAATACAGAGACTCTGATGGTGAAGCAGCAGCTCCGTGTCCTGTGTTTTATTAACTATTCACATCTCCCCTCATCAGGCGGTGAGGGCGCTACATTTTGGAGGCACCGCTGGGATGCAATGCAGTGAAGGTCGGCGTCCATAGATGATGGTCTACCTCCAGTGTCATTCATCTTAACTTGTGGCTTACGGGAACAGCAGAGTGGGAACGTCCATCGTCCACGTTGAGTTTGGAGGAAAAGCACGCACTATCTGAGGTTGACTGTTGATACCTGGAGCGTTGTCATCTTCTAAATCGGCTAAGACTGCTCTTCTGCACCACACTGCACACACCAAAAGCCCAAGTGAACCATGGATCAGTTAGATGACTTAAAACTGGAAGTGATAGGGACATTGTATTCATTGTCTAGAGAAAATCTTGTGAAATTGTGTGACTTTTTGAATATTGGAGAGAGCGAAAATGTTATCAACAACAGCCGCTCATTTGTTATTTCTGCCCTGGTGAGACATTTTGAGAGGGAGGGTTTAAAAGAACTGGAAGATGAGGGCATGTCAGAACTGTTGTGTGTGAGAGACAAAATATGTGAACTTCAGCAGCGTAGTGAATATAGCTCAGTGTAACAGACAGCACAGGTGGTCCAGCAGGTGAATGTAGACTCCATAGTACAGGCCACCGAACAGGAAAATATACAAAAATAAATTGATAAGTTGCAATTAGCCTTGCAAAAATTAATTGAACAAAAACAGAATACTGTTACAAGCACACAACAGAGTGTTAGTGCCACACCTCACACAAACACACAACCGAGCTATGACCCACAGCAAAACTCTCAGCAAAATATTAACCTGAATTGGCACTCCGCATCGACTTGACCAGTTATGCCGACATGGAATAGAGAGTTCAAGATATCTGGCCAGATAGGTGAACCTGGGCAAAAGGATAAACTCACCTTCTCTAGTCTAGCTCACCAAATCGAACATGGACTGAGCAGAGGTTTTTCTGAGCTTGAAGTCATTGATGCTGTCATACGAGCAATTGCAACAGGCATGCAGCTACGTAGTTATTTGGAGGGGAAAACAAACCTTACCCTGCCCACTTTAAGACGAATACTCCGTGCCCATTTCCAAGAAAGAGGGGTGACTGAGCTGTATAAACAACTTACTTCAGAGGTGCAAAATAGCAAGGAGACCCCACAAAGCTTTCTTGTCCGCTGTCTAGATTTAAGACAAAAGATTTTGTTCGCATCTCAAGAAGCCGAATCTAGCTTTAAGTATGACCCAAAGTTAGTACAGAGTATGTTTCTTCACACTGTCCTGACAGGCCTGCAGAACGACAGCATTAGAGGCGACTTGCGACCCTATTTGACACAAGCTGATGTGAGTGATGAACTGCTCTTCGACAAAGTCAATCAGGCATGTGCCCACGAAACAGAGCGTCAAAATAAAAAAAAACTTGTCCAGTCATGTGCCCCTAAAGTTCATGCCGTTCAGTCCAGTGACACTGTTATCGAGAAAAAAGGAAAACCACCGTGTCAGAAAAATTCAGAAAAGACTGAACTTGACATTCTAACTGAGCTGAGAGAAATGCGTTTAGGCATGGCCCTGTTAAAAGACCTCAGTGCAGAAGTTTCTCAAATCCGAGAGTCAATTAAACAACCACAGGTCATGTCTACTCTGTGTCCTCCTCCAGTGACAGATGTCGCTAATACGTCTTCACCACAGGTTCAGTATCCACCTCCAGGTTACTGGCAACCGGACTACCAGCGGAGAGTGACAGTTCAGCAACCACAATGGTTCCCAGTGCAACGTTATCAGCTCCCTCCAAGTCGAGTAAGGAAATGCTTTGCATGTCAACAAAGTGGACTAGATGTCTGGACTCTGGGGACTCACTGCTACAAGTGCGGTGGTAGTGACCATTTCTCAGCTGGCTGTCGAGCACAGATACCCATGACACATCGGGAGGGCTCTTTAAACGAGGCTGGGTCACGACCGCGGGACAGGCAGTGACCGGTGCTGAAGAAGAGTCCCCTAAACGCTGTACATATTGTGGCATCATCCGTTCTGACCTACTGTTGAGAAACTGTGCAAATTGTAAGCAGATGTTATACTGCTCAAAAGCATGTCAAGCAGATCACTGGGCAGATCATAGGAGACAGTGTAGATTGTATTCAAAAATAAGTGTGAACCCTACCTCAGCTACCACAACACGGCAGTCAAACAAACCCCTGCGCTGGTTGGGAAAACAGTGTCTTGTGCAATGCTATCTTCAAGGGTTGCTTGTAGAAGCATTATGGGACACCGGCTCCCAAGTGTGTATTGTTGGTGAGGTGTGGAAAAATGAGAACTTGCCGAATGTACGATTAAGGGATGTTTCAGAAGCAATCGATGCACCCGAATAACTCCGCCTTGTAGCTGCAAATGGTCAGAATATACCATTCATTGGATGGATGGAAGTCACTTTTGGATCTGCACCTGATGAAAGAAAGGACAGGGAACTCATCATACCTATGTTAGTGATGAGAGGCGGACATCTGTGTCATCCCATCATCGGGTACAATGTGATTGAGCAGGTAGCCAACAGGAATGGATTAACTCAGCCACACTGCAGTGAGTCATTGGTGAGTGCCATCCACAACTTTGACGGAGGTAAGATAAGAGCATTCATCGAGAGAGTACAAGAAGAAACATCATGTGAGTACATCCTCAAAACCACAAAGGAAAAAGTCTATGTGCCTAAACACACCTCTGTTCAAGTTGAATGTAGAGTAAAGACATCGGCACCAAAGGAAGAAAGGGTGCTACTCTTTGAACCTGATGTGAATCCTACCTGGCCTGAGGGATTGGAGTTCTGTGAAACCCTTGTGAAGTTGCGACGACAGACCTCACCACATGTCATTGTCACCGTTCAAACCCTAACCGACCATGACATATTGTTGAATGGCAAGACGATTATTGGTACAGTGCATCCAGTACAGGCTGTGTACCCAGCCGCTGCTCTTGAAACACCCCGCTCTAAGTCTGTAAGCATCAGTCAAATCACAAATGGAATTACCCAGAACCCTGAGTCAACATGGGACCCACCATTAGACTTAAGCCATCTCAGTGAGTCAAGAAAACAAATGGTACAGCAGATGTTGAGAGAGGAAGCAGCTTCTTTTTCAAGATCCGATAACGACATTGGCTGTATAGAAGGATTGCAGTTGAACAGCTCGCTGAAAGACACTACCCCCGTCACCCGTACTTACCAGTCAGTACCTCGCCCCCTGTACGAAGAGATGAAAGACTACCTACACGATCTCATTGCCCAGGGATGGCTTCAGAAGTCAAACTCACCGTATTCCTCACCTGTAGTTTGTGTCCGGAAAAAGGATGGTAGTTTACGGTTGTGTATCGACTACCGGGAATTGAATCAGAAGACAAATCCTGACAGACAACCCATTCCACGCGTTCAAGACATCATGGACAGTCTTGGAGGAAACACCTGGTTCTCGTTACCCGACCAAGGGAAAGCATATCACCAGGGTTTCATGGCCAAAGAGAGTAGACCCATGACGGCTTTCGTGACACCATGGGGACTCTACGAGTGGATCCGTATCCCTTTTTGTCTAATGAACGCTCCCGCAGCTTTCCAACGCTGCATGGAAGAGTGCTTGGAAGATCTCAGAGACAACTGCTGTGTCCCCTACCTTGACGACACACTAGTGTTCAGTAAATCCTTCGAAGACCATGTCAAAGATGTGCAAAAAGTTCTACAGCATCTGAGGCATTATGGAATTAAACTCAAGCCTAGCAAATGTGAGGTGTTTAAACGGGAAGTACGTTATTTGGGAAGGATTGTGTCCACGGAGGGCAGTAAAATGGATCCTGCGGACACTGCAGCCGTAAGAGCCCTGAAAGAGAAAAGACCCAGCACGGTGGGACAGCTGAGAGCTGTACTCGGCCTGTTGAGTTATTATAGGCAGTATATTCAAGACTTCTCCAAGATTGCGGGACCTCTCTACGACTTCCTGAAAGGAGCAGCTGAGACTAAGGAAGAGGGACGTAAGGTAGCTGCAAGTAAATGGATAAAGAGCAAAAAAAGAGGAGTACCTTCTCAGAAGCCCATTCTATGGTTGGAACATCATCAGCAGAGGTTGGAGAAATGAATAGACTGCTTGGCAGAACCTCCAATCCTGGGATTTCCTGATTTTTCAAAGACGTTCATACTCCACACGGATGCCTCAAACCTGGGACTGGGTGCTGTTCTGTACCAAAGGCAAGAGGGGAAACTGAGAGTCATTGCATATGAATCGCGCACACTGACAGTGTCACACGGGCAGTCATTGGCCTAATGGATAGAGCATTGGACTTGAAACCCGAGGTAACCCAAGGTTGTGGGTTCGAATCCCGGCTCCGACAGGAAGTCCATGACTGCTCCCCGGGCGCTGCACAGTCGGCTGCCCACTGCTCCAAGTGTGTACACTTGGATGGGTTAAATGCAGAGAACACATTTCACTCCTCATTATACTCTGTATAATTGTGTATGTGACAAATAAAGCTCATCCGAGCTTAATTTGTATTTGACAGCCGCTGAACGAAATTACCATCTTCATTCAGGGAAATTGGAGTTTCTAGGTCGGTCACAGAGAAGTTTCGCGATTACCTGTATTACGCACCCACCTTCACCGTATATAGCGACAATAACCCGCTAACCTATGTACTAACTAGTGCCAAACTCAACGCGACTGGATGCAGATGGGTGGCAGAGCTCGCGGACTTCCACTTCACAATTAAATACCGCCCTGAAAAAGACAACATTGATGCAGACAGTTTATCCCGTATGGACATTGGACATCGAAACAATGATGGAGCAGTGTACGGAGGAACTCACGTCTGATTGTGTTGAGGCAACCGTGCAGGCAATAGAAGCGCAAGATCTGACCATGTCATGGACAGCCATGACCTCACTCCATAACCCAACAGAGAATGCAGAGTCAAGTGAGGCCTACTCTACTGATGAGATACGACAGGCACAGAGAGAAGACCACTATGGACCAGTAGTACAATGTAAGTTGGCTGGTGAAAAACCCTCCAAACACCTACTGAAAACTTTAAGTACACAGAGTAGAGCTTGCTGCTCACTGGGACAAGCTTTCTTTAGGTTAGGAGAGAGGCATGTCCTTCCAGGGACAGGTAGAACTTCGGCTTGATTGCTGCCCAGAATGCCTACACAACAGACGTTGAGTTCATAGTTACATGCTCCATCATTGTTTGGAGGACCATGTCCTTAGGGGGATAAACTGTTGACTTCAATGTTGTCTTTTTTCAGGGCGGAAATTGTGAAATGGAAGTCCGCGTA
>JAPDDM010000225.1:0-100820 GCA_027474115.1 Schizopygopsis malacanthus
TCTCGCGTTACTGTAATGAGTAGTTTTTTGTGTACTTGTACTTTTTTAAGTAAATTTTTTTAATCTGTAATTTTACTTTTACTTAAGTATATTTTGTGTGAAGTATTGTACTTCGCTACATTTTAAAACACATTCGTTACTGAGTTAAAAAAAAATCGCTCCGTGGAAACACTTCAGTAAATAATGGGCAGAAGAAGAAAACTGGCGCTAAAAATCACAAGAAAGATGCAGACGGGACTAGACAGGCGTTAATGGTGCAGACCCAGCTGAAAACCAAACCCCGTCGTACTCTGCTGAAGTTGAACTCGAAGGGATGAAGTGAACCCTGGCCATATTCATGCTCTATTATGCAGTGTTAGCTGTGTTTGCCTCGGCAGACCGAACTAGCAGCTTATAACATCTCGACATCGCCCTTCGCAAGCATGTAGAGGTAAATACTTACATCGTTGCATTGGTGGTTAAAATGAAGCTTGACGGTTTAGCAAAGGTTTTGCACAAATGAGCCAAAAAGACAGTGGTGCAGGTTGTGCAATATCATCTGAGATAATATAGTAATTGTTGTTTTAACGATGTGCGATTTGACATTATCAGTATTTTGCCAAAAACCAAACAAATCACTCTAAACAGTGTGCCGTGAAATCTAGTAACGTTAGATTAGACTAATCCGCGTGCATCTGGAGTGCTTTCTTTCACTGCGTGATTCAGTCTGTTAAAATGCGTTTAGAATGATCACAAAATTGAAGATATAAAAGCAGAAAATGTATATATTGATATAATTTAATATAGTAAGTCAACATCACATGAAGAATGCCGTTTTTCTCAAAAAAATCACCATGATTACATAGGCCTGTAGTTTTGCTTTTTACAACAGTTCAAAAAACAAGAAGTTAATTAAGCGTGCGTTTTAGACACCATATTGCCTGTTTTTGCTCTATTTCGACAACAAAAATAATTCCATACACAGTTTTGCGTCTCTGAGCAATGACGGTGTTTTGTTCCTGAATTAATTAACCGTTTAAATGATTCTGTTCAATCTCAATGACTCTCTTATGAGTGACTTGCTGACACCTACTGGTGGTTCTAATTTAACATTTAAAGTATCTTTTTATTTTTGTATTTCAAATGACTATTTAACATTTGTGACCCTGGCCTGGAGCACAAAACCAGTCTTAAGTCGCTGGGGTATATTTGTAGCAATAGCCAACAATACATTGTATGGGTCAAAATTATACATTTTTCTTTTATGCCAAAACTCATTAGCATATTAAGTAAAGATCATGTTCCATTAATATATTTTGTAAATTTCCTACTGTAAATATATCAAAACCAAGAGCTTAATTTGAACAACTTTAAAGGAGATTTTCTCAATATTTTGATTTTTTTGCACTCTCAGATTCCAGATTTTAAAATATCGTCCGATCATAACAAACCCTACATCAATGGAAATATGATTTATTCAGCTTTCAGATGATGTATAAATCGCAATTTGAAAATGGACCCTTATGGTTTTGTGGTTCAGGGTCACATTTTATGTCTTATTATCAAAACATTATTTCTTCATTTGTAACTGCAGGCTAAATGCATTCATGTCAGTGTGTAATACATCTATGCCCCTTCAGATGAAGCTTCTGCGTTTCCTCTGCATTGCAAAGATGAATTTTGTTGATACTGATTTAATTTGCCTGGTAACAGCCTAAATGTGTTATTATTCTAAATAACTGATTCCTTTAATTAAAAACACCTAGTTTGAGATTTATAGGCCCATATCCCAGGTGTGTCAGACTCAGTTCTTGGAGGGCCACAGCCCTAAAGAGTTTAGTTCCAACCCTGCTCCAACACACACACCATGTAGTTTTCAAATAAGCCTAAATGATTAGTTTAGCTGTATCAGATGTGTTTAATTAGGGTAATATCTACACTGTGTAGGGCTCCGGCCCTCCAGGTACTGAGTTTGACATATTTGGTCTATCACATTTTTTCCTCCCTCTCATTGTTAAAATGTAACTAAGTAATTTTTACTCTGAGTACATTTTAAATGAGCTACTTTTTACTTTTACTTGAGTATATTTTTAGACTGGTACTTGTACTTAAGTAAAATTTCAGTAATGTAATGGTACTTTTACTTGAGTACAATATTTTTGTACTCTTTCCACCTCTGATATTGCAATATAATTTTTTTCAGTAACAGTAAAATGATTTTTAACACATTTCCGATATTTCGATAAAGACTACATTACATTACCAGTTTTTCCCCATACTCTGATTTGTTTGTGGTGGTTGACTTTATTGAATAAACTTGAGCACTGCACATTTCAAAATCAAATATCGATATCGGAATGACGTCTTATCGACATAAATTAAGAAATATATTGCGATATAAATTTTGGCCATATCATCCTTCCCTGACTGCACTGCACTTTGTGTTCTTTTGATGACCGTCTTTTTGGCTGCACTTAAAACAGCATTGATGTAAATCAAATTTAATAAAAAAAATAAAAAGAAAGGGATGGTTTTGCCAGTTTTATGCACAGACTTGTCAATACTCAAGACTGGCTTAATTTTTACTTTCAGAGTGCATCACAGCATCATCACCACAGCACACTGTTTGTGAGAACAGCACACTTCCAGCAGACCCAGTCTCCAAAAAAAAGAGGTATGATCATTTCACTTACCCCTCACTTATTGCTGATAAAACTAAAAAAAATTGTCCTGTTGCATCAGGATTCTTTTTACAACATGTTTTTAAAGCATTTTAATATTCTAACTATGGATGAGCAAATTAAAGGGATGGTTTTAGAAAAGGTACTGTTGATTTACTCTGGGCGATATATCGACCGCGATTGTCATGCGTATCTCGTCAGTAAAGCCAGTTACATGATTAGCAGTAAATCACTGCCATAGACTCACGCATGCTTTCTACTATCATCAAAGAAAAATACATTTTATAGCTAAGAAACTAATTATTGTTTAGCACATTATTTAAATCTATTTTTGAACAGCGTAGGCTGTTAATAATAAACATATTCTAAACATACTCGTATCATTCATCGTGTTACAGTATACATATTACTTTTGTTTTATGTAGAGCATGAAAACATCATTGCGCCATAAGACATTTAAATGCAATGAATTGCAGATCATATTCAAAATGTTTTACTCGATTTCAAACATTTTAGTCAGGAATTATAGTTTTGGAAAAACCCAAATTACTTTGTAGTCATACAGCCTAGTAGCCCATGTATGATTTTATAGTGCCCTATGATATGATTCTGAAGCCATACTACATAATCTTGTACTTGTACAGAATTTTGTACTAAAGAAAAATTTGTACAAAAAAAAAGGATATTTTATATCTGAGAAACAAATTATTATTGTTTAGCCTGCTATTAAATATATTTGTGAACAGAGTATTAATAATAAACATGGTCTAAACATTCTTAGACCAGGGCTGTAGTACTCGAGTCCGGTCTCGAGACGTTTTTCTATAGTCTCTAGACTTGTCTTGGACTTGTTGGTATTTGGACTCGGACTTGTCTCGGACTTGGTCATCGGACTCGCCAAATGTTCAAGTTGGTCTCGACCGAGTCCAGCAATATATGCTTTTTTTTCTCTTTCAAAACAAAACCATTAATCTGGCTCGCTTGTTCCGCAAACGGGTAACGTAACTGGTTTAACTCCATCTAGAAAGGGCATTGTCATTGGTCGCCTGTTAAATGCACAGCTGCGTTATATGAGTGTACGCCTGGCTCTGAGTGTGCGCGCTGCGTGGAGGCATAAATAATCTTTATAATAATACAGTTTGGTTTTACAAAGTTCGTTGGAGTTTTCCCTCTCATTTTCCTTCGATTTTAAAAACCTTATTAATGCCTTATTATTAACGACACATTTTCTGCAATAAACATGGGACTTTAATGAACAAAACAAATAAAAAAAACACCATTACCATGCTATAAGCCTAATATAAAATTACAAACTTGCAAAATGTTTAAATGTAAAAAAAAAAAAACTGACAGTCATCAAACGCCGTGGCACCAAATGAATAAGAAAAAGAACGAATAAGAGCAAAACGAATAAAGCCTGGAGGTACGGAATACAACTGGATGTAAAATAAAATAAATAAATTACAATTTAAAATAAATAAACAATTTAAATAAAGTAAAAAATAAGCAACCACTGTGGCAATGGCTGGGCGATTTATCAGATTTTATCGATTAATTCGAATTTAATGTTTTGCCACAATTAGATTTTTTATAAATCGAGGAATCGCGATTTTGAATAGAAATATTACCAAACGCTAGAATTAGACACTTTGATAATAACAGTAAAGAGAAAAGAACAATCCAACGCATGTCGATGCACATGATTAACCGCTCACGTGTGATGCTCTCTAGGTGCCCTTCACACAGAGTGTGTTTTTGTGTTGACGCGGGCAGTGGAATAGGAAAAATACAAGAAGATGTGCGTTAAACATCTTTTAATAACTAGAGTGCCGCGTTTTTAGAAAGCCGTTTCATGCACGAGACGCTGCAAGAGACGCGAGCGCAACCGTCAAACGCGTCCATGCTTACATAGAAAAAACTATGTAACAGCAGCGTAATCAAATACAAAACCTGTGAAGAAACTTACTGTACATGTACTGTATATCTGATCTTTCAGGTTTGCATCAGGGTGACAGGCTGAGAACTGCTGTTCATTGTTTTACAGAACCTTTATAGTTAATAATAGCACTCTAGGTGTTATACCTTCAGTTTTTTTGAGCATTTGTCTTGTATTATTTCAGAACATATAGCCTAATATGCATAATATAAGTTTGTACAAGATGTAGTTGTAGTTCATATTTTCTGCAAAGATATTTAGTGATTTGTTTCACATTTACATCATGAAGACAACGTCATGTGTGGTGCACTTAGAATATACTTTTCTTTAACTAGAGGGTTAATAAAGAGAAAGTTGCTTGAATCATGTTGTAGTTACATTTTCAAGTTGACTAGATAAAATCTTACAAAATCGAGAATTGGTCAAATGTTAGTAAAATTGCTAAACCTAAAATATCCTCCTGAGACGCCCCCCCCCCCCCCCTAAAAAAAAAAAGTTTTCATGTCATTACATTGTTTAGACCAGGGGTCCCCAAACTACGGCCCGCGGGCCGAATGCGGCCTGCCCCAACATTTGGACTGGCCCTCTGAACAATGCCAGAGACATATTTTGTCATTTTAAAATGTAATTTTAAATATATGTTTTACTTGTATCATGTCTGTATTGTATAATAAGGGTTAGCTTTCAAACTAAAATGTACTTTAACTTAGTTATTAACGTAGCTTAATTTTAAAATTCACATACCAACAGAACGGTAGCCTACGTTCAACGTAATGTGTCATCGCGATCGAACAGGTGACACGCGCGAGCCAGCGAGAAAATTCAAAGAGACGGCAAAATGGCAAAACGGTTGGGAAAGAGAAAGGTTGATTCAGAATGTAGGGTATTTAACCAAAAGTGGACAAGTGATTATTTTTTTGTTCAGTGCAAAGAAGTGGCTGTTTGTCTCATCTGTCAAGAAACAGTGTCTGTGTTCAAAGAATACAACCTGCACCGACACTATGAAACCCACCACAGAGAAAAGTATGCAAGCTTGCAAGGCCAAATGAGAGCAGACAAAGTGTCGAAGCTAAAAAGTGTACTATCAACTCAGCAGAATATGTTTGTACGCCAAACCCAATTGAACCAGTCATCCGTTCGAGCTAGCTTTCAGGTAGCTAAACTGATTGCAACAGTGGTAGGCCATTCAGTGACGGTGAGTTCGTCAAGAAATGTATGAATGCTGTTGCGGAGGAGGTGTGCCCCGATAAAAAAGACGTCTTAAATGCGGTGAGTCTGTCCGCAAGTACAATCACCAGACGAATTGAAGAAATGGGGGAAAATGTATATGCCCAGCTGCAGGAGAAAGTGAAAGAATTCGATTTTTTTGCATTAGCACTGGATGAGAGCAATGACGTGCAGGACACGGCACAGCTGCTAATTTTTCTTCGCGGAGTTAGCACAAACTTTGAAGTGTCCGAGGAGCTGGCAGCCCTACAAAGTCTAAAAGGCACTACGACAGGGGAGGATATTTTTGGTAAGGTGTGCCAAATGATGGGAGAGCTGGGTCTAGACTGGTCTAAGCTGGTCAGCATCACTACCGACTGGGCTCCTAGTATGGTTGGCGCGTCGAGGGGGCTTATAGGATGCATGAATAGAGAAATGGAGGAAAGATGTCTCAGCCCCCGTTACAGGTCCACTGCTGATTCACCAGCAAGCACTCTGCTGCAAAGTTTTGAAGTGGGAATCGGTCATGAAGGTGGTGGTGTCATGTATTAACTTCATCAGAGCAAACAGACTTAAACACCGGCAGTTCCAAGCCTTTCTCGCCGAGCTAGAGTCTGCTCACGGAGATGTGCTTTACCATACTGAAGTCCGATGGTTAAGCCGAGGCAGAGTTTTGAGGCGTTTTTACGAGCTGCTACCCGAAATCAATGCCTTTCTTCTGACAAAGGGCAAAACTGTCCCAGAACTGATCGACGCAGAATGGAAATGGGACCTCGCCTTTTTAACAGATGTGACAGAAATGTTGAACGGCCTTAACTTGCAGCTCCAAGGCAAGGGGAAACTAATATGCGACATGTATTCCCACATAAAAACATTTAGGGTGAAACTAGCGCTGCTTGTGGGACAAGTGCAAAAGCAAGACTTCACTCATCTCCCCGTTACCCAAAGTCTCTCAGCTGAGAAACCAGTGGCCCCATTCCCAGCTGCAAAGTCAGTGGAAGCGCTGGAAATGCTGAAGGCGGAGTTTGACGTGCGATTCCGTGAGCTACATGTCCACGCTAAAGAAATCCGTCTTTTCCAGAACCCATTCGCTGCCGACATTGACGAAGCCTTGCCTTGTTATCAGTTTGAGTTGGCTGAGTTACAGAACTGTGATGTTCTGAAAGACGCATTTAAGCCCAACGGTCTCATTGAATTCTATGCTGCCCTCCCTAATGAGACATACCCAAACATCAAAAGGCATGCAATGAAGATGTTCACACTTTTTGGCAGCACGTATATCTGTGAGCAAACCTTTTCATTCATGAAACTGATGAAAACTCCGATGAGATCAAGACTCACTGATGAACATTTGCATCAGTCTTTGAGACTGGCTGTGACAGGAATGGAGCCTGACATTGGACATCTCACCACCCAGAAGCAAGCCCACAGTTCACACTAATTAATTTGCATAAGTAAATGTTTTGATTTTGAATAGCACTGAAAAGTAATGATCATTTGTTTGTACGGTGCATAAAATAATAAACTATTCTAGCAATAGGAGGCATAATAAATGCAATTAAAATCATAATAAAATCTTAACAATAATACTAGTAGTCACTCATTTTTTTGCCATGAACCAACCCGGCCCTCCTTAAAGCAAGAAAAAACTATGTGGCCCTCGCAAAAAAAAGTTTGGGGACCCTGGTTTAGACCATAAGAAAAAAATATATAATAATTTTTTTTTGTTTGAAAAACTCTATTTTATTCATATTTGATTATATGTCCTCTGTAGAGGACACAAGGACTAAAATTAAATGGCATGAATAGACATAAAAACGGCAAAATCAATGGGAGTTTTTTAAATCACCAAATACATTTTTAGGTTTCAGGATTGTTTTATACTATGTTTAAGGATGATTCTCAACTATGTTTATGTATATTTATAATAATTATAAATTATTTGATATACCATTTTGTTTTATGCAATATGTGTAAATAATTTAATAAACTGGTTTCCCATTAAACAGTGTACCTATACACTATATCTAATTTGCTTATTAATGTGTTGCTGTTGGGACAGAATGTTGAAATTATTTTCATAATGGGAGTAATACATGGACAGATTTTCATAATAATATATAATATTTAATAAGAAAAAAATTTTTCCCTATTCAATTGTTGTCTCCCAAAATGCATAATAAACATGCTTTTAGTCCTGGTGTCCTCTACATTGAACATGAATTAAATGATGTCCTGTTTCATAACAAGAAGTCATATTTGAATTTGAAAACCCATAACATTTTCCTGAGATGTTGCTTTATGACAAACAATCTGAAAATTATTCAGATTTAAATGACAATTACAGAATATAATCATATTTCCATAAGGATGTACAATTTTTCACTAAATTAAATATAGCCATATTTAAAGACGTATGAGAGGGTTTAAAAAACCTTTAGTATCTCTATAAAGCCCTGACTGAGCTCTGTGCAGGACATCCAGGCTTATAACTGTGACATGTGAGGTCTCAGAGAAATACACTAAAATAGAATGTCCACTACAGAGACACAAACTCCATCGCTGCGTCTCAGGAGGAGAAATAAAATAGCCTAATTTGATCCTACAGTGTTGCTGCACATGCTTTAGATCATTACAAACAATAATGCAAAATTAATATATTAGAATAGAAGATATGCCGTCTCTCGTATCACATCAATTATCAATAATTAAGTATGTGGTTTTGAAGATTTTTTTCTTTCTCTGTTTTGACCGTCTCATTTGGACTTGGACTTGACTCGGACTCGAACCTCTTTGGACTTGGACTTGACTTGGACTCGACAAAGGTGGACTTGACTACAGCCCTATCTTAGACGTGTATTATTTATCATGTTGTAGTTTGGGAACAACCCAACTAGTAGTTAACTAATGTAAAAAATAAAAATTACTTGCTCATCAGATTGATCTCCTCTACTGGATAAAATCTTGTTGTTCTTTTGAGAGAAGTCTTGCCTTCACTTCATCTTCCAGAAACTAACAGTAGCTGCGATCTCCTCACGCATTGTTTCCATTGGGCGTTTACATATGCGCGAGTTTCAAGGGATATTTACATATCAACGACACAAGCTACACGGGGGCAGGATTGCATTAAAGATGGACATCACATTGGTTTCATATGAATTACTTTATCACAGTACATTTGTTTTCGATAAGACTTGCTTAGTTTAAACATAGACATGTCAAGCTTTCTGTAGATATATCTCTCATGTCTCTTTGGGTATTTGCTGAGTTTCAGTTCATTTTAATGACGCGTTTCTAAATGAAGATCACGCAGACCAACACGGCAGACAGCGCACCCTATTTGTTTTCTTTATTATATAAAATCACAAAGTTTTGTTGTTATTGTGTGTATACAAATAAAAGTAGATCCTTTACAGGTGCGATTGATTTCCTTTACAAATTCGTATTACACTTATCTGTATCTATTTTCTCAAAAGATCCATTCCTGTCACCATCACTCAGCCGCTTGCGTGTGTTTTGCACATGTGCTGCACACACCACAAAATAAACTTGCTTAATCAACCATCGATAACTTTTTAATTTATTGCATCTCTAACCCTAACCCATCTCTAACCCTAACCTTACCGACAATTATGTGACTGTTGACATCCTAATACAAATTTACAAAAAAATCTTTCTATCTTAAAATAAGAAATATTTAAAAACATTTTTGGTTTTCAGCCAAGTGCATTTGTTTTAGCCCAGAATTTTTGTTCCGGTGCATCCTTAGTATTAATTCATTTGTAATGAATTTTTTTGACACTCAAAGTGACAGAACAATTTTGAGAGTGTGCGAGTTAAAATGTCGAGTTAGGGATTCAATTTGGGGTGCGTGTGGCTCCTGCGCAAAACACATGCAATTGGCTGTGAGTGACCGTGACGGAGCTTGGTAATAAAAATATTGTACACAAATTGTATTTATTTATATTCGTCTTGTCATTCGTTTAACATATATATTTTTCTCTGCGACACTTGTCCTACTATATTAACAGAAAAATGAAACTAATTTAGTATTTTGACAAGACGAATAAAAATAGCTAATGGGCTTTTTTTGTTCAACTTTTTTCTCTCTCTCTGCAACACTTTTTCCTATTGTGTTGTAAATGTTAAACGAATTGTATCCTGACGAATAAAAATAAACACAATTTAGTACCCCTTTATTAGTTTTTATATTACAAATACTATTTAGTTAAATAATGCATTTGTTGAATAATGAAAGAACTTGTAAGTTTAAATTTACAGACGTTTTATTAATTTGTTTATTAATTTAATAGGCTATTTTGTTTCTTGTTTTGACTAAATCGTGGCCAGGTTTTATTTATTCACTTCTTGTTTAATAATGGGAATTAAATAATACAATGTGCTCACATTTTCACTAAAATTAAGGAAGGAATTAATAAAACTATTTTTTTTCTAAGATTTCCTAATTCGGGCATGTGTGCAGGAGTTGTCTAATGTAGCTAGTTACTGTTAAATAAGGACGGATAACAAAGTACGTCTGTGACATGTAGAAACTGTAATGTTTATTGTAGGAATTAAATGTAAATTTCAAACATTTGTATTTCTGACAAATATTAAGTAATGTGACACTGTCATTTACTATGCTGCTTGAGTTCGTTCTGAATAACAAATGCACTTAAGTACTAAATTTGCTTTGTGAATATGAATTATTTTAACTAGTTTATCTTAGATTATAGACCAACTGCAACCAGTTTTGGCAGAGTGCAATGCAAAACGCGAGGGAATGTGCTCCAAGGTGTTCATATTCTTACTTTTCAAAGTCTAGTTAAAGCGCCACTTAGCAGTACAAGGCAGCAAATACACTTTTTTTTATGTTGCCGCCGTGGGAATGGCGGCAGCAGAAGTATTATTCTGGATGAGTACCATCTGTATATTTATTGGAAATGCATGTATGTGATACTATTACTAATACTACGGTTTCAAAAATTAATAACTTTTTTTTTTTAAGAAATAACCACACAAAAGTACTTCTACGTTTTAATTTAATAGTAGATCCCCTTTATTTACCAAAACTTTTTTTTTTTTTGTAAATTTGATTAAGACAAAATAAATTTGGGTGAAACTTACCATTTTCCATACTTTTATTACTTATTAAAAATTATGTTTCAGGTTTTCCCACAAGTATAAAGAATGACATTGATTCATTTTGCTAATTTGTTCCCCCCACAGGTCACATTAAGAAGACAGCCTGGAACAAACATGAGATCCAGGCTGTGGAGAAGCATATGATGAAGTTTATTAACAACCGCAAAATTCCAGGAAAGGCAGACTGCACGAGGTGCAAAGAAGCGGAACCACTTGCACTTAAAAATAGGGAGTGGTCCGCACTTAAATTTTATATAAAAAAATCGAATCTCCGCTCTAAACAGAAAAGATCTGGCACATGAATTGACTCACTGGCAGATTGAATTGTTCATCGGCAGAAACAAGCTTCCGTAGTTTTAAAACAAGCTTCCATAATCACATGGTTATAAACTTAATAGACTGTATGGATATATGGATTGTTCTTTTGAAAATTTTCAAGGTGTTTTAAATAACATTTATACTGGAGTCATTTTTTTTCAGCCTTGTCTGCTTCAAATGTCTAAATGTTTACTATAAATGCAGGCATGCTAGAGTTCCATTCCGAAGATCTTGTACTTGTTTTCAGACATTTAAGAATGCAGTGATTGTCATGAAGGGTTTTAATGAATATTTTTCTTTTTTAAACTCAAGTAGTTTTTACTCTGAACATTTTTAAAGAGTAATTTTTACTCTGATTTGTTGACTTGACAAACTGATGTTATGAGTTTAAAAAATTTATGTCATGTACTGTGTAACACTTAATTTTTTACTAAACCTGTAAAAGTACTAAGACTTAATGTTGTTTCTACATGTAAAACAAACATCTACAGAATCAATTAATAAAGCATGGAGCTAAATGGAGCTCCTGTACTGTAGATTCTCATTAGTGTGTGAGTTCGATCCCCACAATGACCAAAAACTGGTGTTTAGTGTGTGTGTGTTTGATCCCCACAATGACCAGAAACTGTTTTTTAGTGTGTGAGTTCAGTCCCCACAATGACCAAAAACGGGTATTTGGTGTGTTAAGATTCGATCCCCACAATGACCAGAAACTGTTTTTTAGTGTGTTTAGATTCGATCCCCACAATGACCAAAAACTAGTGTTTGGTGTGTGTGTTTGATCCCCACAATGACCAGAAACTGTTTTTTAGTGTGTTTAGATTCGATCCCCACAATGACCAAAAACTAGTGTTTGGTGTGTGTGTTTGATCCCCACAATGACCAGAAACTGTTTTTTAGTGTGTGAGTTCAGTCCCCACAATGACCAGAAACTGGTGTTTAGTGTGTGAGTTCAGTCCCCACAATGACCAGAAACTGGTGTTTAGTGTGTGAGTTCAGTCCCCACAATGACCAAAAACTAGTATTTGGTGTGTTTAGATTCGATCCCCACAATGACCAAAAACTAGTATTTGGTGTGTGTGTTTGATCCCCACAATGACAAGAAACTGTTTTTTAGTGTGTGAGTTCAGTCCCCACAATGACCAAAAACTAGTGTTTGGTGTGTTTAGATTCGATCCCCACAATGACCAGAGACTGGTTTTTAGTGTGTTTAGATTCGATCCCCACAATGACCAAAAACTAGTATTTGGTGTGTTTAGATTCGATCCCCACAATGACCAAAAACTAGTATTTGGTGTGTGTGTTTGATCCCCACAATGACAAGAAACTGTTTTTTGTGTGTGAGTTCAGTCCCCACAATGACCAAAAACTGGTGTTTAGTGTGTGAGTTCAGTCCCCACAATGACCAAAAACTAGTATTTGGTGTGTTTAGATTCGATCCCCACAATGACCAAAAACTAGTATTTGGTGTGTGTGTTTGATCCCCACAATGACAAGAAACTGTTTTTTAGTGTGTGAGTTCAGTCCCCACAATGACCAAAAACTAGTGTTTGGTGTGTTTAGATTCGATCCCCACAATGACCAGAGACTGGTTTTTAGTGTGTGAGTTCAGTCCCCACAATGACCAAAAACTTGTATTTGGTGTGTGTGTTTGATCCCCACAATGACAAGAAACTGTTTTTTAGTGTGTGAGTTCAGTCCCCACAATGACCAGAAACTGGTTTTTAGTGTGTCAGTTCAGTCCCCACAATGACCAGAAACTAGTGTTTGGTGTGTTTAGATTCGATCCCCACAATGACCAGAAACTGGTTTTTAGTGTGTGAGTTCAGTCCCCACAATGACCAGAAACTAGTGTTTGGTGTGTTTAGATTCGATCCCCACAATGACCAGAAACTGGTTTTTGTTGTGTGAGTTCAGTCCCACAATGACCAGAAACTAGTGTTTGGTGTGTTTAGATTCGATCCCCACAATGACCAGAAACTGGTTTTTAGTGTGTGAGTTCAGTCCCCACAATGACCAGAAACTAGTGTTTGGTGTGTTTAGATTCGATCCCCACAATGACCAGAAACTGGTTTTTAGTGTGTGAGTTCAGTCCCCACAATGACCAAAAACTAGTGTTTGGTGTGTTTAGATTCGATCCCCACAATGACCAGAAACTGGTTTTTAGTGTGTGAGTTCAGTCCCCACAATGACCAAAAACTAGTGTTTGGTGTGTTTAGATTCGATCCCCACAATGACCAGAAACTGGTTTTTAGTGTGTGAGTTCAGTCCCCACAATGACCAGAAACTAGTGTTTGGTGTGTTTAGATTCGATCCCCACAATGACCAGAAACTGGTTTTTAGTGTGTGAGTTCAGTCCCCACAATGACCAGAAACTAGTGTTTGGTGTGTTTAGATTCGATCCCCACAATGACCAGAAACTGGTTTTTAGTGTGTGAGTTCAGTCCCCACAATGACCAGAAACTAGTGTTTGGTGTGTTTAGATTCGATCCCCACAATGACCAGAAACTGGTTTTTAGTGTGTGAGTTCAGTCCCCACAATGACCAGAAACTAGTATTTGGTGTGTTTAGATTCGATCCCCACAATGACCAGAAACTGGTTTTTAGTGTGTGAGTTCAGTCCCCACAATGACCAAAAACTAGTGTTTGGTGTGTTTAGATTCGATCCCCACAATGACCAGAAACTGGTTTTTAGTGTGTGAGTTCAGTCCCCACAATGACCAGAAACTAGTATTTGGTGTGTTTAGATTCGATCCCCACAATGACCAGAAACTGGTTTTTAGTGTGTGAGTTCAGTCCCCACAATGACCAGAAACTAGTGTTTGGTGTGTTTAGATTCGATCCCCACAATGACCAGAAACTGGTTTTTAGTGTGTGAGTTCAGTCCCCACAATGACCAGAAACTAGTGTTTGGTGTGTTTAGATTCGATCCCACAATGACCAGAAACTGGTTTTTAGTGTGTGAGTTCAGTCCCCACAATGACCAGAAACTAGTGTTTGGTGTGTTTAGATTCGATCCCCACAATGACCAGAAACTGGTTTTTAGTGTGTGAGTTCAGTCCCCACAATGACCAAAAACTAGTGTTTGGTGTGTTTAGATTCGATCCCCACAATGACCAGAAACTGGTTTTTAGTGTGTGAGTTCAGTCCCCACAATGACCAAAAACAGGTTGTGTGTTTGCCCGGACCCAAGATATACAGAAAACCTGAAAGGTCCCCACAATTGACCACTGTGTCAGGTTTATAACATTTGTAGTTAAATATTTGTAATCTGAAGTGATACTTTTAAACAGGCTTTTTAGCTTTTGTCAAATTATTTTTTTTTGGTCTCTAGGATCATAGGAAAAGGCGGTCCCCACTATGTAGCAATTTTGCCAGGTGGCCTCCACAATGCACAAAAACAAGTATGTGTGTGTGTGTGTGTGTGTGTGTGTGTGTGTGTGAAAATAGCGATTTCCTGGCAACAGATGTAAACAAAGCAGCCCTGAGCTCATAAATGCTAACGTTACTTTAAATTAAAATGACAACGAAACTTTCCGATGACAATCGGTTACCTTCAAAGATACATTCATATAAAACCGCCCCACCACAAATAAATCAATGAAATACTGTGTCGTTATTGTGAATAAGAACATATTGAGTGATTTGATAGTTTACATGCCAATTCAGTAGCTTAACGTTACTCACCTGATTGTTGAAGAGCCTCCGCTATCGATCGCCAACATTTATCTTTTTTTATTCTGTCGTGGTAGTTCCTCGATGAAACATCATAAAGGCAAGCATATTGTTGCCATAGCTCCACAAAGCTTTCTTCCATGTCATAAGTCCACCTAGCAGCACAGTCATCTCTCTTTCGTTTTGCCATGTTTAAAAGCCGTGTACTGAAGAGATTCTGTGCTCCTATTGGTCAGCGTCACCCATGTGACGCAAGCCATCGTGGAAGACGAAAAAAAAATTAAACATGCTAGACTTTCTATGTTTACGTCGTAAAGCATCGCAGACATGACATCGGTTGTCGCGCACTATGACACACTACACGAGATGAAACGATTGAATCTTGTGTCCCGACGCCCATTGTTGTATACGAATCCTCAAGACAACCTACGACAAACAAATCGTCCCAAAATCGGGCTAAAATCGTGTAATCTGACCGAGGCTTAAGCCACACTACCTCCCTGAAATTAGTTTTTGCAGGGTTGTCTGTAATTACATTTCTCATAATGCTTTTAAATGCTTAATAAACTATATTTCATCGCACAACTGACTGTCTGCCTGTCTAAAGTAACATTTTAACATACATTTTGTTTGATATGTTGTCTTATAAATAGTTTTGCCGTTTTAATCAGAATTTGGCGCGGTTTTGATAATCTACCGTTGGTTTCGCCTCGCGATGATGACGTCATAATTCGCGCGCTTCAGCTGAGTTTCTGAGGTGAGCAGTTCAGGCTATTTCACGTAATAGTAAAATACATGTTACATAGTTTGTTTAATCAATGAATAGTTTTTTTTATCGGACTCAGTGCTGTTTGTGTGCCTGCTAACATGTATAGCTATCCAAAGAAGGCTTTGTGGTCTCTCTTCATACAAAACGATAAGAGACAACTGTTTTGTTGTTGTGAATGTAACATTAGTTATTAGAAAATACAATTATATTTAGATTCAATCAGGCAGATAAATAAATAAAGATGTCAGTGTCTTTATATTAGCCTATTGTTTTTTCTGTCTCACTTGAGATGTAATTGTCACATTAGAACGATTTCCCAGGATTTCATCATTTATTGTGACTCAAACAATCAGTTTCTATCAGCAAACAAAGAAAGATGATCTGCTGCTGATCCTGAATGGCTTGTTTTAATGAGTGTTTATAGTCTGATTATCATCGATATTATCAGAATATTCCTGAAAATCCTCTTTATTTCATGTCAATAGATCCTGTTTTCACCTCATTCATTATGCTGATGACTTCATGTTAATTGCCACATTAAGCTCGTTTTATTGCTATTAACAGACTTAAGTCAACAATACAATCAGTTATTTTGGCATTACAAGATATAACTAAGTATCATAATTGCATTTATTTAATGAATCTGTGATAAACCTTGTTTCATATAAAACACAAAATAAATATAATTTGTGAATTAGTATAGAACACTTTGATAGATAGGTTAATATTATAATTAAGTTGTAACTAAGTATACTATTTTAATCAGGAATGGATTTATTGATTTTTATTCATTTCAATCTAAGTGAAGACGGGTATCAGAGCATCAGATTGAAGTGCAATCTGCAGAGACAGAGTTTATTGAAGGACAGAGAGAACATGCGAGATCCAGAACCCTGCAGAATGAAACACACTGAAGAACAAACAGGTTGTGTTTATACTTCATCAATGAGACTGAGGAACATTAAGAATATAATAAGAGAGAGCTTCTCTCTCTCTCTGTATATATATATATATATATATTTATTTATTATGTGTATTACGAGACACTTATCCCACAAGATGAGACACGAGACTGGGTTCACGAGAACAAGGCGAGATTTTTAGACATTTTTTTAATGATTAAATATATGGGGGAAAATGTGTCTTTTATTCAACTGAAAAACACAAAATGCCAAAAAAATGTAGGAGCATTTTTAAAATCAACTTAGACTTTATGACATTAAACTTATTTTTTTAATTAATTATAAGCAGTAGTCTAATAAATAACATGTAAACTAGAGCTGCACGGTTCTGGATGAATTGAGAATCACAGATTTTTATTTTATAAATTGGAGATCACGATTCTCTCACAAAAAATAACGTAATTTACGAGTGGTTTTGACAAAATGTCAATTTCTTAAATCTTTTAATATTCATTTGAACATAGGGCTGTGACGATAACCGCTTTACCGCGGTAAGGAGATGCCAATCGCAGACTTTTTTTCACGGACCGGACCAGATTTCTTGCAACGCGGGAATAAAACACGGTAGCGGTAAATCTGGTGTAATTTGAACAGGAGTGGGCGGTCTAACAATATCCCGTTCCCGACATCTTTTCAGAACAGCATAATGTGTTTTTACTCCCTCTTATTGCTCACGCGCTGCACGCATGGACCAGTGCATCTGTGTCATGTATTTTATTGCACAGCACGTGCATAACGGCTCCCTGACAGAACAGGCGGGCTGTCGATGAGCAGGGCCGGCGCGTGCATTTAGGCGAACTAGGCAGTCGCCTGGGCGGCAGCAAAGTCAGAGCAAAGTCAGAGCAGTCTGCTTCATAGTAATGCTGCTCCCGCGGCACCCCCAACCGAGTGTCCTCAATAGGCTACTCTACATGCAAAACATTATAATGTCATTATACATGTAATCAAAACGAATAAAACTATCCAGACATGAATTCCTTTTACTGCTGGTGATGTCTTATGGGTTTTAAAGCCAGACACGCGCTTCTGAAAGGTAAGATTGTATAATGTATGTGTGTGAGAGAGAAAGCGCGGGGGAGATAAAACAAGTGTAATGCTATTTATTAAACATCAAAAATAATGTTTTGTTGTGTTTTAGCCAAGTGGAATACTAAATATTTAGCCCTTATCAGATACAGTGTTTAATTGGTGGAATAAAGCGGGGTGACCGATCCGGCATCAGAGGATGGAGAGGTAAGGGATAATTCGCGCAAACACTTGGTTGACCCCCTTAAGTGATTACCAGCTTCCATCAGTGGCTTTTCTTGTGTGCATATATACTCTAAAAATCACGATTATTTTATAAAAACAATTGTTTTAATGTTTGTGTAGTTTTTGTGTGACCCATCTCCTATATGACAGTCGCAGAGTCTGCGTTTGCATTGAGTGCACGCAGATATTTTGCCTTCTCTTCGGGTGAGAGCAGTTCCCAGTGCCACTGCCTTTTTTTTGGTCAAATATAGGTTTGTTTCATTTAATCTATAAAACCGTAAACGATTTTATTTTATGCAAAGCAAACCAAGTCACCTAAACGAGCCAGATCAGTCTTTTTGCGAATATTACATTTTATTTTTACTTCTAAAATGCTTGTTAAACGAGTTTAAATATAAGAAATATTGTATACACATTTAAACGGTAAAATATGTTGTATTAAGAACTTTATTTGACGAAAATAAAATCATTAAGACAAGAAAGAAAGAAAGAAAGAAAGAAAGAAAGAAAGAAAAAAAGAAAGCAGAGTAAAAAACCATGAAAAGCTAAAACAAAACGAAACCAACAGCAACTATATATAATAATCAAATCAATAATTTTCTAATCAGCATGCTTTAATTTAGTGTCACTAGTGGTTTGCGTCAATACGCTTAAATTAAAATATATTTGGTCTGTGCTCAGGAAGTGTTATTTTAATTCTGCTAAACTTTAATTACTAAAACTCAAATTAAAACCGAGACTAACCTAGAAAACTCCAAAAAATAAAAACTACACTAAAATAACCAAATTATAAAAAAATAAAAAATAAACTTAAATTTATAGCGAAAATTGAAATAAATATTAAAATAAAAACTATTTTAAAAATGAAAACCTACAATAACCCTGACACGACCGTATTTGACTGGAGGAAGAGGATCCACCAGATGAGATGATCGGAGTTCGGAGGTGCTGATCCGGACCGGGTTTGTTCAGATTAAGCCCTGACTATGAATGGCTGTGTACACCAGCTGTTTAGCGCTGCTCACCGAGGATTTAAACAAATTATCCAATATTTCACATGCACCTTTAAAATCATATTTGAGTGAAGTGGGGGCGGCACGGCAGGGTCTAGAGCCCTGAGGATGAGTGATGGAGCAGAATAAGGATGGAGCAAAGTGTAGAGGCGCTGTCCTTGAAGAACATTCAACTCCGACTGCAAAAAGGTCAGAAACCCACGTCAGGCAAGTCTGACTCGGGACATTCTTCTCAGGGATGTTAAATTGTTTGGTTTCATGAAAAATATATTTAATTTTGCCATGTCTAAGCCAACAGTTTTTGTTCATATTTTGTATATAAATTTAAATGAGGATGTCTTTTTTTTCTCTGCCACACTTTTCCTACTGTGTTGACTGCAAAAGGTTAAACAAATTTTGTAGTTTGACAAGACCAATAAAAATAACAAATATGCTGTTTTTACGTTTTTGGACAAACTGATATTATTAAAAAAAAGTTCTCTCTCTGCGACACTTATTATTATGTTGACAACAAAATGTAAAACTAATTTGATTTTGGACAAGACGAATAAAATAAATAGCCTAAAATAAAATATATTTTTTTGCAGACTTAATTTTTTTTTTTTATTATCTCTTTCTCTTTCAGTAGTGGAAGTTTAATTGTGAGATTCTGGAAACTAGATATATTTAGCGGGAACAGTCGGGTCAGGATGAACAAAAACCTCTTTTATTTTGCACTTTAAAAAGGTTGTTATTATTAATGTAGCCTAACGAATCGTCCAATAATATTAATTACATCCTAATTTGCTGTTACAGCCTATGCGTTTCAACAAACACAGTATTCAACAAGTTGCGTTTGGACAAGTGCGTTTATATCCACAGAGTCTTACCCGAAAAACAATTTCTAAAGAACACATCTCACGGCTTGTTGTTTCTGCAGCTTGCTCAGGTTGTTATTCTTTTGATAATTTGTTGTACAAAGAATGGGTTACAAACGATGACGAAGACTGTTCCATAATTCCTATTAAACTCAGAAGATATTGAAAAAAACAAAGTTATAGAGATTAATATTATTTTGTTATTATTGTTAATTTAATTAGCTGTTTTAAGAATAAATAAGATGACTTTATTGTTAATTTATGTTAATTTACAAGCTTACAAGCTGCATGCGTTCTTGATCAAGTCATTCAGGGCTCTACTCATTCTTCCCACTGGTCGCTACTTTCTCAGTTTTTTTTGTGATACAACATTATGATAAAAGTTCATCAGCATGCATTGATTCATCTAGTTTATAGCTATATGGTAACAAAAGTGTTCAACATTCAACCCGTTCTTTTTCATCAGTATTATTTATGTCACCTTCTCTGGTTTAAAAAGTGGTATCTTACTTTAGTTCGAAAACCAAATCCTCCGTTGCTCAGTCTGCTGCGTGCACCTTCGCGCTCATGCATATGCAGTGAGTGTAGGCTCTACCCACAAAGCACTCCTGCTGAAAGAGCATCTCTTCACGTGATCAGTGAAATCTGACTCCTGCTACAATGTGCTGCGGCTCTGCAGCAAGCAGAAGCAGAAGCAGAAGCAGACGCTTTGGAGCAGCAGACCATGCACTTGCACAAGTGCGACCACGGCAATTTTTTTTACTTGGGGGGGGGGGGGGGGGGGTCGTGCGATTAACCGCCATACCGCGATATTTGTTGTTGCTTTACCACGGTAAGAAAAAATCCAATACCATCACAGCCCTAATTGAGATGCACTTGTATGTCTAAGATCCGTTTATAATGGCTTATGATTTGAATGTAAGTTGTATGCAAATTTCTGTAAATGTGTTATATTTTTGTTATATTATAATAAAATAAAAAAGGAACCCTCCACTGAAGCGAGCGAATGATGACGTCATCATCGCGAGGCGAATCCAAGGTAGATGATCAAAAACGCATCAAATTCTGTTTAAAACTACAAAATACCATAAAACAACATATCAAACAAAAATAATGTTAAAACAGTTACTGACATAGACAGACAGGTGGCCAGGTGTAAGGTGAAATTTAGTTTATTAGGCATTTAAAAGCTTTATCGATAAATGTAATTATGGGAAGCCCCAAAAGCAATCATAATATTTCACGTAACTAAAATTCTGAAATTATTCATTCATGGCGAAGGAAAAATCAACAGACAACAAACGTGGACAATAACAGTTTAATACTTGAAGCAAATATAAAGTAAAAGACAGATCTCTCTCTTTATTGAGTAACAAGATATAAAGCATCTCAAGTGAATAAAAGTGAAGATGGATCAGATGCAAACCTACATGACAGAATATCTTACACCTGCATTTTGTACACTGAACAAAATTATAAACACAACACTTTTGTTTTTTCCCCCCTTTTTCATGAAGTGAACTCAAAGATCTAAGACTTTTTCTATGAACACAAAAGGCCTATTTCTCTATAATATTGTTTCACAAATCTGTCTAAATCTGTGTTAGTGAGCACTTCTCCTTTGCTGAGATAATCCATCCACCTCACAGGTGTAGCATATCAAGATGCTGATTAGACAGCATGATTATTAATTTTGTTCAGTATAAAATACACCCTAAGCGGAAGAATAGCTAATTGTTTTAAAAACAACAGTGAAGATGAAATTAAAAACAAATCAGCCTCTTTTTCAACTTAATGAACATGACCATTTTGAACCCGTAAAAAGCTTCTACAAATATGCATAAGGACATAAAAGGAAACTAATGATAAAGCATAATAATATAATTAATATCATAAAGCAAAGTTGTAGACAATAATAAAACTTTAGATATTGTTCTTGGGGGGGGGAGGGACTCTATTATTGAGTTGGTCTGATTCTTACAGATGAAGCCGCTGGTCTTGAAGATGAACTTCATTCACTGTGACTAATTTAGATGATGTTTCTTATGACAGATTAATATGGAAGAGATGTGGTGTAGCACCTGAAAGCACAGGACCTGAAGATAAACTATTTAATATGATTGTGTATTTTATGTTTCCATACAGAAGATGATTGACCGAAACTCTTCCCGCATGCAGTGCAGTGATAAGGTTTCTCTCCAATGTGAATCCTCTCGTGTGATTTCAGGGATCCTGACTGACTGAAACTCTTGTCACAGTGTGAACACTTGTAAGGTTTCTCTCCAATGTGAATCCTCTCGTGTGATTTCAGGGATCCTGACTGACTGAAACTCTTGTCACAGTGTGAACACTTGTAAGGTTTCTCTCCAGTGTGAATCCTCTCGTGTGTTTTCAGATTTCCTGACCGACTGAATCTCTTGTCACAGTGTGAACACGTGTAAGGTTTCTCTCCAGTGTGGATCATCTGGTGCCGTTTCAAATCTCCATCTGTAATAAAAGTCTTCTCACACTCAAAGCACATATATTCTCTCACACCAGTGTGTATCTTCTGATGTAGTTTTAAACTGTACAGTTCTGAAAAACTCTTTCCACAGAAAGAACATGAATGTGGTTTCTCTTTTAAATGAACTCTCAGGTGTTTCTTCAGATTTGAAGCACACACAAATGTTTTTCCACATTGATCACATTCATGCGGTTTCTCTCCAGTGTGGATCTTCATGTGACTCTGAAGGGTTGATGATTGTGTGAAACTCATCCCGCACTGATCACATGTGAACGGTTTCTCTCCAGTGTGGATGATCATGTGTCTCTTGAGACTCTGTTTGTATGTGAAACTCTGTCCACACTGAGTGCAGGTGACGCTTTTCTTGTCTCTTCTTTTCTGTAAATAAATACTTTCAGTCTGTGAGTGAGTTGTTTCTCCAGTTTTGACATGATGTTGTTTCTCCTCCATTAGGTCTGAAATTAAAGTTAAAAAAGGAAAAAATATAATGAAATAATGTGAAGTGAAAGCAGACAACAGCTACACCAAATTATGATCTTTTTTTTTTTTATTACAAAATAAGGTACAATTATCTATATAAGAAAATACAGTTACATCCAGAATTTCTGTAGTAAGAACTATTTAATAATCAATCATTTCTAATTTATAATTTTTCCTAATTAAATTGTATTATTGTTTCATACTACAAACAATTATTTAAATGTTCTGCACAGAATAAGGTAGAAAATATACTTTGTAGTTTCTGTACTGTAATAATTGATATGTCAATTAGCACTGCATCATTCATAAATTGTATTTATTGTCTTAATGTTTCATCAGTTCATTCTGCTTTTTATTCAGCTCAGCTGCAGATATAGTCTGGCCTGTTCTTTGAGCCAGAGATCACTTCTCTTTCAGTGCGAAAACTTATTTATATCATTTTCATAAAATAAAATGCTATAGTATGTAACTTTTCCTCTCCATCGACGAATGATGATTCTGAAAGAAAAAGTGCGGATGTCTGTTTGCTATGACAACAAACGCTACTTTCAAGCATCTGATTATTAGATAAACCTTGCGCTCTTATTTCAAGGTTGTTGTTAATGCTGTGGTTATTGTAATTATTAATTGTATTTATCATTCAATGGAACTGTGTGTATTAGACACTTACATTTTTGCTCCGTCCATGCAATAAATGCACAGCCTTCGACTGCTCAGGTAATGTCGTCGGTATGACCGAGAGCCATTGAAAAACTACAGAAAAGTAAAACTACATCACTATAGCATTACTGGCCACGAGTACTAAGAGCTCATACATCAGCTACTCAACAAATGTATCAGTGAGACGAACACAATCCTGTGACAGACGGTTAATAGTGGAGCGCGTGAAGGAGAGATGTGAGGCACGAACACTGTTCAAGGTCTCCATTCATTCGTGCTTGTAGTAATTTAATGTGTATATATTTTAAAAGCATTGAATCGCTATAGAAATCACGATTCATTCTATTCTTAGCATTTTAAATCGATTACTGTCTGAAATCGACCATTCAAAAATTGAATGAGGAAACCCTGTTTTCTACTAATTCACATATTAAGCATTTATGTTTACCTGCTGGCTGTGTTCCTGTGGCTCAGTGGTAGAGCATTGCGTTAGCAGCGCAAAAGGTTGTGGGTTCAATTCCCAGGGAACATGCATAACCTGAATGTACTGTAAGTCGATTTGGATAAAAGCGTCTGCTAAATGCATAAATGTAAATGTATAAACTGCATTCATGTTTCTGTCACTATAGCAAATTCCTCGTATGTGTAAACATACCTGACAATAAAGATTATTCTCATTCTCTCTATTTATAGTAAAATATCTGAATACAAATTCACACATGCATTTCAGTTTGTCTGTTAGATTTTTGCATTTAATATTTACAAATGTTACAATTTTAAGAATAAAATCAAAAGAATAAACAGAAGTACAGTTATGTAACCGAGAAATAAATCAGTGTTTCCATAATTCCTTCCATTTGTGTTTAAAGTTTTGTTCCTTGGTTTTTACTTTTGTTTTGGTTTACATTAAACAGTTTAACACAGACTAATGAAATAAATGCTGTTAGGACATCTGTATCTTGTAGATATCACAATAGTGACTGCATAGTTTAAGTCTGATGATAAGAATTAAATTAACTTTAACTGGCAATTTACAGGAGCTCAGCATAATGAATGAGGTGAAAACAGGATCTATTGTCGTGAAATAAAGAGTATTTTCAGCAGCTTTATTAATATTGATGAGACTCAGACTATAAACACTAATTAAACAAGACATTCAGGATCAGCAGCAGATCATCTATCTTTATTATAATATTTATAGTGACTCCACACACTGAAACAATCATACACACGAATTAATAAAAAAAATAAAAATTGCCCATGAATTTAAATAAAAAACATTTATTTTGGTGTTTTAGCCATTGATGGGAAAAAAAACTCGATACATCTCGCTGAAGATCATGACATCAAACTGTCGTCACACGTGCAGCACATCTAACACATAGTATCTTTTTCTCTTAATATACTCATTACCAAACAGTTACAATCATAGAAATGACATTAATTGAATAACCAATATACAGGAGGGAGAGAAAAGAAGGCTTACCCATTGTAGCTTCGATCGTTTTCTGATGAACTACTTCTTCTTCTTCGATTTTATGGCTGGTAGCACTAACATTAAGGTGCATTATCGCCACCTACTGTATTGGAGTGTGGACCAGAGTTTACCCATTCCATAAAAACAGCTCTGTTCTCTTGAGATAAAGAAATAAACTCTCTAATCCACGAGTAACTATATTTTTAAGCTTTAATTCATCCACTCCCATCTTTCTAAGTTCATTTTTGATTATTTCTCGTTCATTAGTATACTTTTGACAAACACATATAACATGTTCTACTGATTCCTCTTCTCCACAGTGCTCACATAATCCTGTTGGATGTTTCTGATGACGCGCATGGACAAAATACCAAACGTCTACAATATTTACACCACCAGGGGACACTCAAACACCATTAAATATCATTTACAGTCTAATTTCATGGAATTCAACACTGTGAATTATTATAATCTTTATTATATTTTTGATTCGGTTACATCAACAGACTTCAGCAAACGACACGATCGGTTATTGAGGCATTTACAACTAACACAACAGCATTTATTAATTAATCTGTGATGAACCATGTTTCATATAAAACATAGAACTAGAACATATCAAACTAATTAAGGTAAACTCAGTTCATTAGTTCTTTCACATTTTAATGTCTTAAATTGTTTATATTTGGTGCCTTTTAACTGTGTGATATTTGATATTGTTTACTTTTAACTGTATATTTTTTTCTTCTTTATTTCTGTTTATTAATGAGAGAAAAGATCAATTAAAAAGCCAAAAGGAAACAAAAACACTCAAATGCTTTTAATTAAACCAGTGTTTTCCAATAACTTTAATAAACCAGCTCTGATATGGCCTCCCTTTAATAAGTATTTCATAATAATAATATCATACTCTCCTTTCTTTCTAAACTCTTCTAATAACTGTTCTCTATCCTCCACAATGCATGATGACATGTTCAAGCGTTTCACCTCCTCCACACCAATCACAGAGACCTGTTGGATGCTTAGACATGAACGTCTTTGATTTATTAAGTCCAGTGTGGCCTATTCTAAGTCTGGATACTTGTGTCTGTATTGAATGCATATGTCTTCCTTTGTTTTCCATTTACCACTGATGTTACCATCTTTGCATTACTATTTTATTATTGCTTTAATTTCATATCTATTATATGATACTGTCATTTCTATTCTGGTGACTGAATATTTTGCTTCAATACTCAAGGGAGCATAACTATAATCTGAGCATAATAAAACCTTTCTTTTAAACCTGCCTCACTTATCCACCTTAAAGCCATGATTATTGAAATTAACGCCTGAAAAAACTGATAATTTAATTGAAATGGTTACTTTTCTGTAAATGTATGATTTAGGAATGACATGCTCTACTGTCAGAAAAAAGGGTACGGTTGGGGTCCGTTTGCAAACACTTAGGGTACAAATGGTGAAGTTGTACCCTCAATGGGTCATAGTTGCACCTTAGGGTACTTATGTGTACCATTTAAGGGTAAAAAAGGTACAAATATGTTTCCAACTGACAGAGGGTCCCTGTTTGGACCATTTCGTCCCCAAATAAAGGTACAATCACTCATGTCACAAAATGAGTAAGCCAAAGTGTACGAAATGGTCACCCAAAATAGATTGAACATAGCAAGATAATCATTTTCATGAGTTGTTGGTTATTTGGAAGAGAGGCACAAAATAACCAAATATATTTAAGAGCCCTAGTAACGTTACATCTTTACTGACTAACGTTAGTTCTGAACAGTACACAAGCACATGCCATGTTATTGATTATGCATATGTTATTAATAATAACTTTTAAACATAAAACGAATGTATTAAAGTAGGCCTGTATTTCTAATTGTAATTTTGAACTGATATAAGTTTTATTTTTAACTTAGAGTTAGAGAATACATGTACTCATCTTTCTTAGCAAAAGCACAATGTAGACAAAACCATTTCACGTTTATGTAACATTATATGGAGTATTACAGTAGTATAGTTTACTTTGCTTCAAAGTTCAAGTACGCATTTTCGCAGTCGGCCTTCTTTAAATTTGTGTCGTCCAATGGATTGTAGCCCGCGCGGTGCATTTTAAGCGTGCGAAGAAGAGTCTCGATCACTGTCTTGCAGTCGAGTAATGTTAACGTTAAGTTATGCGAAAAGTTATGTCTTCATGTCTGGCTAAATAAAATAATTGTAATAACAACACGCTTAAAATGCAATAGCAATGGGATGGTTTTGTCAGGCCAAAAAGTGTTTTCAAATAATGGTTTCCCTCACGCGTCAGGTAACGTTAACGTAACGTGCATAGCCAACGTCACAGACACAAAGTCAAGTAAACAGGAATCGAAAGGGAACAAACGGATTTTCACAGTAACGTTACTACTAAACTTACCACTAAATTTCTGTTCTTCATCTTCAGTGACGTATTCCAGCTTCTTTCAATTTTTCAAGAAGATCCTCCGTCGACAATGCCTGAAGTGAGACAGCCATGATGTCGAATAACCGACGTACGGTGCACAATCTCTTCTTCACAACAGCGTTGAAACGGCCATACAAGCGGTTCAAATCCATCGCGTTTTGTGTGACTCGGCTTTAACCACAGATAAAAAAAAAATAGTTTCCCAGAATTGTCTTACTAACGTTAACATTACTCTAACGTTACCTGTGTTCACTCTCCGGATGCGAGCGAACGCCTGTCCCGTTTTATTTTAACGCTTCTCCTACCTAACGTTAGTCAGTCTGAAATTATATAATTTACGAATATCATCCGTGTTGATTTATTATTTATATATAAGTTTTATTTGGTACATATTTGAATAACGTTCTAAACTTAAGTCCATGTGAGTTCTATTAATTTGTCCTGCAGATCGAGGCGTTAACGTTACGTCGGCATCGAGCCCTTCCAAGGACAGCAAGTGAAATATGTTTACCATTATTTCTCAAAACTGGTAACGTTAAACTCGTGAAATAAGTTTCTAGTCTTTGAGCTGCTAATTTAAATAATTTAGCTTCTAACTGTACACTCTCAGAAAAAAAGTACATCTCCGTTAGTAGTGTACGTATTAGTACCTTTTAGTACTAATTAGTACCAAGTGACAGAAGTTTTCAACTCTGGCCCGCGAGATCCACTCTCCTGCAGAGTTTAGCTCCAACCTTGATCAAACTGTTTTTATACTGATAAATGTCCATTGAAAAATACATAGATTTTATTGTTGCTGTTAAAACCTCGAGCTCACACTGATCATTTAACTTTTTTCTTTCAGAAAATTAGGTGGATGGGGAAACAATAGCGTGTGGCCTCACAGAGAACATGATCTTAATATTTATTTCAAGGCTCCTTTAAAAAACAGGCCAAGTTTAGCAAATTTGTACAGGAGATGAAGGAGGTGGTAACAATAACACTAGAACCAGTGCCAGCAGAATCCTATCAACAAACTTCGACTACAGAAATGTAAGTATAACATTGAGTATTTTGTATTATATTTTTCCTGTGTTTAGTGGTTGACCGATATTTTATTTTTTTATTCCTGATGCTGATATCTTAGAAAGCAGGGTGACCAAGCAGCACACACAAAGAAACTCAGTTAACATGCTGTGCTAAACATTCAACATTTGAAGATTTTATATTTATAATATGCTGTACGATACAGTTAAGGGCTGGAACGACGCAACCACTTAATCAATTACGTAAATTAGTTGATTTGCAAGAAATGTGTCAATTTGTCACACTGTTCATATTCAGCTGATATTACAAAAAATCTGATCTGACCTAAAGTCTGCATGCTCTGTAAACTGAAATAGCAAACCACAGCAGCACAGTTTCTATGTAGTTTCTATCTGAAAAGAAAGAAAACATCCGGGGCCCTCTTACCTCAAAACAATGAGACGGCAGCGAAATTATTGGATTATTAAATATGATTTTAAATTTGATCCAATAGGCAATTGCTGTCATTGGTTAGGATGCATCATCTGTTGAGGGTCATGTGAATGTCCTGCATATCCAGTACAGCAAGGTGCGACCAGACATCTTGGTGGTCAAAGACCTAATGCGGGCAAAATTTGCATGGCTAAGATGGGAGATACGAGATGGAATGACTGTGGAGAAGATTCCCTTTCTTAAAAACACCCTCAGGGTCAGTGATCTCAGATTTTTTATCCGTTCTCAGCTTAAAAGAAATGTTGAATGCCAATATAAACCAAACAGTATGCTAAAATGATCATTTATGTTTAACTCTTTTGTAAAAAATAGTGTAATTTTCTGAGCCTTCAGGGAAACAAATATGTGTGCATTCAAGCTTAGAAATATTTGTACAGTGATATTACTAAAGGGAAATGGCAACAAAGAATATTAGAATATCTAGTTTTAATTTTTTTGTTAATGTAAATGATTAACTTTCTCTTTTTGTCACTTTTCAGTTGTGTGATGAAGTTGATCGAATGCATTCATGAACTGTCAGTTCAAGCCACCGCTTCAAGGACGGCTTTACCAGTATTGTGCCAAAGGTGCTTGAGCTTGTTCAAAGAAATGCTCCATTGTCCAAAGTCTACAAAGAAGCATGAGAAGAGATGCTTGCAGAATATCTACCAGGTATTGACATAAAACATAGTGGTTCTTTTTTAAGAACTGATAGTTTTGTTAATTAAAATTATAGTGCTCCACAAATATATTTGTTGAAACTGTGTGCTTAGTGCATACAGTATCTCTATGAGAAACGGATCTAGCAGTGGGTGACATGACCAACATCTTGTATCAAGATATGTGTAACTTTATTTTTATGATAATAATACGTCACATTATATTTACTCTTGCAGGGAAAAAAAGTTTAATTATAGGAGAAGTTCACTTCCAGAACAAAAATGTACAGATAATGTACTCACCCCCTTGCCATCAAATATGTTCATGTCTGTCTTTCTTCAGTCGTAAATAATTCTTTGAGGAAAACATTTCAGGGATGTTCTCCATATAGTGGACTTAGATGGTGTCCGTGAGTTTCAATTTCCAAAATGCAGTTTAAATGCAGCTTCAAAGGACTAAACGATCCCAGCCGAGGAAGAAGGGTCTTATCTAACAAAATGATCTTCATATTTTTTTTTTTTTTTTTTTTTTACCACGGTAAAAAAAAAATCCAATACCGTCACAGCCCTAATGGAGATGCACTTGTATGTCTAAGATCCGTTTATAATGGCTTATAATTTGAATTTAAGTTGTATGCCAATTTGTTCTGTAAATTTGTTATATTTTTGTTATATTATAATAAAATAAAATAAAGAAACCCTCCACTGAATCAAGCGAATGATGCCGTAATCATCGCGACGCGAAACCAACTTAGATGATCAAAAATGCACCAAATTCTGTTTAAAACTACAAAATACCATAAAACAACGTACCAAACTAAAATAATGTTAAAACAGTTACTGACATAGACAGACAGGTGGCCAGGTGTAAGGTGAAATTTAGTTTATTAGGCATTTAAAAGCTTTATCGATAAATGTAATTATGGAAAGCCCCAAAAGCAATCATCATATTTCACGTAACTAAAATTCTGAAATTATTAAATCATGGCGGAGGAAAAATCAGCAGAAAAAAACGTGGACAAAAACAGTTTAATACTTGAAGCAAATATAAAGTAAAAGACAGATCTCTCTCTCTATTGAGTAACAAGATAGGAAAACATCTCAAGTGAATAAAAGTGAAGATGGATCAGATGCAAACCTACATGACAGAATATCTTACACCTGCATTTTGTACACTGAACAAAATTATAAACAACAGTTTTGTTTTTGCCCCCCTTTTTCATGAGCTGAACTCAAAGATCAAAGACTTTTTCTATGAACACAAAAGGCCTATTTCTCTATAATATTGTTCACAAATCTGTCTAAATCTGTGTTAGTGAGCACTTCTCCTTTGCCGAGATAATCCATCCACCTCACAGGTGTAGCATATCAAGATGCTTATTAGACAACATGATTATTAATTTACTTATGAGAATTAGTTAGGTTAAGTTCCTATCAAACGCTTTGTGGCGGTATCTCTGAGTACTTCGGGCAGAACAGAGCTGTGTAATGTTTTTTTTTTTTTTTTTTTATTGAGTAAAAAATCTGAGTAGCCCAAAACAAAATGGCCTTAATTAGTATACAAAAAGCATGATCTGGTAAATAAGGCTCAACACAGTAATACCATATTAATTCCAGACAAATGGTATTTATTAATTAATTAATAAAAAAATACAAATAAAAAAAAATTACATTATGATAATAAAAAAGAAAAATTACAACAAATCATTTAAAACAAACAAATTAAAAAGTTTTACTAAGGGCATCTGAAAAGTATTTAAAATCATTTTTAAACACAATAAACAAGGGAGTAGATTTAAAATATAGACATTTATGTATAAAGAATTTAGCTAATAATATAATATTAATCAAGTCATAGAAAACAGAGCACTCTTTGGTTATTCTGTACATTATATCTTGTAAGGTTCGAGTGAAACGATCAGCAATCACACGCTTCTCTATCATCCAGTCCTGCAATGCTCTCCAAACACACTGAGACAAACTACATGTACAAATATATGTTCTGTATCTTCAAATCAATGTTTGCATAGATAACAAGGCACATTTACAAAATTACATTTTGAGTGCAGAAATGTATTGAAGGGATATATATCATTTAATAATTTAAACTGCATTTCTTTTACCTTGGGGAGAATAGGACATTTTAGATAGGCTGTTCTGAAATATTTAACAATGTTTTTGTCAAATGTGTGATCTAATTTATTTCTTAATTACTGGATGATACATTGTCTTATATATTTGTTAGTGCATATTTTATTCTCTATTTCATTATCACCAACATATAACAAAGGAAGGACAGCAGTTATTTTTGAGCAGGAAAGGGAACATCTCATTAACATTTTCATAACCGAAATAATATTTTCATTGCATTAATAACAGTGAAGAATTGCTTTGGATGACAGGCAAATCCGTGTTTTAGAGTGAATGAATTGTAGTCTAACATATTACCACTCTCATCCACTAGATCCAAGACAGCTGCGTAATATACATACAATATACAAATACATAAAGTAATGACCAATAAACAGATAATGTCAAATTAAACGAATTACAAACACAAACGTATAGACATTAATAATAAAATAAAAATTGTTACAAAAAATAAACATTGAACTGAATGACATTACAAGGATATACAAACAATCGTACACAAGGAAAGCATCTAAATACATGGATTTTATTTAAATGTCTCTGTAAATTATTTTAGGAATCTTTGTTTTTTTTATTCTTTATAAGATGAAGTGAGTTTAATTCAATTTTAAAAAGGAGATAGGATGGGTGACTATTTGCTCATTTTTGTTTGTGAATGAAAAATTTACCATATAAAATAATAATTTTCATAGTATGTTCCAGGGGTTTATTTTTAGTATTATCATAATAAAAATAATGTCTTTTAAACTAAAAGAATGTACGACATTGGCAGAATCAAATATATGAGAACCTAGGTCAGACCAAGATTGCTTGGATAAAGGGCCTTCAAAAAACAGATGTTCTAATGACTCCTCTGCTTGTTTGCTAAAGGAACATGAGCTGTCAATGTCCAAATATTTAGAAACATTCAAATTAACAGGATATATTTGATGTAAAAATGTTTAATGTGTTTCCTTTGCCTTATTAGAAATACAATATTTCCAGGTAAGAGCCAGGATCTTTTCCAGTCTATATCATCGACCAAGGACCTCCAGTAGAACTTTCCTCTTGGATACATTTTCTTTTTAAATTGAAAAAGTTGGTGCATATGCCTATTATTACATGTCTTATCTAACAGATCAACACCTTCCAAAAGCAAAGTATACGAGTAACAACTGAACTCCTTGGATTAAATAAAGAGTGACATTTAACAAGGTGAATTAATCCAGGTGAAATAGCTTTAATCACTTTATTAAATTATTTTCGAGGAGTCGGGAAACTATGGTAGCTCATAAATTGCTCATAAGAGAGAATATTTCCTGAGTCATCAAATAAGCAAAGGATACAGGTAATATTATTTTGAAACCACCTGGGGAAAAATAATGATTTATTTCTGATGGTAATATCCCTGTTATTCCATAAACATGTTCTATGGGGTAAAAAACTGTGAACATAGCAAAGTTTCCAAGCAAGGAGACACTGCTGATGAAATTTGGACAAAGCTATAGGTAGCTTAGAGGGTAGATAGTTACATTTCAAAATGAAGGAAAGACTACCAATTTTATCAAAAATATGGTTGGGGATAAAATACCAAATGGATTTAGGATTAGCTAGACATCTTTTAAGACAATTAATTTTAAAAATATTTGTTGTCAGAAAAATCTAAAAGATCAATACCTCCATCTGCTCTACTATTGGAAAGCACTTCCTTTTTTAATTTATGAGCTTTATTTTTCCAAACAAATTTTAAGAAAATATTGTTCATTTCTTTGGCTACTTTATTCTCAACAAATAAGGATAGAGATGGATATACAAAATGAGAAAGACCCTCAGCCTTGGACAATATAACTCTACCATATAAAGATAGGTCCCGTTGTAGCCAGGAATTAAGAATATTTTTGGATTTGACGATCCTGGACGAAAAATTAAAGTGCTGTCTAGCTAGAAGATTTTTGGTGATATAAATGCCTAAATATTTAACTGTGGATTTAATTGGAATATGTTCTATGGAGTCATTATTCAAATCATGAACAGGCATTATCTCACATTTTGACAATGTGATGTCGTCTGCCAATTGTGAAAGCTTCATTTCCCTCCCTAAAACAGAAATTCCTTCTAATTCTAGATTTTGAACAATACTTAGGGATAATAGCTCTGTAACTAATAAAAATAAAAAGGGAGAAATTGGGCAGCCCTGCCTAACACCACACAGTATATCAAATCTATTAGAGGTATTAAAATGTATAACAACAGAGCTATTGATTCCATTATAGAACATAGCAATAGTGTCAACAAAGGCATCCCCAAATCCGAACAACTTTAGAGATTTTAAAAGAAACTGGTGCTCAATCGTGTCAAAGGCTTTATAAAAATCAAGAAAAAGACTATTTGAGTGCACAGAATCAGCATAGTCAAGCAAATCCAAAACTAATCTTATATTATTGGATACATGACGGCCCTTTAAAAAACCAGACTGAGTTTCAGAAATAATAGAATCAAGACTTGTTTTTAATCTATTGGCATACACCAAAGCCAGGACTTTATAATCTACAGTTAAGAGTGTAATGGGGCGCCAATTATCAAAAGAATATCTTTGTTAGCTTTAGAGATAAGATAAATAATCCCTTGTTTCATGGTCACTGTCATCTCTCTTTGAATAATGCATTATTTATACATTTTTACTAAAGGGCTTTTAATAGTATCCCAAAGGTGAGTGTAAAATTCAACAGAAAGGCCGTCAATGCCTGGAGATTTTCCTTTTTTCATCGATTGAAGTGCCTTCCATACTTCTTCGCATTTTAACCCAGACTCACAATATGATTTATAATCCTCATCAATAGCATGGATACAACACTGTATTTTATCAAGAAAGCTATCACAGCTATTAGTATCAAATTTAGAAGAGTAAAGGTTACTAACGAAATTAGAAATCTGAACTATATCCTTACAAACTGCTCCATCAATATTAAGAGCTGAGAGAGATTTTCTCTTTCCATTTCTCTTTTCAAGTACAAAGAAATAGCTAGAGTTCCTTTCGCCTTCTTCTAGCCATTTGGCTCTGGATCTAATAAATGCTCCTTTGGCTAAATCTAAATAAAGTTCATTAATTTTAAAATGTATCTTATTCAACTCTAATTTTTCTTATTCTGAAACATTCTCCCTTGATAATAATTCATTTAACCGACAAAGCAAAATAGATTTAGTTTGAAGCCTAGAGGCTTTCAGTTCTTTACATATTTTAATAGCAATCAATCTAGATTTATATTTGAAGTATTCCCATCTTTCTTTATAGCCGTTATGGATATTAGTAAATAATTCCTTCGCAAGATTAATTATGCTATCATTACATTTAGTATCCTTCAATAGATCATTATTCAATTTCCAGTAACCCCGCATTTTAGAAATAGGTTGCAAACCAACAAGATTTATACAAATTTGCTTATGGTCTGACAAAGGAGCAAAATAATGTAAAATGTCCTTAACAAGGTGAAGAACTGAAGAGGATATAAGAAAAAAAATCTAATCTAGATTTGAGGGATGCATTTTTATTAGACCAAGTATATTCCTGTGAGTCTTGGTTATAAAACCTTCAGGCATCAACCAAAGAGAGATCAGAGCTTAATGATAAAATTACGTTATTCCTTAAAGCAACATTACAGGGTCTAGGAAGATATCTATCTAAAACATCATCCATGCACTCATTGAAGTCACCACCTAAAATCATGTGAGAATCTCTATAGTCCAAAAGTAGTTCTTTAATTTTAACAGTAATATGAGAGAAAAGTTGTTTATTAGAGGGGTGAGAATTATACCCATAAATGTTGCATAAAATTAAAAAAGAATTGTCTAACTTAATAAGAGTCAAGATCCACCTGCCGTCATCTGATCCCACCACTTTTAGTATATCCCCTTTAACCATCTGGTTGTGTTCGGGTCAAATTGACCCGAAAAATATGTTATTTTTCCCGAAAATACTAGTTAACGTTATCGCATTGGACTCAAACTTACTGACTTTGTTCACATAGGGTATAAGTACCTCTCATAATTTTTTTTTAAATTTTCGTTATTTTTTGTGGGTTTTATTTCACCTAGTAACACTTGTGGTGTTCCCGGTCAAAAATGACCGGACTCCAAACAACTGCTTATAAATCTGTCATTATGCTATATTATCACTAAACATTGGATTCATTCTTTTTGTCAACTTGTTTTCTTTCATTTAGGACTGGATTTGTGTTTCTATTTGTATCTGATTAATCATAGGCCTCATTTATCTGAGAGTAGGTGCCTCGTTTTTTGAGTGGAAAAATATTTTTTTATGAATAATTTTCACAATATGAGATAAAAAATTATGAAAATTTGCACTGTTTCTCACACTAGTGTACTTTAATGTTTAATCAGGAGGTTTGCTTTTAAATGCTTTTATTTTGTACAAAATTGCAAAAAGTCACACTTGTGGTGTTCCCGGTCAAAAATGACCGGACTCCGATCAATTGGTTATAAATCTGTCATTATGCTATATTAATCACCAAATATTGGATTCAATCTTTTTGTCAACTTGTCTTCTTTCATTTAGGACTGGTTTTGTGTTTCTATTTGCATCTGATTAATCTTTAGCCTCATTTATCCGAAAGTAGGCACCTCATTTTTTGAGTGAAAAAGCATTTTTTATGAATAATTTTCACAATATGAGATAAAAAAAATTATGAAAATTTGCACTGTTTCTCACACTAGTGTAATTTAATGATTAATCAGGAAGTTTGCTTTTAAATGCATTTATTTTGTTCATAATTTCTTATCTCATATTGTGAAAATTATTCATAAAAAACTATTTTTTCACACAAAAAACGAGGCTCAGATAAATGAGGTCTACGATTAATCAGATGCAAATAGAAACACAAAACCAGTCCTAAATGAAAGAAAACAAGTTAACAAAAAGAATGAATCCAATATTTAGTGATAATATAGCATAATGACAGATTTATAAGCAATTGTTTGGAGTCCGGTCATTTTTGACCAGGAACACCACAAGTGTTACTAGGTGAAATAAAACCCACAAAAAATTACGATTTTTTTTTTTTTTTAATTAATTAATGAGAAGTACTTATACCCTATGTGAACAAAGTCAGTAAGTTTGAGTCCAATGCAATAACGTTAACTAGTATTTTCTGGAAAAATAACATCTTTTTCGGGTCAATTTGACCCGAACACAAACAGAGGGTTAAATTTGTGAATAAGGATCGCGACCCCAGCAGAATGGTTACTGCCATGACTGTAGAAAACTGCATTTTCCCATTGTGTCTTCCAACATTTTTCATCCACATCTCCAGAATGAGTTTCTTGTAAAAAAAAAAAAATCAACCAGCGATACCTACTTGGTTGGCTTCGCCTCGCGGCGGTGCTATTCAGTGTGGGTTTTCTGAGGTGAGTGGTTCGCTGTTGCACGCGGTTGTGAAATACACTTTACATCGTTTGTTTGAGCAACATTTTTACAGAATCATATCTGAATTATTTTCATCAGGTTCGGTGCTATGTATGTGTCTGCTAACACTAATATTTCAAAGAGTTTCTCTTCACATAGAAAACGGTCAGATGAAGGGAAATACTGTGATGTTATGAATGCGGTAAATACAATTCTAACTATACTCAGATACATATGGACGATTAGTCTGAGGCTCATCAATATTATCAGCTGCTGAAAATACTCTTTATTTCATGATAATAGGTTCAAGGTTCTTTATTATTTGTCACATACACAATCATACAGGGTATAATCAGTAGTGAAATGTAAGTCAGGACAGGTCCGCTCAATGGAAAGTGCAAAAAAAAATATATATATAAAAAAATACAAAAAAATAAATAAAAATAAAAAGCAATAAAACAATGACACATAACACAAGAGAATATATATATATATATATATATATATATATATATATATATATATATAAATATAGGTGAGAATGAAAAGGGAACAAATAATAAAATAAAATGAGTAAGATGTGCAATGAGATAAAATGTGCAATACAGTATACTGTGGATTAATAAATATTAATATAAACACGGATGTGCAAGAGAATGTGCAAATAGGTTGTACCGGGTATGTACACAGATCCTGTTTTCACCTCATTCATTATGCTGATGATATGTTAATTGGCACATTAAGCTAATTTTATTGTTGTTAAGACAAGCAAACAACATGATCAGCTATTGTCACATTACAAGATTAAACTATCACAACAATATTTATTCATTAGTCTGTGATAAACCATGTTTCATATAAACCACAAAACTAAAACTAATTAACGTTAAGTTAAATTAAATTAATTGGTGGTAAATTTGCACCCTGCACATTTGTAAAATTATATTTCTTTGTGTGTTTATTATTTCACTTTTTTAAATTCTTACATTGTTTATATTTGGCATCTTTTAATTGTATGTTTTTTATCTTATATATTTTTGTGCCTGTGTATTAATTAAGGGGGGAGGTGATAAATAATAACAAATAATGGACTTACAGATTTTTTTCAGCTCACAGGTATCAGTTTGAAGTGAAGAGTATTTTCAGCAGCTGATAATATTGATGATCCTCAGACTATAAACACTCATTAAACAAGACATTCAGGATCAGCAGCAGATCATTTCACTTTATGCTGAATATTTGCTGGTAGAAACACATTTTTATCAAACATATGATATGAATCTGTAGTTCGAATTTTATTTACCGCACTCATAACAACAAAGTATTTCCCAACAACTTACGGTTTTCTATGTGAAGAGAAACAGACACTTGTTAATTGATCCTGACAATCGATTTAAATAATAAAACTCATTAAATATAAGTGTTTGCAGACACACACATAGCACCGAACCTGATGAAAATCATTCAAATATGATTATGTAAAAATACTGCTCAAAATAACGGTGTGAAGTCAAGTCAAGTCAAATCACCTTTATTTATATAGCGCCTTTAACAATACAAATTGTAACAAAGCACTGCACAATATCAAAATAGGCAAATTTTGTCAATAATGTAAAATTACAGGATTTAACACTCAATTTGAAGTGTAAATAGCGTGAACTGTTTACCTCAGAAAACCGCCAAACTGAAGCTCTCGCGCGACTGATGACGTCATCACCTCGAGGCGAAACCAACAGTAGATGATCAAAACACATGGAAAGACCCAAAGGCAATCATAATATGTCACATAATATCTTTCCATATGTTTGATCATCTACTTTTGGTTTCACCTCGCGGTGATGTCGTCATCAGTCGCGCGAGAGCTTCAGTGTGGGTTTTCTGAGGTAAACAGTTCAGCTGTTTGCACTTCACACCGTTATTTTGAGCAGTATTTTTACTGAATCGTAACGTTATCCGATTTATTTTCATCAGGTTCGGTGCTATATGTGTGTCTGCAAACACTTTATATTTAAATAGTTTTATGATTTAAATCGATTAATCAAATTGTCATTTAAATATATATTTCTTAACGATATTTCCCCTCACTTTAAATTCTTATTATCAACTGAAAGGTTATATATATATATATATATATATTTTTTTTTAAATAAGATCAAAAGGATTAACAATAAAAAAAATAATAATAATTCACAGCCTTCTTTGATCATATTTACCAAAGGTGCCAATATGTTTGGCCATGATTGTATATCAATTAGGTGTTTATTATTTACAAATAATAAAGTTCTTAAATCTAGATTCACCCAAAAATTAAAATTGTCATAATTTACTCAACATTATGTCAGTCCAAGCCTTTATGAATTTCTTTCTTCTGTCGAACATAATTTGAGAAATTCAAGATATGTTTGTCCATACAGTAGAAATCAAGGGTAACCAAAATTTTTTGGTAACATTCTACAAAATCTTCTTTTGTGTTCAACAGAAGAAAGTAAGTCATACAGGTTTGGAATGACATGAAAGTGAAGAAATTATCACCAAATTTATTAGCAGTAACTTTCCAGCAGTTTAGCTCAAAATCAATGCTTTTCAAGTGCTTTACCAGTAGACACCATTATAGTTTCCATTAAAACCAAGACAATTCCCATTATAACCATTAAATCCAATTTTATTGTGTTTTGGGCAGGGTTCTATTGTTTTTTTCAGCAGCACAGCTAACAGTCTGATGAAAAAAGTGAAACTTTCATATATTTTAGATTCACTGCATGTAAAGTAAAACATGTCAAAAGTTTTTTTGTTTTAATTTTAATGATTAGAGCTTACAGATCATGAAAGTCAAAAATCAGTATCTCAAACTATTAAAATATTTACATTTTGAGTTTCAATAAATGACCAAATAAATTTATACAGTATAAATTCTAGGTATCTCTTGTTCTTTGAAACCACAATAATGGAGAAGACTGCTGACTTGGCAATGATCCAGAAGACGATCATTGATGCCCTCCACAAAGAAGGCAAGTCACAGAGGGTCATTACTGAAAGGTGCGGCTCTTCACAGAGTGCTGTATCAAAGCATATTAAATGCAAAGTTGACTGGAAGGAAGAATTTGGGTAGGAAAATATGCACAAGCAACAGGGATGACCTCAAGCTTGAGAATAGTCAAGCAAAGCAGATTCAAACACTTGGAAGAGCTTCACAAGGAGTGGACTGAAGCTGGAGTCAGTGCATCAAGAGTCACCACGCTCAGACATCTTCAGGAAAAGGGCTACCAAGCCACTTCTGAACTAGAAACATCGTCAGAAGCATCTTATCTGGGCTAAGGAGAAAAAGGACTGTTACTCAGTTGTCCAAAGTCCTCTTTTCAGATGAAAGTAAATTTAGCATTTAATTTGGACATCAAGGTCCCAGAGTCTGGAGGAAGAGTGGAGAGGCACAGAATCCATGTTGCTTGAAGTCCAGTGTGAAGTTTCCACAGTCAGTGATGATTTGGGCTGCCATGTCATCTGCTGGTGTTGATCCACTGTGTTTTATGAAGTCCACAGTCAACGCAGCCATCTACCAGGAAATTTTAGTGCGCGTCATGCTTCCTTCTGCTGACAAGCTTTATGGAGATGCTGATTTCATTTTCCAGTAGGACTTGGCGCCTGCCCACACTACCAAAGGTACCAAAATCTAGTTCAATGACCATGGTGTTACTGTGATTAATTGGTCAGCAAACTCACCTGACCTGAACCCCATAGAGAATCTAGATGAGAGACAACAGACCCAACAATGCAGATGAGCTGAAGGCCACCGTCAAAGAAACCTGGGCTTCCATACCACCTCAGCTGTGCCACAAACTGATCATCTCCATGCCACGCCGAATTGAGGCAGTAATTAAAGCAAAAGGAGCCCCTACCAAGTATTGAGTACATATACAGTAAATTAAAATACTTTCCAGAAGGCCAACAATTCACTAAAAAAATGTTTTTATTGTTCTTATGAAGTATTCTAATTTGTTGAGATAGTGAATTGGTGGGTTTTTATTAAATGTGAGCCAAAATCATCACAATTAAAATAACCAAAGAATTAAACTACTTCAGTCTGTGTGCATTGAATTTATTTAATACACGAATTAAACAATTTGAGTTAAATTACTGAAATAAATTAACTTTTCCACGACATTTTAATTTATTGAGATGCACCTGTATGTCTAAGACCCGTTTATAATGGCTTATAATTTGAAAGTAAGTTGTATGCCAATTTGTTCTGTAAATTTGTAATATTTTTATATTATATTAAAATAAATAAAAACAAACCCTCCACTTAAGCGAGCGAATGATGACGTCATCATGAGGCGAAACCAACGTAGATGATCAAAAACGCACCAAATTCTGTTTAAAACTTCAAAATACCATAAAATATCGTATCAAACAAACATAATGTTAAAACAGTTACTGACATAGACAGACAGGTGGCCAGGTGTGAGGTTAAATTTAGTTTATTAGGCATTTACAAGTTTTATCGATAAATGTAATTAAGTCTCCCTAATTATTTTGGCGTCTATGGTTTTGGGAGGCAACACAAAACATTTGATAAGTAAAAGGATATTTAAACTAAAACACTTTTCCCTGCTGTGAAAGTGTGGTGTGTACGATTATAAAGCAGACAGAGGCAAAACTGAATATCAAGATGCATTTAGTGAGAAATAATTAAATATTACAAAGCTCAAAATTAATAATAATAATAATAATAATAATACAAACAAACCCAAAATACCTTCAAACAAACCAACAAATATCTATTTACAAATTATATACAAATGTAATTGATTAAGTACAACAACAGTGAGGGACAAGAGCGGTGCTAAAGAAAATAATAAAACAAAAACCCTCTAACTAGCACCGATCAAAGCTAAGCTAAACAAAGAAATCAAGGAAAATAACATCTTCAGCGTAGAACGCCACTAACTATGCTGACTGACAAACAAAATACAGAAGTTGGCACTCGCTCATAAACTAGTGTGTTTAGACAACTTTACCCTGCGTGTAGTACAATGTAAGTCACGTGACATGCTGAACTGGTCCCATCACTACAGGTCGAGAAGGGCTTGAACAAACTCAGATAAACCGAGACTCGAGTCACAGTAAACGAACAGTAAAGTTTCACAAAGAGAAAAGCCAAGCACAGAAAACTACAACCAAAATCAGGTGTAAAACCACAGGAGAGCCAACAAATGAAAAGCAAACGCTCTCCCGAACTCGCGTCACATCCGGGTCTTTATACGCGCCCCCTAACGTCTGAGTGTAGAATTTATGATTGACGGAAGCATAGTCCAATCACAGGGCCTATAAGGTGAGAGTAAGACGAGAGAGAGAAGAGAGCAAAAATATCCCTCCCAGACCATACCGGACGTAACAGTAATTATGGAAAGCCCCAAAAGCAATCATAATATTTTACATAACTAAAATTCTGAAATTATTCATTCATGACGGAGGAAAAAACAGCAGACAGCAAATGCGGACAATAAAAGTTTAATACTTGAAGCAAATATAAAGTAAAAGACAGATCTCTCTCTTCATTGAGTAACAAGATATAAAGCATCTCAAGTGAATAAAAGTGAAGATGGATCAGATGCAAACCTACATGACAGAATATCTTACAACTGCATTTTGTACACTGAACAAAATTATAAACAACACTTTTGTTTTTGCCCCCTTTTTCATGAGCTGAACTCAAAGATCGCAGACTTTTTCTATGAACACAAAAGGCCTATTTCTCTATAATATCGTTCACAAATCTGTCTAAATCTGTGTTAGTGAGCACTTCTCCTTTGCCGAGATAATCCATCCACCTCACAGGTGTAGCATATCAAGATGCTGATTAGACAGCATGATTATTAATTTTGTTCAGTATAAAATACACCCTAAGCGGAAGAATAGCTAATTGTTTTAAAACAACAGTGAAGATGAAATTAAAAACAAATTAGCCTCTTTTTCAACTTAATGAACATGACCATTTTAACCCATAAAAAGCTTCTACAAATATACATAAGAACATAAAATGAAACTCGTGATAAAGCATAATAATATAATTAATATCATAAAGCAAAGTTTTATACAAAAATACAACTTTAGATATTGTTATCTAATTAAGATAACCATTAATTTCCATTAATATGGAAGAGATGCGGTGTAGCACCTGAAAGCACTGAACCTGAAGATAAACTACTTAATATGAGTGCTTATTTTATGACTCTGTAGAGAAGATGATTGAGTGAAACTCTTCCCGCATGCAGTGCAGTGATATGGTTTCTCTCCAGTGTGAATCCTCTCGTGTGATTTCAGATTTTCTGTCTGACTGAATCTCTTGTCGCAGTGTGAACACTTGTAAGGTTTCTCTCCAGTGTGAATCCTCTCGTGTGATTTTAGATTCGCTGACTGACTGAAACTCTTGTCGCAGTGTGAACACTTGTAAGGTTTCTCTCCAGTGTGGATCCTCTCATGTGATTTCAGATTCGCTGACTGACTGAAACTCTTGTCGCAGTGTGAACACTTGTAAGGTTTCTCTCCAGTGTGGATCCTCTGGTGCTGTTTTAAATCTGCATCTGAAATACAAGTCTTCTCACACTCAAAGCACATATATTCTCTCACACCAGTGTGTATCTTCTGATGAACTTTTAAATTCTGCAGTTGTGAAAAACTCTTTCCACATAAAGAACATGAATGTGGTTTCTCCTTTGAATGAACTTTTAGGTGATCCTTCAGGCTTGAAGCCCTCAAAAATGTTTTTCCACATTGATCACATTCATGCGGTTTCTCTCCAGTGTGGATCCTCATGTGACTCCTGAGACTCTGTTTGTTTGTGAATCTCTTCCCGCACTGATCACATGTGAACGGTTTCTCTCCAGTGTGGATCCTCATGTGAACCTCAAGGTTTGATGATTTTGTGAAACTCTTTCCACACTGAGTGCAGGTAAAACTTTTCTTGTCTCTTCTTTTCTGTAAATAAATACTTTCCATCTGTGAGTGAGTTGTTTCTCCAGTTTTGACGTGATGTTGTTTCTCCTCCATTAGGTCTGAAATTAAAGTTAAAAAAGGTAAAAATATAATTAAATAATGTGAAGTGAAAGCAGACAACAGCTACACTAAATTATGATAGTTTCTACAATTTTTTTTTACAAAATAAGGTACAATTATCTATATTAGAAAATACAGTTACATCCAGAATTTCTGTAGTGAGAACTATTTTAACTATTTAATAATCAATCATTTCTAATCTATATTTTTTCCTAATTAAATTTCATGATTGTTTTATGCTACAAACAATTATTTAAATGTTCTGCACAGAATAAGGTAGAAATATACTTTATAGTTTCTGTACTGTAATAATTGATATGTCAATTAGCACTGCATCATTCATAAATTGTATTTATTGTCTTAATGTTTCATCAGTTCATTCTGCTTTTTATTCAGCTCAGCTGCAGATATAGTCTGGCCTGTTCTTTGAGCAGAGATCAGTTCTCTTTCAGTGCGAAAACTTCTTTATCTAATTTTCATAAAATAAAACGCTATAGTATGTAACTTTTCCTCTCCATCGACGAATGATGATTCTGAAAGAAAAAGTGCCAAAACGCTACTTTCAAGCATCTGATTATTAGATAAAGCTTGCGCTCTTATTTCAAGGTTGTTGTTAATGCTGTGGTTATTGTAACAGTTTCCTTCGTACATTCGGTTAATCGACATTGTTAAAACACATTTAACTTTCAATGGAATTGAGCGTATGCTTTACACATTTACATTTTTGCTCCGTCCATGCAATAAATGCACAGCCTTCGACTGCTCAGTTAATGTTGTCGGTATGACCGAGAGCCATTGAAAAACTACAGAAAAGTAAAACTACATCACTATAGCATTACTGGCCACGAGTACTAAGAGCTCACACATCAGCTGCTCAACAAATGTATCAGTGAGACGAACACAATCCTGTGACAGACGGTTAATAGTGGAGCGCGTGAAGGAGAGATGTGAGGCACGAACACTGTTCAAGGTCTCCATTCATTCGTGCTTGTAGTAATTTAATGTGTATATATTTTGAAAGCATTGAATCACTATAGAAATCACGATTCATTCGATTCTTAGCATTTTAAATTGATTACTGTCCGAAATCAACCATTCAAAAATCCATGTTTCGAGATCGATGCATATGCATCGTCAGGGTTTGTAATCGATGCATCGAGAAAATGAGTGAATCGTTACACCCCTACTGTAAAGTCACTGGGTCCGTCAGACTGAAAAATATATTTTAGCGGTAATCTGACCAAAAATATTTAAGACCCATTGAATCTGAATTTAAGACTTTTTAAGGCCTTTTATTAGGAAAACATTATTTAAGACTTTTTAAGGCATTTTATTAGAAAAAACGTTATTTAAGACATTTTAGGGACCCGAGGAAACCCTGTTTTCTACTAATTCACATATTAAGCATTTATGTTTACCTGCTGGCTGTGTTCTTGTGGCTCAGTGGTAGAGCATTGCGTTAGCAGCACAAAAGGTTGTGGGTTCAATTCCCAGGGAACATGCATAACCTGAATGTACTGTAAGTCGCTTTGGATAAAAGCATCTTCTAAATGCATAAATGTAAATGTATAACCTGCATTCATGTTTCTGTCACTATAGCAAATTCCTCGTATGTGTAAACATACCTGACAATAAAGCTTATTCCCATTCTCTCTATTTATAGTACAATATCTGAATACAAATTCACACATGCATTTCTGTTTGTCTGTTAGATTTTTGTATTTCATATTTACAAATATTACAATTTTAAGAATAAAATCAAAAGAATAAACAGAAGTACAGTTATGTTACCAAGAAATAAATCAGTGTTTCCACAATTCCTTCAATTAGAGTTTAAAGTTTTGTTCATTGGTTTTTACTTTTGGTTTACATTAAACAGTTTAACACAGACTAATGAAATAAAAGCTGTTAGGACATCTGTATCTTGTAGATCTCACAATAGTGACTGCATAGTTTAAGTTTGATGATAAGAATTAAATTAACTTTAACTGGCAATTTACGGGAGATCAGCATAATGAATGAGGTGAAAACAGGAGCTATTATCATAAAATAAGGTGGATTTTCAGCAGCTGATAATATTGATGAGTCTCAGACTATAAACATTCATTAAAAAAGACATTGAGGATCAGCAGCAGATCATCTCTCTTTGTTATAATTATAATATTCAGAGTGCTTTCCATTAGAAATACAGCTCTATTGAAAAAAACACTTCTCACACGACATGACTGATACACTTATCTTTACAGTTTCTGTTTGCAGTATTACTCAAATATAAAAACGTAAAGTAACTAAACTTGTTTTTTACAAACAGTAATGTAAAAAAAGAAAAAGCGCTAAATAACATTACATCTCATCAGCAAATCTTGAGATTGTTTTCTATTAATTTCCCACAGATTCATACTTTAGCTTTTGACTCCAAACACTGAAACAATCATACACACGAATGTACAGAAAACAAACACTGGAAGAAAATAAAAAAAAAATCGCCCATGAATTCAAATAAAAAAAATGGTTATATTGGTGTTTTAGTCGTTGATGGGAATAAAAATCGATGCAGCTTGTGGAAGAACATTAACACGTTTCATTAACAAAGCAGTAACGTTTCTGTAATTGATCAAACTGTCGTCACACGTGCAGCACATCTAACACACAGTATATTTTTATCTTAATATACTCATTACCAAACAGTTACAATCATAGAAATTACATTAATTTAATAACCAATATACAGGAGGGAGAAAAAAGACGGCTTACCCATTGTAGCTTCGCTCGTTTTCTGATGAACAACTACTTCTTCTTCTTCTCGTGTTAATGGCGGTTGGCAAACCAACTAAAATGGTGCATTCCCGCCACCTACTGGATAGGAGTGTGGAGCGCATAATGTTTAGGAAGTTGGATAACAATAATACAATTAACTCTGGAAGTTAACAAATGGGTCAAATTACTGATCTTATTGGTTGTACTTCTTCTATCCACTGAAGAGCTGGGAATATTGCTATAATCTCTGTAGTAAAAACAGATATCTGATCTGAAATACTTTGTGAAATTTTTACTTTGAATTGGGGTATATAAACTGCTGCTGCTGTAAATCCAGATTCAGGATCTTTAGAGCCATCCGTGTATATTTTTACTGTGCTATAATATGTTTGCTCAATATATTGCTGCACTTCTATGTGTGTTAATATACTTCTTTCCTTGTTATGTTTTCCTTCGTAAAGTTGAGTGTCAACTACAGGCATAGGAAAAAGCCAAGGGGGAATTGCTGAAGTTGCCACAGAAGGGGCTATTGTGATGTCACTTAATCCCATACTTTGGGCCTCCTCATTGGCAGTCCATCCAAAGCTTGATAGATTGTTATACTCATATTCCCAACAATTCTTCAGAACTTTCTTAATTGGATGACTATCTGAGTGACCTTTTATATTAATCCAGTATCTCATCTTTAACTTGAGCCTTCTAAATTCAAGAGGCATTTCACCCATTTCTACTTGTACTGCTGTGATTGGAGATGATCTTATTGCTCCACAACATATTCAAAGTGCTTGTGATTGAATTGCCTCAACCTTTAAAAGTTGAGATTGAGATGCAGAACTATACACCATACAACCATAATCAATAGCTGCTCTTATCAGTGCACCGTATACTCTTTTAAGAGACTGACGACATGCTCCCCATTCAACTCCTCCCAAACACGTCATTAAATGTATTGCTTTTTGCAACCATTTTCTGGATATGAATTCTAAAATTCAGTTTAGTATCCATCCACATTCCCAGAAATCTAATAACTGACACTTGCTCTAATTGTTTTCCATACATTTTAATATTTATAACTGGATTTGTTTTTCTTTTTGTAAAACATTCTGATGAACTACTTCTTCTTCTTCGATTTTATGGCTGGTAGCACCAACATTAAGGTGCATTATCGCCACCTACTGTATTGGAGTGTGGACCAGAGTTTACCCATTCCATAAAAACAGCTCTGTTCTCTTGAGATAAAGAAATAAACTCTCTAATCCACGAGTAACTATATTTTTAAGATTTAATTCATCCACTCCCATCTTTCTAAGTTCATTTTTCATTATTTCTCGTTCATTAGTATACTTTTGACAAACACATATAACATGTTCTACTGATTCCTCTTCTCCACAGTGCTCACATAATCCTGTTGGATGTTTCTGATGAACTATGGTGCGCGCGCAGGGACAAAATACCAAACGTCTGCAATATTTACACCACCAGGGGAACTCAAACACCATTTCTGGCAATTCAACACTGTGAATTATTATTATTATCTTTATTATATTTTTGACTCGGTTACATCAACAGACTTCAGCAAATGACACGATCATTGAGACATTTACAACTATCACAACAGCATTTATTAATTAATCTGTGGTGAACCATGCTTCATATAAAACACAGAACTAGAACATATAAAACAAATTAAGTTAAACTCAATTCATTGGTCCTTTTACTTTTAAAATTAAAATTATTACATTGTTTATATTTGTTGTCTTTTAATTGTGTTTGTTTTTTCTATATTTCTGTATATTAATGGGAGATAAGAGAAATAAAAAGAAACAAAAACTCTTAAATCCTTTTAATTAAACCAGTGTTTTCCAAGAACTTAAATAAAGTAGCTCAGATATGGCCTCACTTTAATAATTATTTAATAATAATAATATCATACTCTCATTTTTCCTAATAACTGTTATCTATCCTCCACATACCCCACAATGCATGATGACATAATAAAGTTAATAAAGTAGGAGGTTTATCTTATCTAATTTACAAAATATTTAAACTAATTAGCTTTCCTGTAGCTCAACTGGTAGAGGATGGCGCTAGCAACGCCAAAATCATGGGTTCGATTCCCAGGGAAAGCAAGAGCTGATAAAAATGTAGAAACTGTAACTTGAATGCAATGTAAGTCGCTTTGGATAAAAGCGTCTGCTAAATGCATAAATGTAAATGTAATTATGGTTTAATTTGTATTTACTTGTTCATAAACTGACAGTAATAAAGAAAAGCCCATGGACAGTATACCACAGGGCAAAAAACATAATGGTAATATCTGCAGAAACGTAATGAACGCTATTAAAAACAGTAGCATTTAATGAAATATGCAGATCTGTAGAACAAGGTTATGAAATTAAATGTATAAACACCAGCCACGAAGAGGGCTATTTCATTCAGTATAGTAGTAAAACTTTCATCATGATAAAAACATTAATCATCTATACATTAGCAATGGTTATTAATGAAAACTATATGAGTAATATTTAGTTCATTTCATGTATTTATACAGGGACAATGCACAACACAAGTGTTGTGTCAGAGTTAGCTAGAACAGCACAGAATAAAGTAGTATGTGAATGTATATTACTGTGTGCCATGTACTGTACATATAACATACACAACATACAATTTGAAATATGTAAACAATAGTACCCTTATAAGGACATCTTTGTAACTTATACTCAAAAAGGTGCACATTAGTACCTTAAGGCCCGTACACACCGGGACGAATTTCGCGCGCGTTATTCGCCGACGTGTAACGCCTCGTGACTAAACAAAGGGCGCCAATGTGAGTGTGCACACCGACACGAAAAACGCAACGCGTAAAAACGTCATTTTTTTTTTAACGCCTCGGGTTCGTTTTTTTGGTTTGACACGCTGCGTCAAAAACTATCCGACCAATGAGATTGGCGCTTTTGCTCACGTGTCTGGAGCAGCTGAAGTTACAGTAAAACATAACTTGGGGGCGCTCAAACACAAAACAGTCTTGCCGAGCCCTAGGGTTGTGACGGTGAGGAAATTCTCCCATTACACAGGATGGGGAGTTACATTACAATAACCTGTAAGCACCGTGCGTGTTTTACTTTGACTTTAGCATCAGCGGCAATTCTGCGTCAAGCACTGTTTGAATAAAATAAAAATCAGCAAATAAATTCTCAAATAAATGAGAAACGAATGTTTTTTTTTTTTTTTTTTTTAAACATCACTTAGATCAGGGATGCCCAATAGATCGATCACGAAGACAATGCTGTAAGATCACGCTTTAGGTCAGTGTTTCTCAACCAGGGGGCGAGAGATAAAACTACAATATAATATATTCACTAATATTATGACTAGTATGTTAAGTCATGTAAAAAAAATATAGCCTATAAATAAATAACAGTACCACCTCTCTACATATTCTGTGATTCGGAGCAGCACATATTTCTCATCGTGTGTAATAACTGAGTGTTAAATCCTGTCATTTTACATTATTGACAAAATTTGCCTATTTTGATATTGTGCAGTGCTTTGTTACAATTTGTATTGTTAAAGGCGCTATATAAATAAAGGTGACTTGACTTGACATACAGACTGAACGGTTGCTCAAAAACCCTGTATATATATCATATGATACGCAAACTACAGCTCTTGGATGGACAAAAGAAGCCAGTGTCACACTAGTACACACAAGTTTTGATGGACGACTATTGTAATCAAGGAAAAGATGATTACAGTGACAGGATCATGCATTAGGAGCGCGTTATGTCCGTTATGATGTGCAAACGAACCGTGCGCGCTCTCGATCACTCATATTTCAGCTTGAACAGATAGTTAGGCTAACAAATAAAAGTGTAGTCTGCATAAAACATTTATTTATTTTATTCGTCTTGTATTTATTGACAGAAAAATGTCAATAACATTTTGCTGCCAACACGGAATAAAATGTCACAGAGAGAAAAAAAAGTTATATAAAAATTGTAATCCTTATTTGTATTCGTTTTGTCAGGATAAAATTCGTTTATGCTAACATTCAGCCTACAACACAATAGGAAAAAAATGTAGGTTTAGCCTAATATATATATTATATGTCTTGTCAAAACACTAAATGCATTTAACATCTTGCTGTTAACACAGTGAAAAGTGCAGCAGAGAAAAATAAATAAATTCGACAGTCTGTCATTTAAAATGATAGAATAAGCATAATAAAAAAAAGAAAAAAGGACAGATAGTTGAACATCCTTCAATGACATCGCATTCACACTCCATCTTTATTCTGATCTGTCACTCATCACAACCTGCCAGTTCTGTTTGAGAGCTGTATATTATATCTGCATCGTTGCACATGCTTTGCTCAGACCCTGCAAATAAAACGAAGCACTGGTTCGTGCTGCAGCGCGCGCATAACGGTCCGAGTGCAGGCTGTACCGGAGCTCGATAAGAATAAAGCACAGATATGCTGTTCTGAAAGGACGTATGGGACCGGGATAATGTTAGACCACCCGCTCCCGTTCAAATTGCACCAGAGTTACCATTTATCACGTGAAGAGAGATGACTGACAAGAAGAGTGAGGTGACATAGACTAGAAGAGTGATGTGACACTGACAAGAAGAGTGAGGTGACACAGACAAGAAGAGTGAGGTGACACATACAAGAAGAGTGATGTGACACTGACAAGAAGAGTGAGGTGACACAGACAAGAAGAGTGAGGTGACACTGACAAGAAGAGTGAGGTGACATAGACTAGAAGAGTGATGTGACACAGACAAGAAGAGTGAGGTGACACAGACAAGAAGAGTGAGGTGACACATACAAGAAGAGTGATGTGACACTGACAAGAAGAGTGAGGTGACACAGACAAGAAGAGTGAGGTGACAAAGACAAGAAGAGTGATGTGACACAGACAAGACGAGTGAGGTGACACAGACAAGAAGAGTGAGGTGACACAGACAAGACGAGTGAGGTGACACAGACAAGAAGAGTGATGTGACACTGACAAGAAGAGTGAGGTGACACAGACAAGAAGAGTGATGTGACACTGACAAGAAGAGTGAGGTGACATAGACTAGAAGAGTGATGTGACACTGACAAGAAGAGTGAGGTGACACAGACAAGAAGAGTGATGTGACACTGACAAGAAGAGTGAGGTGACACAGACAATAAGAGTGAGGTGACACAGACTAGAAGAGTGATGTGACACTGACAAGAAGAGTGAGGTGACACAGACAAGAAGAGTGAGGTGACACTGACAAGAAGAGTGATGTGACACTGACAAGAAGAGTGAGGTGACACAGACAAGACCATGCGGAAGAGTTTCAAAACTATTCTAATTCAAAATCTTTAATCTTTTCAAATGAGAAACTCACCGAGAACTAAATGAAAAGTAAATAAATGATCAAATACATATTAAATAAAATACATAATTAAAAAAGGCTTGTTGGGATGTTTCTTTGTTGCATTCATTTAATAATACTAAATAAAATATTTGTTTAATATTATTCACTATTCAGGACGTCATCAATAGTTCCTCTGTAAGAACAAGCTGATTGGAGGGTCTGATGCCCGTATGCACATCCTCACAAACTTCAACACACGCAAGCATCCGTTATAAAACACTCGCTGTATTCAACTATGTGAATATACTGAGCTGTATTCAAGCAGAAATATGATGTTAAAATGATCGAAAGCGCACACACACAGTTCGTTTGCCCATCATTTATAACGGACATAACGCGCGCCTAATGCACGATCATGTATGTCACTGTAATCAGCTTTACCTTGAATACAATAGTCGTCCATCAAAACCTGTCTACTAGTGTGACACTTCCTTTTTTATCCAGCCGAGAGCTGTAGTTTGCGTATCATGCTTATTCAGAGTTTTTGAGCCGTAGTTCAGTCTGTATTCACACAGTGCCAAGAGAAACGTATTTCTCCTCCGAAACACAGAATACGTAGAGAGGGGGTACTGTTATTTATTTATAGGCTATTTTTTTTTTTACATTATTTAACATGCGAATCATAATATTAGTGAATATGTTATATTGTAGTTATATTTCTCACCTCCCTGGTTGAGAAACACTGACCTAAATCGCGATATTCCAGCATTGCCTTTATGATCGATCTATTGGGCATCCCTCATCTAAGTGATAATGTTTATACAAAAAAACGTTCGTTTCTCATTTATTTGGTTCCACAGTATTTGCTGATTTTTATTTAAAACAGTGTGATTTTTTCCCATTATTGTACATCAAGGTGTATGCGTCCCTGCAAACTTTCTTATTCATTTTTGCTAATAAATATTCTTCGTTTCATAATTGTTTGTTCCTCATTCTTAACTTATTTTTAGTTTTGTATATTTAAACTTTGTGTACGTTATTTGTAATTTTATATTAAGCATATAGCATGGTGTATTTTTATCCGTTTTGTTAATAAAAGTTCGATGTTCTACTTTGTATTTTGAATTTGCTTGAATTGAATTTCTTCAAAGTTAACCTAAAATGCGCACGGTGCTTTTATAAGCTATTTAAGCAAAGGAAAGTTAGGGAAAGAGGGAAAACAAAAAATAACTAAAAACAAACAACTGATTGACGCCGAATTGCCGCTGATATGAAAGTCAAAGTAAAACGCATGGCTACAAGGTATTTAAAACCAAACGAAAGTGGTGAAAATAGGGAAAACTCAAACGACCCCCACCAAGGTGATACCGGTATGTGACATCACGACTATTAACCGGTCGGAAAATTTCCTCACCGTCACAACCCTACCAAAGACTTAAACTACTTCAGTCTGTGTGCATTGAATTTATTTAATACACGTTTCACAATTTGAGATGAATTATTGAAATAAATGAACTTTCCCACGACATTCTAATTTATTGAGATGCACTTGTATGTCTAAGACCCGTTTATAATATATAATGCTTGAATGTAAGTTGTATGCCAATTTGTTCGGTAAATTTGTTATATTATAAAAAAAAAGAAACCCTCCACTGAAGTGAGTGAATGATGACGTCATCATCGCCACGGTAAGTTGTATGCCAATTTGTTCTGTAAATTTGTTATATTATAAAAAAATAAAAAAACCTCCACTGAAGTGAGTGAATGATGACGTCATCACCGCGATGTGAAACCAAGGTAGATGATCAAAAACGCGCCAAATTCTGTTTAAAACTACAAAATACCATAAAAAAACAATCAAACAAAAATAATGTTAAAACAGTTACTGACATAGACAGACAGGTGGCCAGGTGTGAGGTGAAATTTAGTTTATTAGGCATTTAAAAGCTTTATCGATAAATGTAATTATGGAAAGCCCCAAAAGCAATCATAATATTTAATGTAACTAAAATTATGAAATTATTCATTCATGGCAAAGGAAAAATCAGCAGACAACAAACTCGGACAATAAAAGTATAATACTTGAAGCAAATATAAAGTAAAAGACAGATCTCTCTCTTAATTGAGTAACAAGATATAAAGCATCTCAAGTGAATAAAAGGGAAGATGGATCAGATGCAAACCTACATGACAGAATATCTTACACCTGCATTTTGTACACTGAACAAAATTATAAACAACACTTTTGTTTTTGCCCCCCTTTTTCATGAGCTGAACTCAAAGATCTAAGACTTTTTCTATGAACACAAAAGGCCTATTTCTCTATAATATTGTTCACAAATCTGTCTAAATCTGTGTTAGTGAGCACTTCTCCTTTGCCGAGATAATCCATCCACCTCACAGGTGTAGCATATCAAGATGCTGATTAGACAGCATGATTATTAATTTTGTTCAGTATAAAATACACCCTAAGCGGAAGAATAGCTAATTGTTTTAAAAACAACAGTGAAGATGAAATTAAAAACAAAATCAGCCTCTTTTTCAACTTAATGAACATGACCATTTTGAACCCGTAAAAAGCTTCTACAAATATGCATAAGAACATAAAATGAAACTCGTGATAAAGCATAATAATATAATTAATATCATAAAGCAAAGTTTTATCCAATAATAAAACTTTAGATATTGTTCTTAGGGGAGGATCTCTATTATTGAGTTGGTCTGAATCTTGCAGATGAAGCCGCTGGTCTTGAAGATAAACTTAATTCACTGTGACTAATTTAGATGATGTTTCTTATGACAGATTAATATGGAAGAGATGCGGTGTAGCACCTGAAAGCACAGAACCTGAAGATAAACTATTTAATGTGATTGTGTATTTTATGACTCCGTAGATTAGATGATTGAGTGAAACTCTTCCTGCATGCAGTGCAGTGATACGGTTTCTCTCCAGTGTGGATCCTCTCGTGCTGTTTTAAATGTGCAACTGTAATAAAAGTCTTCTCACACTCAAAGCACATATAATCGCTCACACCAGTGTGTCTCTTCTGATGTAGTTTTAAACTGTACAGCTGTGAAAAACTCTTTACACATAAAGAACATGAATGTGGTTTCTCCTTTGAATGAACTGTCAGGTGAATCTTCAGGCATGGAGCCCTCAAAAATGTTTTTCCACATTGATCACATTCATGCAGTTTTTTCTCTCCAGTGTGGATGATCATGTGATTCTTAAGGTGTGCTGATTGTGTGAAACTCTTCTCGCACTGATCACATGTGAACGGTTTCTCTCCAGTGTGGATCCTCATGTGAACATTGAGACTCTTCTTGCTTGACAAACTCTTTCCACACTGATCACATGTGAACGGTTTCTCTCCAGTGTGGATCCTCATGTGAACCTCAAGGTTTGATGATTTTGTGAAACTCTTTCCACACTGATCACATTCATGTGGTTTCTCTCCAGTGTGGATCTTCATGTGCATCTTAAGGTTTGATGAGTCTGTGAAACTCTTCCCGCACTGATCACATGTGAACAGTTTCTCTCCAGTGTGGATCCTCATGTGAATCTCAAGCCTCTGTTTGTTTGTGAAACTCTTTCCACACTGAGTGCAGGTGAAACATTTCTTGTCTCTTCTTTTCAGTAAAGAAACTCTTTCAGTCTGTGAGTGAGTTGTTTCTCCAGTTTTGATATGATGTTGTTTCTCCTCAATTAGACCTGAAATTAAAGTTAAAAAATGTGAAGTGAAGTGAAAGCAGACAACAGCTACACCAAATTATGATAATTTGTACACATTTTTACATAATAATGTAAAATTATCTATATTAGAAAACACAGTTACATCCAGAATTTCTGTAGTGAGAACTATTTGATGCTTAATCAAATCCACAATTATAATATATTATAAACATGATATTAACATTGATATTATTTTCTAAAAATAAAAATAAAACTGGCCAGTATTTTTCACTCAACACAATTTCCTTTTATTTCTTCCTTTTTAAAGCATTTTCTTTTTAATGGCAACATTCAGGAAGTGACATCATTTGAACATTTGAGTTTCAGTCCCTATTTTGTATCTTGGAGACAGAAAGTCTCCCCTATATTATTTATTGGTTTAATTTTTCACTTCATTTTTACAACTCTTCAGGTATTTTTCTACACATATAATTTAGGATGGATACTATGCACATTGAAAGTATGCAAAGTCTTCGGTCTGTCCAATGACTGTAAAGAAGAGCTGTGAATCTTTGGGTAGACAGCGAATCAATTCAAGAGCGATTTTTGCAAACTCAGAAGGATTCAATTCAATTCACAATAAAATTTGATTCGATTGGATTAACGATTCTGCATTATTTAAGTGCGTTCACAGGATTCAGTAAATGCTTAGTCAGAGGGCAAATTACACCACAGCTTTTATGATTACCGTAGATTAGAGGAAAAAAACAACAACTTTTGACATTGTTAGATGCTAGTTTCATAATGCAATGGCGTGACATGGCATATGTAGAAATGTATGTGAACCAAGATTAAAAAAGAGCTTTAAAAGTATTATGTATAGGCTAACATTTTGTCACACAAGGGGCAAAGCCATCATTTCAGAAGTGACAGAAAAGTCAAATACAATAATTTTATGTATGTACGTATTATTATTATTTTTTTTACAAGAAAGTATTTTCATTTTTAACTCGATTACTGTCCGAAATCGACGATTAAAAACGCCATGTTTCGAGATCGACGCATATGCATCGTCAGGGTTTGTAATCCATGTATCAGTTACAAAATATTATTACTTGCCTATAAGGCCCTAAATGATTTAGCTCCTGCGTACCTAACTAATCTTCTATCACGCTACAATCCAACCCGCTCCCTAAGGAGCAAAACTCTGGACTCTTGGTAGTACCTAGGATAGCAAAGTCCACTAATGGAGGTAGAACTTTTTCATATTTGGCTCCCAAACTCTGGAATAGCCTTCCTGATAACGTTCGGGGTTCAGACACACTCTCTCTGTTTAAATCTAGATTAAAGACATCTATTAAGCCAAGCATTCATATAAAGCATCTCACAATCTTGTACTGCAGGTATATCTGACCGTGTTAATGTTCAAACTGTGTATTTACAATGTTAAAGTGGCTGACAACAATACATATTGTCATTAGGAATAAAACTGCTTCGTTTTTGAGCTGTGCAGAGCTGTGTCTGAATAGTTAGGTCTACTACGCAACTGTAATTTAATGTTGGTCATTATGGTGTACTTGGAGAGACAAATGTTTTCTGAGGTGGTACTTGGTATAAAAAGTTTGACAAATGGTGAACGCCCAACAATATACAGTGACACAAACTATTTGACTTTTTTGTCGAATTCCACGTTTGAATGGAAATTAGGTCTGTCATTTAGGTGATTCATGTAATTCATAATTGATTGTGATGACAATAGCATTTTCCTGTTTTGCGTTTTCAACTATACAACTGAAATTGAATGGATGCATATTTTAAAATAAAAAAAAATATTATTTGCAGTTCAGATTTATTACTTAAAAAAATCTTAAAGTAGAAAGTGCTCTTTCCTTTTAATTTATTCCCCTAAATCCATTTAAATACTTTAGCTATTTAGTTTCTTTAATAACATTACCATAGTGGTCTGGTCTTTATTTTCCTCAAAACGACTGGTCCTACCAATTTTCTGGACATGATTACGGCCTTGTTTGGTAAAAAAGTTAGTGGAAAAGAATCACCAGCATAGAAACAATGATCCAGAGAAACAGAACAAAGAGGTCTTTATTTTTCTATAAAGAAAAAATGTTTATTTTGCTGTGAAAATGCATGATATTCTAATCTAGGCTGTCCACAAAAGCTTTTTTCAGTGTACATTTAATATAGTAATATCTACAGTATAACCATCTTCTAGACTATACGATGATATGATGACTAAAAAACTGCCCACCCAGGATATCTGCCAGCCCACCCCTTCCATAGCCGTCAAGAACTGGGCCTGCTAACGATTCTGTAATTGATCAAACTGTCGTCACACGTGCAGCACATCGAACACACAGTATATTTTTCTCTTAATATACTCATTACCAAACAGTTACAATCATAGAAATTACATTAATTATTTAACCAATATACAGAGGGAGAGAAAATATGGCTTACCCATTGTCGCTCGGTTTCTGATGAACTACTTCTTCTTCTTCGATTTTATGGCTGGTAGCACCAACAATAAGGTGCCACCTACTGTATTGGAGTGTGTTAACCCATTCCATAAAAACAGCTCTGTTCTCTTGAGATAAAGAAATACACTCTCTAATCCACGAGTAACTATATTTTTAAGCTTTAATTCATCCACTCCCATCTTTCTAAGTTCATTTTTCATTATTTCTCGTTCATTATTCTTTTGACAAACACATATAACATGTTCTACTGATTCCTCTTCTCCACAGTGCTCACATAATCCTGTTGGATGTTTCTGATGAACTACGGTGCGCAGGCAGGGACAAAATACCAAACGTCTGCTACCACTCTACCTCCCTGAAATGAGTTTTTGCAGGGTTGTCTGTAATTACATTTCTTATAAAGCTTTTAAATGCTTAATAAACTATATTTCATTGCACACCTGACTGTCTGCCTCTCTAAAGTAGCATTTTAACATTTTATTTTGTTTGATATGTTGTTTTATTTATATTTTTGCCATTTATATATATATATATATACAGAGAGCGAGAAGCTCTCTAATAATATGATAAAAAGAGGCATGGCAACAAACTACTTCCTAAGTCAGTTTAAGTTGAAACTACTTTCACAATCAATTTGATTCGACTGAATTCATGTTTTACTGTTGCTTATTGTCTTGTAGGCTTAAGCTTAATTTTTCTATTAATTTTAATGAATAGACAAATTCATACAATTATTTGTATTTAAGTCAAGTTCAAGTTCAAGTTGAGCTTTATTGTCATTCCACTACATGTGTGGACATATAGTGGGACGAGATGTCGTGCCTCACAGGACCACGGTGCTACATAAATACAGATATACAACACGAAGTAAAACAGTATAAACCTATACACAAACTAACCTACTGTCAGCTTTGACTATACATATGCTATATATAAAGTGGTTACCTATACATAAACTAAAAAACAAGAAACAAAAAATACAAACTGTACAAAAAATACAAACTGTACAACTGTGCAGATGACTTCAAATACTGTACATGTGCAAAAGAGAGACATTCAAGCAGCTGGCTGGGGAACAGTGTAAGGTGATTTGTGGTGCATGAGCCAGTAAACATACATACATTACAGTCATATATTACAGTCAGTCTTTTGTGGGATTATGGACACACAATGGTGTGTGAAAGTGTCTAGTGCGTGCAGAGGAGGGTGTGTTGCTACAGGTGGCTTGTGCAGGCCCGCTCACCTGAATTCCACAGAGATAAAAGTTTAACAGTTTTTTCCTGAGATGTGGTAAGGTCTGGTCTGGGGGGGGGGGGGGGGGGGGGTGGGGGGGGGGGGTGGGTGGGGGGGGGGGGGGGGTTCAGAGGGGGGAGGGGGGTGTGATGTGAGTTCAGGGCTCTCACAGCCTGGGGGAAAAAGCTGTTGAGCAGTCTGGCGGAGCGTGCTCTGATACACCCTCCGGTAGTACCGTCTACCTGAGGGTAGGAGCTGGAAGAGACTGTGGGAGGGGTGGGTGGGGTCCTCCACGATACTTTTTGCTTTGCTGGAGCATCGTGTAAGGAAACTGTCAGATGAGATGGAGGATGGAGGGGAGAGGGGCACCAATGATTTTTGCAGCGGTGTTCACTGTCTGTTCGCTGGAGGGTCTTGCGGTCTGCTGCACAGCAGTTTCCGTACCAGACAGTGATGCAGCTGGTCAGCACGCTCTCAATGGTACCCCTGTAGAAGGTGGTGAGGATGGGTGGAGGGAGGCTTGCTCTTTTCAGCCGGCGGAGAAAGTGTAGGCGCTGTTGTGCCTTCTTGGAGATAGACTTGGGTGTTGGTAGTCCAGGTGAGGTCCTCTGTGATGTGCACCCCCCGCAGGAATTTAGTGCTGCTGACTCTCTCCACAGTCGAGGTGTCGATGGTCAGTGGGGGGGGGTCAACAGGTCAACAGAGTTTCTCCTGAAGTCCATCACAACCTCCTTTGTTTTCTTCTCCACATTGAGGGACAGGTTGTTAGCGCCACACCATTCAGCCAGCTGTGCCACTTCCTCTCTGTAGTGCGTTTCATCGTTGTTGCTGATGAGACCTACCACTGATGTGTCATCATCGGCAAACTTGATGATGTACACACCCACATATTGGTCTAGCCTCCCTTTAGCCCGGTATAGAGAAACAATTACGGTGCCGTGCCTGGATGAAGGCCCTCCTGTCACACAACAAAAACCTTTTATTTCTCATAATTTGTTTACCTAAAATGTATTACATAATTAACAGTATTAAATAATTCCATTACATGATAGTTACATCTTCTAATGGCGCAATAACTTTGCTTGCTTAAGTCTGTTAACAACAATAAAATTAGCTTAAATGTGGCAATTTACGGATCTGAAGTTATTAGCATAATGAATGAGGTGAAAACATGGGCTATTATCATGAAACAAAGATGATTTTCAGCAGCTGATAATATTGATGATCCTCAGACTATTAACACTTCACGATTTCACACTTACATCTACTAGCACGATAACGTAATGCGTATTTGGCGTGTATGGTAATACGTTGTAGGCGTGCTGTCCTGGGGGAGGGCTCCTAGCCGGGAATGGCCCGAACCCAGTGAACCCCCCCGTGTGATTAGAATTTAGTGATATTGGTGGAGAAGGGGTGGTGGAGGGATGCTGTTTAACCGTCAACTAGATGGAGGTAAGACAGCTGTAATTATGTCCCAGGATTGATTACCTAGATTGTGTACCACCTGTGCTAATTAGCTGAGTATCTGACGTGCTCTCCCGAACTTAGTTTAAAACTATGTGTCTAAACTTCATTCACGATTTCACACTTACATCTACTAGCACGATAACGTAATGCGTATTTGGCGTGTGTGGTATTACGTTGTAGGCGTGCTGTCCTGGGGGAGGGCTCCTAGCCGGGAATGGCCCGAACTCAGTGAACCCCCAAAAAGCAATAGAATGTAGGACAGCCGCCAGACTAAGATTTACCCCCAAATACGCGTTTGACATCTGGCGGGAGCTAGTTCTGAGAGGAGTGGCTTGTGTGGAGGCCGGGGGGGTCTACGTGCTCTGAGGGAGCGGGTTTTAGCTGCTTGAGTGGGCCCCGAGGCCCGACTTGCCGGAGTGAATTTCGTGGTTTTTGGGACGGACCGGTCGGGGGAGGGCTTCAACGAGGCAGCGATGGCGTCACCGCATTGGGACGGGTGAGCCCGGCTGCCGATGGAGGAGCAGCGTGGTTGGAGCCATGGCCAGGAGGACCCGAGTTGCCTGCAGTGGGATAGTTCACGGAGTCGGCGTACCGGCCCTACTGGCCGTCAGCCCCTGCTAATCAGAGGACAGAGGGCGGTATCTGGCCGAGAGGACCCATGAAGCCTCCGATAGGGCACAACACCCCTCCGACGGACGGATGGGTCCTATCGGCTAGGCAGATAAAAAGATTTTGGGACGCCCAACAAGGAGGCTCTCGCAACATCCGACGGGAGATCGAGACTCACGGCATCGAATGGATGAGCGTCGCATGCGGACGGCAAGCATAGGAGCTCACCGGGAGACCAGCGTCAACGTCATGACATGAGACCAAGGCTACGCTGCCAGACGGATAGTCTCGCCGACGAGTAGGGAGAAGAGAAACCCGGAACTGGGGGGGCTCTGGCAGCATCCGATGGGAGATTGTAAGACTTAGGACATCGGACGGGTAAGCCTCGCCAGGCGGGGGGAAAAGGTTTGAGGATAGCAGAGACAGTTCAATGGTGTTCGGCGGGCAGATGAGGACCGCAGCGACGGCTAGGCCTCGTCGCCCGTCGGACGGGGAAAAAATAGATGGGTGACTGAGACTGACGCCGACGCTCTACGGTGAGGCCAATACTCACTGAGTCTAACGGGTTAGTCTCGTCTGCCAAGTGGGAAGCTGTAAGTCGTCTCGCTGTGAGGCTCTCGCCGACGCCCACGGGGGCACAATACCCGCTGTGTTGGACGGGTAAGCGTCGCCAGCGTGGGACTGAAAAGGCAAGGTTGTCTGGCCGGGAGTGCTCTCGCCGGCGACCGACGGGAGATCAAGACTCACTGTGTCGGACAGGTGAAGACGGAAAGGTAAAGTTTTGGTCGGGATGCTTAGCCGACATCCCACTGGCGGGCGTGCCCGCCTGTTTGATGGGTTAGCTTCGCTACGTAGGAGGAAAAGGTGAGGTTGTCCAGCCGGGAGGCTCTTGCGGCGTCCGACGTGAGATCAATACTCGTGAGTCGGATGGTTGAACCTCGCCGGTAGGGACTGAAAGCTAAGATTGCCTGAACGGCCGGGCACGTAGCGTTCGACGTCGTGGTGCGAGCAGACGGAAAGGATGAGTTTGTCTGGCTGGGAGGCTCTCGCCGACGTCCAACGGGGGCACAATACCCGCTGTGTTGGACGGGTAAGCCTCGCCGAGCGTGAGACTTGAAAGGTAAGATTGTCTGGCTGGGAGGCTCTCGCCGACGTCCGACGGTGGCTTCAGCAATCGCCGTGTCGGACGGGTAAGCCTCGCCGAGCTTAGGACTTGAAATAGTAAGATTGTCTGGCCGGGAGGCTCTCGCCGACATCCGACTGTGGTTTCGGAACTGCCGTGTCGGACGGGTAAGCCTCGTCGTGCGTGGACTTGAAAAGATAAGATTGTCTGACCGGGAGTGCTCTCGCCGGCGTCCGTCAGGAGATCGGGGCTCGCCGAGTCGGATGTTTAGACAGAAGTGCGAAGTTTAGGGGGTTGGAAGGCCTCACAGTCAACCGGCAGCGTGGTTGGGTAGGCCTTGCCAGCCGCAGGATGGAAAAGGAAAGTTGTCTGTCCCGGAGGCTCTCGCCGACGTCCGACTGGTTTCGATATCGCCGTGTCGGACGGGTAAGCCTGGTCGAGCAGTAGGTTTGAAAAGGTAAGGCTGTTTGTCCCGGAGGCTCTCGCCGACGTCCGACTGGTTTCGGAATCACCGTGTCGGACGGGTAAGCCTCGTCGAGCAACAGGTTTGAAAGGTAGGGTTGTCTGGCCGGGGAGCTCGCGCCGGCGTCCAACGGGAGATCAAGACTCGCTGTGTTGGACAGGTAAAGACAGAAAACAAGCTGTGTGGCCGGGAGGCTCTTGCCAACATCCGACCGGAGGAAAATACTCGCGATCTGGATGGGTAAGTCTCGCCGGCCGTGGGGTGGAAAAGGTAAGGTTGTCTGGCCGGGAGGCTCTCGCCGGCGTCCGATGGGAGTCTGATGGGAGATTAAGACTCACTGTCGGACAGGTAAAGACGGAAAGGTAAAGCTGGGTAGCCGGGAGGCACTCGCCGTCACCTGACTGGAGATGGAAGCTCGCAGCCTGGATGGGTGAGACTCTCCGGCCGCAGGGTTGAAAAGGCAAGTTTTTTTGGCTGGGAGGCTCTGGCCAGAAGAGGTGGTTCGCGGTGTCAGAAGGGGGAGCCTCGCCAAGCGTGTGATTTGGACAGGTAAATAAAAGCCAGGAAAGCTTGCACCGGGTTTATGAAACGAGAGTTTGGTGGGCTGATTTGATGTGGAACTGGTCCGTTCGGATGTAGCTTTGAAAAGCTTCTGAAGACCATCTACCTAAGGTTTGGATTTGGTGTTTAGTGAGGCCTTTTTGGGCCGCTGACGTCGCTGCCCCGATGCGAAAGGAGTGGCTGGAAAAAGTTGCTTTAGAAACACCCATATGCTGCTTGCTTCCCATCCCTCACGAGCATGCGCCACTTGAACCTTCTGTAAAATAATCTTTCATAAAGTTTGGAAAGGTTGGAGCAAGTTACGCTCCAACCTCGCTGGCTCGCTGATTCGCTGGCTTCATTGCGCGGGAGCGCTGAGAGAGACATGCGTTTGTTTGATGTACACTTGAAGTGTGCGGTCTCGCCAGTCTGAGTTTTTCTTACGAATGCTCTGTGGAGTCATTATGCCTGTGGTTTGGAATGCGGTGGATCTATAAATGTAAGATGTAAACCTCACTACGGAAGGCTGCTCTTATTTTAAACGCTGATGCGCACTTGATTGTGTAGACTGCTTGCGAATGCGGCTGTGCACGATTCCGTGTAAGGGGCTTCATGTTCTTGCATCTCAAAATGGTTATGACGCAAAATTTATATAAACACGGGCAGTTACGTCTTAAATACGGACGTGATAAACCACGTAACTTCCATTTCAACAGAGATCCGTGCGTAGATGCGGCTTAATAGATCACCACTGTCTATGGTGTCATGGTAAAAATGCCGGCATGCTTTGTCGCGCTTGCTTTGACTGCCGTAGCTGTAGGCCACAGGGAGGAGGTCCTGAAGAGCTATCGTAGCCTGCTCTGCTAATGGAGGTAGCCTCACGCTAGTGTCTGCTACGGGAGCTGGAGGCCACTGTAAAGGAAAAAGAGTTAGTTATTCATAGCGGAAGGAAAAACTGAGATGTGTGGAGCTGTGTTGCAAGCGGCTGTAGCTGTATATGCCACAGAAAAATGGTTGTGACGTTTAGCAGGGCGCTGATGGTCAGTAACGAAGTAGCTTATTTCGCTACCGTACATTCTAATACCTGTAGTTTCTGGAGTCGTTTATTTAGTAACTTTACTGCGTTCCAAAGATTGCACTTTTCCTTTGCTACGTATCATGAAACATACCGTTACTCCTTATAATGTATATAATGTGCTCTGGGACGTAGGAGCAGTGTCTGATTCGTAAACAGAATTAACCTATAAAATTAGTTTGCTAATTGCTCCGACGCTTCCTTCACAAGTTGGAATGATCCGATAGCAGCTGTTCTCTAGTCGACGATTCACGGATTCAAATGATCTGTTTAGAGTGATGTTTATGGTGAAATTAAATGCACAAGAGAGAACCGGGAGATTTTGGGGATACATGCGCAACTGATGCTGCAACCTAATTTATTACTGTCGAAATTTGGATTAATTATGTAACTGAAATTCATATTTGGGTCAAACCTGACAGTTGTTTGGGAACTAAATCTGTTGTGAAGGGGCTCTATTTAGCCCTCTGAAATGCATATGCAAATCAAGGTCCGTGTCTCTATGATTTAGGTCAAAAACAAAACGTAAATATAGCACAGGTTGAATGAGAATACCTCGTGCACGTTCATTTTACTGTTGGTCCGCGGTGATCAAGAGTGTATTCGCAAAACGCATTTATCTCATCCAGCTTAAATGTCTAAGGAATGCTATGCCAATTAAATACTGGTAAAAATACGGAGGTTTAAGCATGTCCGGTGTATATTCTGGGCATGGTGTCATGGTTACATAGTGACGTTAACATTCAATGTCTTCGCGAGGTCTTTTAACGATTTTATCAACAAATACCTGCTTTTGGGGATTTCCCCTGAGAATTATTGGCAACAATGGTGGATGCGTGCTAACGGAGGCCGCCTCGCGTTAGCATCTGAAACTAGGAGCTAGAGGCCCGGCTGTATACTTGCGCTGCAGCTGGGAGAGCCGCGGTGAAGGCTGAGGAGGCGAAGCGGGAAGCGAGTGAAGCTTTGCTGCGGTGAAACCTGGGGCGTGGCCCAGGCTCGTTGGAAGCCGGCAGAGGAGAGCGCTCGTTGAAAGCCTGCTGTTGCGTCCTCCGGCCGGCGGAGAAGAGCGTGTGGCTGGTTGAGCAGAGAGCAGCGGTCGTGACGAAGCCCGTTGCTCGGCGGCCGTGTCTGGTGAAAAATAAAATAAAAATAAAAATAGACAATCCTGGGGCCGGCAGATTGACCGGAGGATACGAAAAACCCCATCATGGGTCTCGTTGTTTGGACGGAAATGTTGAGTCTGTGATGTAATGGTAAATGGTGCCGCTGAATGCTGTTTAACCGTCAACTAGATGGAGGTAAGACAGCTGTAATTATGTCCCAGGATTGATTACCTAGATTGTGTACCACCTGTGCTAATTAGCCTGAGTATCTGACGTGCTCCTCCCGAACTTAGTTTAAAAACTACGTGTCTAAACTTCATTTATTAAACAAACCATTCAGAATCAGCAGCAGATCATCTCACTTTATTCTGAGTGTTTTCTGATAGAAACTGATTGTCTGAGTCACAATATTTACTGAAAGACTATTAAAGTGCTCTATTGAAAAATAATTTCTCAAGTGATACAGAACAAAATACCACTAGCATAAAGACATTGTCAACTGTCTTCATCGGACATTGTGATTTGTCCACATGAATCTAAATATACAACATTTATAACATCAAAATAGTTTCCTCTTGCCGTTTTGTATGTGAAGAGAAAAAAGACAAAACCTTCTTTAGCTATAAATGTTAGCAGGCACACAAATAGCACTGAGACCGATAAAAAGTATTCAGAAATTACACCGTAAAAATATTGATTAAACAAAAGAAGTAACATATATTTTACAATTACGTGCAATATTGTGAACTGCTCACCTCAGAAAGCTCCACTGAAGCCGCGACTGATTATGTCATCGCGGCGAGGCGAAACCAATGGCAGATTATCAAAAACGCGCCAAATGCTGTTTAAAATGGAAAAATATCTATAAAAAAAACGTATCAAAATAGATGACATAGTTACTGATGTAGACAGACGGATGATCGGGTGTGAGGTGACATTTGGTTTATTAGGCTTTTAAACGCTTTATTTAGAAATGTAATTATGGAAAGTCCCAAAAGCAATCATAATATTTCATGGCTTATAGATGTAAAATTATGAAATTATTCAATCATGACGCAAGAAAATCAGCAGACAACAAACGTGGACAATGAGTTTAATACTTGAAGCAAATATAAAGTAAAAGACAGATATCTCTCTTTATTGACTAACAAGATATAAAGCATATCAAGTGAATAAAAGTGAAGATGGATCAGACGCAAACCTACATGAAAGAACATTACACCTGCATTTTGTACCCTATGTGGACTACTAACTAATTGTTTTAAAAACAACAGTGAAGATTAATTGAAAAATAAATCAGCCTCTTTTTCAACTTAGAGAAGAATAACTTTTTTACCTGTAAAAACCTTCTACAAATTTGCATTAGAAGAACATTTTGAACATACAAATAAAATCATAATAAAGCATTATAACTAGTGGTGGGCATAGATTATTTTTTTTTAATCTAGATTAATCTTGGAATTAATCTAGATTAAAATGGCTCATTTGAATTCTGCCGAAGGCATTCAGAATATGTGTGCTACCCAAATAATGACTAAAAGTAAGTATTTGAGAACGGGTTTCTCGAGCCAGGTGGTGCATTAGACCAGGGGCTCATCTCCTGTTTCCAAAATGCATCACAAACTTTAATCTCTTCCCGTCCCAATCCCACGAAAAAACTGGGGGAAAATCCCGTCCCGTTCCACTCCCGGAAGAATGACTCCCATTCCCTCCCACTCCCGTGTTGTTGTTGTTGTTTTTTTGCGATAACTGTCAATTACAGTAAAAATATAGTACAGATCACAGCGTGCCCACCTTATTAGTTGAATAAAAACCCAAAATGTCGTTTTTTGTTATTATATTGAACTGAAAGCCATCTTATGCACAGTGTTGCACAGATTACATTTCATGTAAATCATCCATGCTAACACACACGTCTTCTATTTTTATTTTTTTGACATTTCACTCTCTATAGATATATTTTTCAAAGACGGAGTTTCGAAGTTTCTCGCTCAAGTTCACATGAGACCTAAAGCGCATCCTGTTTGCTTAAAAGCGCAACGTTTCGTTGTTATTCTGAGTGCACACAAATAAACGTAGAGTCTTTACAGATTCGAAAGATGTATTCGGCTACTTTTATCTGTATGACCAGAAATGACGGAGATTTTAAGAGCAAGTGAGCGCACCGGAGCCTGTCCTGCAGCAAACGCGCTTCCACTCGCCACACAAACAATTCAATACCGCACATTTCTCTAGGTTAACATCATATTGAGCGGCCATGTAAAGTTGCTACTACATACATCCTTCAGATGAAAAGCCATATTTGAGGTTGATGAATGATAGGTGAGCGTTTGGATGTCCTGCCCGATTGTATTACCACATAGACCAGCCATCAACAATCTTGAGTTCAGAATTAAAATACAGTTTATAGTTTATTTATATAAAAGGTATATTTGTGTGTAAAGTTGGGTATCATTACTATTCCCGGTCCCGCCCACTCCCGATTAAATATTTTCCTCTCCCGTCCCAATCACGTGATTCGTAGCGATTTTGTTTCCCATCCCGCCGGATTCCCGAAAAAATGCCAGCCTCTAGTTCGAAGACTCGTTCTCGCCCCCTACAGTGCAATTCGGCTAGGTATACATCCGCGCTAAAATATCAGGGTAAAAGTCATCATAGCTTGCGTAGTATAGACCCAGCTCCCAACCCAACTTTGAGAATAGATTAACGGCGATATTTTTTTTATCGCCCGATAAGAGTCTCACGTTAACGCAGCACGTTAACGCCGATAACGGCCCACCACTACTTTAAATATAAGTATTAGCAGACACACACATAGCACCGAACCTGATGAAAATAATTCAAATATGATTATGTAAAAATACAGCTCAAACTAACGGTGTGAAGTGTAAATTTATTATAATGTATTATAACTAACTTTTCGCGCGCGTTCACGAGATCTCCCGGTTCTGTCTCGTGAGTTCAGTTCACTGGAGACTAGGGCAGTGCGTATGGATCCTAGTATCGATCGATACTAGCCTGATGGGATCGATACTTTAGGTTATTTTATTATTTTATACACTTAATACATTGCTTAATACATACAACAAAATGTAGACATGTCTGTGAGTGTATATTCCGCTCTTTTCTCTTCTCATATACAAACATTACTGCTCCTCCGCTGCTACGCTGGTTTGTTGTCATGCATCACGTGACTCGGCGGCTCCGAACGCGAGCGGATACAGTGAGAGATGGAACGGAACTCCGAGCTACAAAACAAATGAAAAGGGGAGGAAATCCTGCACACAGTGCATCTTTTATATACCTATATACAGAGTTGGTCATTTTAATGCAGTATCACTGTAAGGTGTATACTGATTTCGGCCTTTTAATACTATTTCTTAATGCATTAAGATACTTTAAACATTTTAATTATAACGGTTTTCTATGGGAGTAAAATTCTTCACATGTTGTTTACCATGTTTTTTTTAATATATTCTGGGCTCAGCTGCTTGTCACAGATTAGGCCTATGTTCTATTAACAAACTGCATACCGAATTTTATTTATTTGGCCTTTATTACTGTCGTCCTCCATTATTTGCACCATATTAAATGTTTTTATATTGCAACGAGAGAAAATGTAATTCAGTGTGCTGCATTCATGTTCTGGGTTCATCTGCTTACCTGTACATACATAGTAGGCCTATATATTTTTATAAACTATCCCGAATTTGGCCTTTTCATATCAGTTATTGTATTGCAATAATAACAAACGAATATTACAGTATGTATAAAACAAACATAAAATACAGTACATAACATACTAAAATAATTTCAATAATAAACGAGTTATGGATTAATAGTTATTTTTCAAATGACTGTTTTCATTCAATAAGCCACTTACGTTAAACTTTTCTTTATAATGGTTTTCTATGGGAGAAAAAATGCATAATATGAACTCTAAGCGTTGCTTTCATATTCGGGGCACATCTGCTAACTTGTGTATATATATAGTTTTCAACATTAATAAGCTGCATACTAAGTTTTGTCTTTTAATATTACGTTCTTAATTTATTATGCCATGCATGTTAATTATTCATATAACTCTTTTCTATGTGGAGCAAAATACTTAACATGAAACTGTGCATTGCTTTCATGTTCTCTGCCTGCAAAGTCCTTTTAGAAAGGCACATAATATCCACTTAGCTTTAAGGTGAATATAATATTAGTCATATCAACATTAGTATTGTTAATTTTTTTAAATTGTTGTTGGTCATTTAAATGAATGTTTTTTTTCTTTAAATGACAAGTATTGGAGTCGGTATCGGCGATACTGGCCCTGTATTTACTCGATATCGGATCGATACCAACATTTGCAGTATCGCACACCCCTACTGGAGACTCGCTCTAAACCGATCATTTGAATCAGAGTTATCGACTGGAGAACAGCTGCAATCGGATCATTACAATTCGTGAATTAATCTTTTTGTGCTATAAGCCAACCGGTCGAACAAGTTCGTTGAAAAGAATCAGTTTGTTCATGAATCAGACACAGCTTCTGCGTCTCGAAGCATTAAAGGCCTACATCAGAGTTATTAAAAAACATTATGCTTGACATTGCTGAAGATTTTGGCATGCATGTTGCTTGTCTTCATTGACTAACAAATCATTAGTAACATTAACTGATAAAAGTAATTGACCACTAATCATATTTATATTTTTATAATCATTTTTATCAATCCCCATGCTGCAGAACTTGTCTCCCACCTAAATAACGTTAACTTAGTTAATAACCTGTGACGTAACCAATATCTCTGACCCCAAACCACCCATTTACCCATTTAATGTAAATTACAGTATCATGTTCCTGTGGCTCAGTGGTTAGAGCATTGCATTAACAGCGCAAAGGTTGTGGGTTCGATTCCCAGGGAACACACATACTGACAATACAAATGTATAGCCTGAATGCACTGTAAGTCACTTTGAATAAAAGCATCTGGTAAATGTATTTTACTGTAATGCATAAATGTGCTATTGTACTGTAGGTTTTTACATTACTGTGCTGATAAATCGACAGCGATTTATAATAGTGTAGATATTGTTCTTAGGCAGAGCCGATCCTCCCCCTTGCTCTCAAAGATGATTTCATTTAAGTTTGGTTTTTGAATTTGGCCAGTGGCTATGAAAACATGAATGATAATTTATTGTAATGCAGCGCTGTCTGCATAAAAATCGGTCAAATCATGAAACGTCTTGATGAACTTTATTCACTGTGACTCATTTAGATGATGTTATAACAGGGTAATATGGAAGAGATGCGGTGTAGCACCTGAAAGCACTGAACCTGAAGATAAACTACTTAATGTGATTTTTTATTTTATGTCTACGTAGAGAAGATGAATGACCAAAACTCTTCCCGCATTCAGTGCAGTGATACGGTTTCTCTCCAGTGTGGATCCTCTCGTGTGATTTCAGATGTGCTGACCGATTGAATCTCTTGTCGCAGTGTGAACACTTGTAAGGTTTCTCTCCAGTGTGGATCCTCTGGTGCCGTTTCAAATCTCCATCTGTAATAAAAGTCTTCTCACACTCAAAGCACATATGATCTCTCACACCAGTGTGTATCTTCTGATGTGCTTTTAAATTCTGCAGCAGTAAAAAACTCTTTTCACATAAAGAACATGAATGTGGTTTCTCCTTTGAATGAACTTTCAGGTGACTCTTCAGGCTTGGAGCCCACACAAATGTTTTTCCACATTGATCACATTCATGCAGTTTCTTTCCAGTGTGGATCTTCAGGTGATTCTTAAGGTTTCCTCGTTGTGTGAAACTCTTCCCGCACTGATCACATGTGAACGGTTTCTCTCCAGTGTGGATGTTCATGTGTCTCTTGAGACTCTGTTTGTTTGTGAAACTCTTTCCACACTGAGTGCAGGTGAAACTTTTCTTGTCTCTTCTTTTCAGTAAAGAAACTCTTTCAGTCTGTGAGTGAGTTTTTTCTCCAGTTTTGACATGATGTTGTTTCTCCTCCATTAGGTCTGAAATTAAAGTTAAAAAAGGTAACAATATAAATAAATTGTGTGACGTGAATAGACACAACAGCTAAACCAAATTATGACAATTTTTACAAAATAATGTACAATTATCTATATTAAAAATACAGACATAAATCCCGTTTCTGTAGTAAGAACTTGTTGATACATAATAAAATCCAAGATTATATTATTATACTAAAATATATGATGTAATTAATAAGCATTTTACATTTTCATTAGTATGTGTGTTCCCTGGGAATCGAACTCACAACCTTTTGCACTGCTGACGCAATGCTCTACCACTGAGCCATACAGGACCACTTAAACTAATTAAATGGCCAGTATTTTTCACTCAACACAATTTTCATTCCATTTCTTCATTTTTTACCTATTAGTCTGTCCTTCAATAAACTCTGTCTCTGATTTCACTTCAAACTGATGCTCTGATGCTCGTCTTCACTTGTAGACCGATGGAAATATTCCAGCATTTATTGATAAACTGCAGTGGGAGGAGCTTCACTGAAGATGTGATTGTTGTGGGAGGAGCTTCACTGAAGCTGTGGTTGTTTTAGGTGGAGCTTCACTGAAGGTGGGATTGTTTTGGGAGGAGCTTCACTGAAGATGTGAAAAAAAAAAAAATTTGCTTTTACTTTTGTTTTGGTTTACATGAAACAGTTTAACACAGATGAATGATATCATATTAGTGACTAGGGCTGTACAATTAATCGCATGTGATTATCATGCACATCTCGACAGTAACGCCGGGTCCGTGATTGGCACTAAATTGCCATCACCTGTTTTCAGATGAAGCGGCACTTAATACACCGAGCCGTAGTTCATTGACAAGCTAGGCAATTTTGCGTTCACAATCGAATGCGATTCATCTGGCTCTGTGTATTAAGTGCCGCTCCATCTGAAAACAGGTGATGGTGATTTAGTGCAAATCACATGCGATTAATTGCAGCCCTAATGGTGACTGCATAATTTATGTCTCTGAAAACAATTAAATGAAAGTTAACAGGCAATTTACAGGAGATCTGCATAATATGAGGTGAAAACAGGAGTTAGAGGATTTTCAGCAGCTTTGTTAATATTGATGAGCCTCAGATTATAAACACTCATTAAATAAGCCATTCAGCAGCAGATCATCTCACTTAATTCTAAGTATTTTATTCAGAGTGCTTTCCATTAGAAATACAGCTCTATTGAAAAAACATAATTCTCAAACCGACATGACTGTTTGCAGTCCTGTACAAATATAAAAAACGTGAAGTAACAAACTATTTTTTACAAACATAAACGTAAAAAAGATAAAGAGCTAAATAACCTTAAAATCGCATCAGCAAGTCTTGAGATTGATTTCTATTAATTTCCCTCAGATTCATACTTTAGCTTTTGACTCCAAACACTGAAACAATCATACACACGAATGTACAGAATACAAAGAGTGGACGAAAATGGAAAAAAATCACCATGAATTTAACCCTAAAAAGAGCAAAACCATTAAAAGACAGATAATTATTTTATTTCTATTTTCCATCTTATTGGAACTCAAATAATAACATTTCACATTTTTTTCAAAATGTGATTCTTATTTTCATGTTTGTCAAGGCTTGATTTTTTTTAAACACAAGAAACAAAATCACAGAGTCTTTGTATATGTTTTTATATCTTGATTTATTCCCCTAAAAGAGCGACGTATCCACTGAGATACAAACATTTAGACATTTGTAAGCATTTAATTAATACAATTCAATTTAAACCTAATAAACCGCTTTATGTACTCCCCAATTGTAAGTCGCTTTGGATAAAAGCGTCTGCTAAATGACCAAATGTAAATGTAAATGTAATAAGCTAATGCTGAATAACAGCTTATTAAATATATATATTATTTTAGCATTTGATGAAAAAAGAAAAGCATTTCCATTAGCAAAGCACACTACAGCAATCACTGCTATAACTGTCATCACATGTACAAAACATCTAACACAGAGTGTTTTTTATCTTAATATACTCCTTACCGAACAGTTACAACCGTAGAAAATATAATAATTACTTTCATTACATTTTAATAACAATATACAGGAGGGAGCAAAAAGACGATCTTACCCTTTGCTAATGAACTACGGTGCGCCCGCAGGGACAAAATACCAAACGTCTGCAATATTTACACCACCAGGGGAACTCAAACACCATTTAATATCATTTACAGTCTAATTTCATGGAATTCGACACTGTGAATTAATATAATCTTAATTATCTTTTTGATTCGGTTACTTCAACAGACTTCAGCAAACGACACGATCGGTTATTGAGACATTTACAACTATCACAACATCATTTATTAATTAATCTGTGATGAACCATGTTTCATATAAAACACAGAACTAGAACATATAAAACGAATTAAGTTAAACTCAATTCATTGGTTCTTTCACTTTTTACGTTATTACACTGTTTATATATTTATATAGTTGTGTCTTTGAATTGCATGTGTTTTCTATATTTCTGTGCCTGTATATTACTGAGAGAAAAGATTAATAATAATAGATAAATATCAGAGCATCAGTTTGAAGTGAAATCTGCAGAGACAGAGTTTATTGAAGGACAGAGAGAACATGAGAGACCCAGAACCCTGCAGAATGAAACACACTGAAGAACAAACAGGTTATAACGCAGTTCATCAGATTCAGTGTTTTAGTAGAAATAAAACAAAAAACGATAAATAATATAGATGAGACTTTCTATGTTCAGGGTACAAAACAAATCGTTGTCTTTAATTTTCTTGTTTTGATCAAATGTTCAGTGAAAGGAGATCATAAGTCAAACTAAATATGACATGAGCTCTTTTGTTACATTTATATTATTTCTTGTTCACTATTGTTGTACTCTAGAAAACATTCAAATGATGTCACTTCCTGCTTGTTGACATTTAAACAATGCTTTAGTTTTAAAATAACAGTGTCGAGTAGCCTATAAAATGCATCTAATTAATTTAAAATTAGTTATTATTTATTCATTAATATTGGTGTACAATTTGTAATAACATGACATCACATGATAGTTACATCTTCTAATGGCGCAATAACTGATCATATTGCTTGCTTAAGTCTGTTGACAGCAATAAAATTAGCTTAATGTGGCAATTAACGGATCTGAAGTCATCAGCATAATGAATGAGGTGAAAACAGGAGCTATTATCATGAAATAAAGAGTATTTTAAGCAGCTGATAACATTGATGATTCTCAGACTATTAACACTCATTAAACAAGACATTCAGGATCAGATGCAGATCATCTCTCTTTATTCTGAGTGTTTGCTGATAGCTGATTGTTTGAGTCACAATATTTACTGAAAGACTATTCAAGTGCTCTATTGAAAATAATATCTCAAGTGATACAGAACAAAATACAACGAATATAAAGACATTGACACTATCTTTATCAGACATTATGATTTGTCCACATTAATGTAAATATACTTCGCTTTTGTAATAGCAACATTTACATTTATTCATTTAGCAAAATACATTTTATCCAAAGGGACTTATACATTATCACCGCTTTATTTATCATGAAAGGATCGAGGATGATGGGTACTTTTTTGGGGGGTTTTAGAAAAGCATTTGACACAAACACAATTTCATATTTGATTCTTTTGGTAAATACGGGTTTGTTAACAAATTCATATCTTTTGTAAAAATGCTATATAAAGACATTAATATTTCTATATCACGGTCACATGGGACATCTCAGATATTTAATATTATACACGAGGAATGAGGCAACGCTGTCCCATTTCATCTTTCTTATTCGTCTTGTTCGTAGAGATGCTCGTTATTCTGATCAATAATGACAGTAGTTATGACAAACTGAGGCTGTTTGGAAGACACATCTATATTAGTCAGTAGGCCGATGATACGACTCTTTATTTAAAGGATAAACATAAAATTGATAGAGATATTAAATTAGTTAATTTATTCTCCAATGCTTCTGGTTTAAACTTAAATATAAACAAATATGAATTAATTGCAATTCATGACCATGAATTCTAATATTTAATAGTAATATCCCAGTTAAAGCTTCTGTAAAATACCTGGGTATTACTATTACTAAAGATAATAATCATATCATTCAGGGGCATTTTGTAAACAAATTTCTAAAAGCAAAATTAATTCTCAACAGTTGGTTACAAAGAGATCTCTCAATTGTGGAAGAAATTTGTTACCCAAAATTGAATTTCTCTCTAGATTTGTTCACTTGCTATCCCTCTTCATTTAATAAAGGAATTTAACAGCACAATATTTCATTTTATTTGGAAAAATAGGGATCACTATACTGTATAAACTATTTTTTTTGATCCGCTGTTTTGAAGGAGGTCTGCATGTTATTGATTTATTGGAAATATTGAACAATGTCTTAAAAACTCAATGGTTAAGATCATGTATTCACAACACAAATGGTATATGTTTACAATATCTTTAACAGTGTTTGGGAAAATAGGTGGTCTCAAATGTTTAATCGTTTTATTTGACATCTTTATTTTATGAAAGTTGGTTTAAATATAATATTCTTTCGTTATTAGATATGATGGATAACCATGGTGACATTCTCAGTTACAATGATTTCTGCCGGAAACATGGATTTGTATGTCATCCTAAATAGTTTTATACAGTTGTAAACGCCATTCCTAAAAGTATAGTATTCTTGCTCAAAGACACTCTTTCTCATTATTCTGTGACACTCTCTCTTCCATCTCTGAGATTGGATACTTTGTCTATTAGAGATCAAAAATGTACCAACATGTTTATACGAAGCATTTTCATTCAACTTTACCCAAATCGACTCAGACCATATTTTTAAGATTTTGATTCAAAGGAATTAAAAGACATTAGAATGAGCTACCTCTCTTTTCCAATCTTCCCAAAAGTAACTTCAAATTGAAAGAATGTATGAAATATATCCAGGTCAAAATTTGATATTGAGGAAAACTCTTGTCAATTCTGTGAAAGTGACATTGAAAGCACAGAGCACATTTTCTTCAACTGTATCCATTCAAAGCTGTTTTGGTCTGACTTGAATAACAGAATGTTCTGTGTCAAAATCCATATTAACCTTCTTAACCATAAACAAATTAAGCTTGGCGTATTTAAAAAAGCTTGTAGGCAACACTACTTAATTAACATGCAATAATGCTTTTACATGTGCTCATTTTTAAACAAATTTAGTGACAGATAATATCTTGTAAGCCCTTCTGCATTTATCTATCCTTATTTATTTATTGTTGTTTTTTTGTATATTTTTCATTTAATTATTGATGTTAATGATATAACGTATGGTCATGTCTGCCTTGTATCTGCAAATGTGTTTTTGATGTCTTAATTTTTTTCACATAAAGGCTGTTTTGTTTGTACATTTGTTTTATTTTCATTAATACAAAGAAAAGAAACTCCACACTGAAGCGTGCCAGTGATGACGTCATCACCGCGAGGCGAAACCAACGGTAGATGATCAAAAAAGCTAAATTGTTTAAAACTACAAAATACATAAAACAACATATCAATCAAAACTAATGTTAAAACAGTTACTTACGTAGACAGACAGACAGTCAGGTGAGGTGAAATTTAGTTTCATTAGAAGACATTTTTGAACATAAAATGACACTTGTAATAAAGCATAATAATATAATTTTATCATAAAGCAAAGTTTTATACAATAATAAAACTTTATATATTGTTCTTAGGGGAGGAACTCTATTATTGAGTTGGTCTGAATCTTACAGATGAAGCCGCTGGTCTTGAAGATGAACTTAATTCACTGTGACTAATTTAGATGATGTTTCTTATGACAGATTAATATGGAAGAGATGCGGTGTAGCACCTGAAAGCACTGAACCTGAAGATAAACTACTTAATGTGATTGTTTATTTTATGACTCCGTAGAGAAATTGCATGAGTGAAACTCTTCCCGCATGTAGTGCAGTGATACGGTTTCTCTCCAGTGTGAATCCTCTCGTGTGATTTCAGGGATCCTGACTGACTGAATCTCTTGTCACAGTGTGAACACTTGTAAGGTTTCTCTCCAGTGTGGATCCTCTCGTGTGATTTCAGATTTCCTGACTGACTGAATCTCTCGTCGCAGTGTGAACACTTGTAAGGTTTCTCTCCAGTGTGAATCCTCTCGTGTGTTTTCAGATGTCCTGACCGACTGAATCTCTTGTTGCAGTGTGAACACTTGTAAGGTTTCTCTCCAGTGTGGATCCTCTCATGCTGTTTCAAATCTCCATCTTTAATAAAAGTCTTCTCACACTCAAAGCACATATATTCTCTCACACCAGTGTGTATCTTCTGATGTGCTTTTAAACTGCACAGCTGTGAAAAACTCTTTCCACAGAAAGAACATGAATGTGGTTTCTCCTTTGAATGAACTTTCAGATGCTTCTTCAGGCTTGAAGCCCACACAAATGTTTTTCCACATTGATCACATTCATGCGGTTTCTCTCCAGTGTGGATCTTCATGTGACTCTGAAGGGTTGATGATTGTGTAAAAACTCTTCCCGCACTGATCACATGTGAACGGTTTCTCTCCAGTGTGGATGATCATGTGACTCTTGAGGTTTGATGATTGTGTGAAACTCTTTCCACACTGAGTGCAGGTGAAACTTTTCTTGTCTCTTCTTTTCAGTAAAGAAATACTTTCAGTCTGTGAGTGAGTTTTTTCTCCAGTTTTGACATGTTGTTTCTCCTCCATTAGGTCTGAAATTAAAGTTAAAAAAAATATGATAATTTGTACAAAATAAGGTACAATTATCTATATTAGAAAATACAGTTACTTCCAGATTTTCTGTAGTGAGAACTATTTGATGCTTAATTAAATCCACAATTATAATATTATATTATAAACATAATATTAACATTGATATTCTTTTCTAAAAATAAAAAATAAACTAAAACTGGCCAATATTTTTCACTCAACACAATTTCCTTTTATTTCTTCCTTTTTAAAGCATTTTCTTTTTAATGGCAACATCCCAACCCCCCGTATAGACTTTTTTTCTCCAAAAAAGCGACTAGTGACAAATCTAATGACTTCTTTGACAAATGTAACAGGTCTTTACTCACTTACTAGTGGACCAGACAATATTATCAGAAGACTACAGGATACGCAAAAAGAGGCGGCAGTGGTGCTGAGTAATAGACAGAGGCAGAAGGGAGGTTAACCATAAATGTTTTCTTTACGTTGAATCTTTAGTCTTTTTTTTCTCACATAACCATAACAACAGCAATGACCGGAGAAAACACAATAACTATATGTATAAACAAACCCTGGGTGCCACCCTCTAAATCTTCCCTCATTTAGTAGTAATTACAAACACAATAACTGTAATCAAGTGAACATAAATGAAAAAACTACATTTAAATCAGTGATGTATGTTACCCACACTGAATTCAGTTTCCATGTTCAAAAATGTTTCAGTCCTGAAATGTTTCAGTCCCATAAAGTCGAAAATCTGTCTCTGTGAACAAACTCTCTTACTTGTCTGAAGAGAAATCTAAAGTGAAAAGAAGTGTCCTTTACTCCAGGTCCTTTATACTTTCCGCATCAAGGTGGGTGGCTCGCCATCAATTAAAGGAATCCAATTCAGAAGAATATCCACGCAGAAAAAAACTTGGCCCGTCCATTTAAATCGTTTTCTCTCTCTTTTCCTTTTCTTTTTACAGGAACATACAACCAAAATGGCGTCAGCAACAATTCAACACATATGTTTTGGATTGCTCATTTAACACCAGATGATCCAAGATCTTGAAGTGACAATCGGATTCATTCAGTTTATATGTATTTTGAGCAGTTTATGGATTATATTTTCCATTTTAACACTCTCACACAAGAACATGTTTCTCTGTCGCTCGCTCTGCGCGACGCTATCCGTAAGCAAGAGGGGCGGAGCTAACAACACATTGCTTCGATTGGTTGTTACTCATTTCTTAATCCGCTTCAGATAAACATATTTGTTTTTGATTTACAAAGAATTTACGACATATGGATGAGCATAATGTTCTAGGTCAAGCAATCTTATAAACAATATGAACAATTATTTAACCAGGGTTACACAAACTTTAGTGAGTCTCTGTGATCGTTGGTATTGCCGTGGCGGCGCAAGATCAGCGCGTGCGCAGCTCTTTCTCTGCATCTGCTCTGTTCAGTGAGTGTCTGAGAGGAGCAGCCCGTTTAGTTAAAACAGATATTATTGCTTCGCTAATTTTACATGCAAATATAGCCAAAATCACAGCACAGGAATTGTCTTTGTCTTGTTTTATATTGTGTATTATTTGATTTCATCAGACAACGGCTGATTATATTATAAATTAGGATTTTTGTGCAGACTAGCTTCTTGGAAGGGAGAGCTGGTTATGTATTCGTAAAGGGATGTGTTTCAGTCACTATTTCATATTCATCCCGTTGACTGACAAAAGAAACTGTTAAATATATAAAGTAAAACAGTTTTATTGAGAATTTGGCTGCATTAAAATACAGTATGACGCAATTAGAACAGAACAGTTATTTTTTTCTTTACTTTGAGTCATTTAGCAGACGCTTTTATCCAAAGCGACTTACAAATAAGAAAAAGTAACTAAAATTAAAAGTTAAAACTATAAATATTATATATACACATTTAAGAAGATAAAGAAATTAAATAAAAATGACAAATGCATACAACAACATTTAAAAACTAAACATTTAAATGAAAACAAAAAATAAAGCTAAACACAATTCAAAATATTAAATCAATGTATGCATATAATAATGATTCTAACATAACACCAAAGGCCTAAGTATACTTATTTTTTACATAGTAAGAATTGGTTATAAAAATTGTAAATACAGGTGCTGGTTATATAATTAGAATATCATCAAAAAGTTTTATGATTTATTTCACTAATTCCATTAAAAAAGTGAAACTTGTATAAAGTATACATTCATTCCACACAGACTGATATATTTCAAGTGTGTTTATTTTAATTTTGATGATTATAACTGCCAACTAATGAAAACCCCAAATTCAGTATCTCAGAGAATTAGAATATTACTTAAGACCAATAGAAAGAAAGGATTTTTCAGTGGTCCAAAGTCCTCTTTTCAGATTAAATTAAACTTTGCATTTCCTTTGGAAATCAGGGTCCCAGAGTCTGGAGGAAGAGAGGAGAGGCACAGAATCCACGTTGCTTGAGGTCCAGTGTAAAGTTTCCACAGTCAGTGATGGTTTGGGCTGGGCTGCCATGTCATCTGCTGGTGTTGGTCCTCTGTGTTTTCTGAGGTCCAAGGTCAACAACACAGCCGTATACCAGGAAGTTTTAGAGCACTTCATGCTTCCTGCTGCTGACCAACTTTATGGAGATGCAGATTTCATTTTCCAACAGGACTTGGCACCTGCACACAGTGCCAAAGCTACCAGTACCTGGTTTAAGGACCATGGTATCCCCGTTCTTAATTGGCCAGCAGACTCGCCTGACCTTAACCCCATAGAAAATCTATGGGGTATTGTGAAGAGGAAGATGCGATATGCCAGACCCAACAATGTAGAAGAGCTGAAGACCACTATCAGAGCAACCTGGGCTCTCATAACACCTGAGCAGTGCCACAGACTGATCGACTCCATGCCACGCCGCATTGCTGCAGTAATTCAGGCAAAAAGAGCCCCAACTAAGTATTGAGTGCTGTACATGCTCATACTTTTCATGTTCATACTTTTCAGTTGGCCTTTCTTTGTATTGGTCTTAAGTAATATTCTAATTTTCTGAGATACTGAATTTAGGGTTTTCATTAGTTGTCAGTTATAATCATCAAAATTAAAAGAAATAAACACTTGAAATATATCAGTCTGTGTGGAATGAATGTATACATTATACAAGTTTCACATTTTGAATGGAATTAGTGAAATAAATAAACTTTTTGATGATATTCTAATTATATGACCAGCACCTGTGTGTGTGTGTGTGTGTATATATATATATAATATATATATATATACACACATACATACATACATACATACATGTGTTTAGTGAAATTATTTGGTAGTCTGAGGTGGGATGGGGGGGGGGGGGGGGGGGGTGGGTGTTGAGAAGCACTGCATTAAAGCAATGCACCTGGAAGAGGTGTTAGTGAGGTCAGCAGGGGGTGCTCACCCTGTGGTCTGTGTGGGTCCTAACACCCCAGTATAGTGATGGGGACACTATACTGTCAACAAGCACCGTCTTTCGGATGAGACGTTAAACCGAGGTCCTGACTCTCTGTGGTCATTAAAAATCCCATGGCACTTCTCGTAAAGAGTAGGGTGTAACCCCGGTGTCCTGGCCAAATTCCCTCCACTGGCCCTTGTCAATCATGGCCTCCTAATAATCCCCATACACTTGATTGGCTCTATGACTCTCTCTCCTCTCCACCTGTAGCTGGTGTGTGGTAAGCGCACTGGCGCCGTTGTCCTGTGGCAGCCGTCGCATCATCCAAGTGGATGTGCACACGTGGTGGTGAGTTGAGGAGAGACCCCCCCCCCACATGATTGTAAAGCGCTTTGGGTGTACAACAATACACAAAAAGCGCTATATAAATGCATCATTCATTCATTCAAAGCATCCCTTCATTCAGACACAGTGGAAGATCTGATAAGAATCAGTGTATGGGGTCAAGTCTGGAAGAAGTTGATGCTAGAGAGAGTGTGGTCAGCTGGTTTAGCCAAGGCCAAAGATCAAGAAGGAAAAACTACAGGAGATGGCCATCCGAGGGACATGTGACTGCAATGGAGGATAGTCCATAAGATGTTCAGTTTGAAGCCCTTAAAACACTTAATTAAGATTATTTTTATTTAATTTATATTGAGATGTTTTAAGCTTAAATCTCAGCTCAGCTTTTCTGTAAGTTACTTTTCTTGTAGAATTGTGCATCAAATAAAGAACTTGATGTTGACCACATTGTTAGTTAATCGTTTACTAGTCAATATTGCATATATGAAAATTTGGGTGCACCTAACTTTTGTGCTGGTGCACCTAAGAAAAAGGCGCACCAGTGCAACCAGTGCAAAAAGTTAGTCTAGAGCTCTGGCTAACATTTTGTCACACCAGGGGCATAGCCATCATTTCAGAAGTGACAGAAATGTCAAATACAATACTTTTATGTATTTACGTATTATTATAATTTTTTTTGTACAATAAATTATTTTCTTATATCTTACTTTGAATTTGCTATTAGAAATCAAATACACTGCTGGACAATAATCAATCATTTTGCCTAATTAAATTGTATAATTGTTTTATACTACAAACAATTATTTAAATGTTCTGCACAGAATAAGGTAGAAAATATACTTTATAGTTTCTGTACTGTAATAATTGATATGTCAATCAGCACTGCGTCATTCATATTTTTTTTATTGTCTTAATGTTTCATCAGTTCATTCTGCTTTTTATTCAGCTCAGCTGCAGATATAGTCTGGCCTGGTCTTTGAGCCAGAGATCACTTCTCTTTCAGTGCGAAAACTTCTTTATCTCATTTTCATAAAATAAAATGCTATAGTATGTAACTTTTCCTCTCCATCGACGAATGATGATTCTGAAAGAAAAAGTGCCGATGTCTGTTTGCTATGACAACAAACGTATTTACAAATGTACAACAAATGTATTTATCATTCAATGGAACTGTGTGCATTAGACACTTACATTTTTGCTCCGTCCATGCAATAAATGCACAGCCTTCGACTGCTCAGGTAATGTCGTCGGTATGACCGAGAGCCATTGAAAAACTACAGAAAAGTAAAACTACATCACTATAGCATTATTGGCCACGAGTACTAAGAGCTCACACATCAGCTGCTCAACAAATGTATCAGTGAGACGAACACAATCCTGTGACAGACGGTTAATAGTGGAGCGCGTGAAGGAGAGATGTGAGGCACGAACACTGTTCAAGGTCTCCATTCATTCGTATTTGTAGTAATTTAATGTGTATATATTTTGAAAGCATCGACTCACTATAGAAATCCCGATTCATTCTATTTTTAGCATTTTAAATGGATTACTGTCCGAAATCGACCATTTAAAAATCCATGTTTCGAGAGCGATGCATCGTCAGGGTTTGTAATCGATGCATCGAGAAAATTAGTGAATCGTTACACCCCTACTGTAAAGTCACTGGGTCCGTCAGACTGAAAAATATATTTTAGCGGTAATCTGACCAAAAATACTTAAGACCCATTGAATCTGAATTTAAGACTTTTTAAGGCCTTTTATTAGGAAAACGTTATTTAAGTCTTTTTAAGGACCCAATGAAACCCTGTTTTCTACTAATTCACATATTAAGCATTTATGTTTACCTGCTGGCTGTGTTTCTGTGGCTCAGTGGTAGAGCATTGTGTTAGCAGCGCAAAAGGTTGTGGGTTCAATTGACCCTTCGCTAAGCCCCGCCCTCCTTAGTTACTGTTGCTACGCCTGTCAAGCTTTCGCACCTGGCACGTCTATTACAGTATGTATGCACCGGTGTCAGACATTCCCAAGGAAATAATTAGTAATTTTTGGCAAACAGGTGAAATATCTGAGAGATCAAAACAAAAGGGACTGCAGTATGCATTCGAGGGATATATCTACGACATAATATGAAACCGATTAGAGAATAATTTCATCAAAATTTAAGCTAAAGCCTATAACGTTAGGTCCCAGCGCAAGCAGCAGCAGCCTCACACGCTGACCATTCAAAGGGGAAACACAAATTGAGGAACAGGTATGTTCATGCACAGCAGGGTAAGTGAAATTTGAAAATAATCTAATAATTATAAATCAAACAGTTTATCCATAAATATTGTGGAATAAACACAAGACATTAGCCTGACCACTTTGTAATGATAACATTCTCCCGCTCATATTTTTAGCGCGCCAGGCTAATGTTACTGCTCACACGTCGTGGATTTAATCTACGCCTTGGACCTGGCAAGAGCCAGAGATGCTGAGCTGAGCCATACATTATGAACAACACAAACAAATTCCTCCTGCACGAGTCTGCCACAGCAGTGGGAGAAGCCAAGGGGTAACAAAATAAGGGCAGTGGCAATATCATCGGTAGTTGTCGCTAAAGCCATTGAAAACCGTATGCTACCGAAACGAAACGTGCTACCTTTCAGATTGTGCTACTAGTAATATTTGCAATGGTTTAAGGGTAAGTTTAGGATAAGGGTAAGTGTGGACGGGTAGGTTTAGGGTAGGGGTAGGTATGGACATGAAAAAAATCCTCAAACCACATGAATAAGATGCTGGTAGCACAATCTGATAGGTAGCATTTTTCGCTATCGATTTGTGCTACCTATCTTTTTTAATGGGAGGTAGCACCAGGCACGTGCAGAGGGGGGGGGGGTTAGGGTGCTTGAGCACCTGCCCCTTTCTCCCGTGATGCCCAAAGTGCCCTTTTGTCAAGGCAACTTTTTTTTTTTAAACACCCTTCTGTGAAGGCCTGCACAATGTAACTATTAGTAAAATTGATTAATAATTTAGCCGTAAATAAAATCACCCACATGATAACCTTTCACCTGACGACCTCATCCGAACGATCCCTCGCGCTCAGGCACCACTTCAATATCGTCCGCGCCACGGTTGCAGCTTAAGTAAGTGGGGTTCTCAGCACTGGTAAAACAAGGCTATACTGATTTTCTCATTCTCCGAATTTTACTTATCAATCCTGTTTTTAATTATCATTATCATTCAAAAATGAATAAATTCAGAACAGGATTAGAATACACTTATATTTTAAATATGACCATTTTTTTTCTACAAAAGCAACAGTAGTGTTTACAATAGCAAAAACACCTTAGCCTGTAAAGTCAATAACATCTCTCTGGAAAAAAAAAATGTCAGTATGAAACGAATAATATACCTGACCTGACATCACAGTGCAGAGTGAAGAAGATATGTCCCTTATAGATTTCAGAAAAAAAGTGTGAAATGTCCCTGTGTGTGTGTGTGTGTGTGTGTGTGTGTTCTGCAGTGCAAAGATGCCTCGCAAAGAGAGAAGAATAAAACAAAAAAAGAAGGAGCTACTTGAGGCAGATGCAAATAAATATTATTTAACTTTTAAACTTAAAATGGTCTTTTCTGTTCTGTTTCTTTTTCAAAACTGCATCATGGCATTTGCTACTGTATCAATACAGAAGCATTCGCATCAATACGCGTATCAGCAAGGAATGCGTCACTATACATTGCTGTTATGATATTTTGTGCACAGCCCTATTTAAAGCCTTGTTTCATGTGCCCCTTTTATATTTTGAGCACCTGCCCCTCCAAAGGTCTCTGCACGGCCCTGGGTAGCACAATCTGAGCGGGTAGCACAAATCGTCAGAACACCGGTATGCAGAAAGCAGACAAGTTGAAAATTATGTTTATGGTTAATAGTTATGGGATTTGGCAGATGCAGATTTGCACAATCCATACGCACAACGCTTTGACATGTTTCCCTCGCTCGAAAGCTTGCCAGATCTGCCGCGCCTAGTTACGGTTGCTAAGCCACGATTGGTCTGTAGCGATTTTCAGGCGTGGCTTAGCGAAGGGTCAATTCCCAGGGAACATGCATAACCTGAATATACTGTAAGTCGCTTTGGATAAAAGTGTCTGCTAAATGCATAATGTATAACCTGCATTCATGTTTCTGTCACTATAGCAAATTCCTCGTATGTGTAAACATACCTGACAATAAAGCTTATTCTCATTCTCTCTGTTTATAGTAAAATATCAGAATACAAATTCACACATGCATTTCAGTTTGTCTGTTAGATTTTTCCATTTAATATTTACAAATATTACAATTTTAAGAATAACATTAAAATAATAAACAGAAGTACAGTTATGTAACCAATAAATAAATCAGTGTTTCCATAATTCCTTTCATTTGTGTTTAAAGTTTTGTTCATTGGGTTTTACTTTTGTTTTGGTTTACATTAAACAGTTTAACACAGACTAATGAAATAAATGCTGTTAGGACATCTGTATCTTGTAGATATCACAATAGTGACTGCATAGTTTAAGTCTGATGATAAGAATTAAATTAACTTTAACTGACAATTTACAGGAGATCAGCATAATGAATGAGGTGAAAACAGGATCTTTTATCATGAAATAAAGAGTATTTTCAGCAGCTGATAATATTGATGAGTCTAAGACTATAAACACTCATTAAACAAGACATTCAGGATCAGCAGCAGATCATCTCTCTTTGTTATAATTATAATATTTAGAGTGCTTTCCATTAGAAATACAGCTCTATTGAAAAAAACACTTCTTACACGACATGACTGATACACTTATCTTTACAGTTTCTGTTTGCAGTCTTATTCAAATATAAAAACGTAAAGTAACTAAACTTGTTTTTTTACAAACAGTAATGTAAAAAAATAAAAAGCGCTAAATAACATTAAAATCTCATCAGGAAAAACTTGAGATTGCTTTCTATTAATTTCCCTCAGATTCATACTTTAGCTTTTGACTCCAAACACTGAAACAATCATACACACGAATGTACAGAAAACAAACACTGGAAGAAAATGAAAAAAAAAAATCGCCCATGAATTCAAATAAAGAAATTGTTATTTTGGTGTTTTAGCCGTTGATGGGAATAAAAATCGTTGCAGCTTGTGGAAGAACATTAACACGTTTCATTAACAAAGCACTAACGTTTCTGTAATTGATCAAACTGTCGTCACACGTGCAGCACATCTAACACACAGTCTAGTTTTATCTTAATATACTCATTACCAAACAGTTACAATCATAGAAATTACATTAATTTAATAACCAATATACAGGAGGGAGAAAAAAGAAGGCTTACCCATTGTAGCTTCGCTCGTTTTCTGATGAACAACTGCTTCTTCTTCTCGTGTTATTGGCGGTTGGCAACCCAACTAAAATGGTGCATTCCCGCCACCTACTGGATAGGAGTGTGGAGCGCATAATGTTTAGGAAGTTGGATAACAATAATACAATTACCTCTGGAAGGGGGGACATGGATAAAATAAAAAACATTAAATAAAATAAAAATTAATAACAACAAACATACATAAATAATACATCCATTTTAAATAAATAACAAATATAACACAAATATAACGAAATACTACTACAATCTCTTAAATTCTATTCATCAATCTTGTTTCTTTTAAGAAAAAAAAATATTCATGGGATATTCTTGATTGCTTTGGGCCATTTCCTAATATAACCTGAGGTGTCAAATTATTTATTCCCAAGGATCTTAACGCTTGATTTAATAGAAATCTTTCTCTTTCATATGCATCTCACACACTATAAGAACGTGTTCTATTGATTCAGCATGACCACATTTATCACACTTTCCAGTTTCATGTTTCCCCATTCTATGTAGGCACTGATTTAGCAAACAATGTCCAATACGCATCCTTGACATTAAAACGACATCTTTTCTATTGCCATACTTTCTTCATTCTCTACCTACTTTCTCTTGAATGTGATATGTGTCTACCTTTTCTTCCACTATCCCACTCCTTCTGCCATTTCTTTTTTATTTCATTTGCAATTAACCCTTTTACTTCTGTTTTACTCATTGACACTTTAATGTCAATTTGTGCTTGTTTCAAAGTCAGTTTAGCCAGATGGTCGGCCACCTCATTTCCATCCACACCCATGTGTGATGGTACCCACATGAAGTTTACTATTAGTCCTGATTGACTTATTCTAAATAAACTCTGCATCACTTCAAATATCATATCTTATCTTGCTGTTGCATTTCCACTTCACAAGCTATTTAAAACTGAAAGGAAGTCTGTGCAAATTACTGATCTTATTGGTTGTACTTCTATCCACTGAAGGGCTAGGAATATTGCTATAATCTCTGTAGTAAAAACAGATATCTGATCTGAAATACTTTTTGAAATTACTTTGAATTGGGGTATATAAACTGCTGCTGCTGTGAATCCAGATTCAGGATCTTTAGAGCCATCCGTGTATATTTTTACTGTGCTATAATATGTTTGCTCAATATATTGCTGCACTTCTATGTGTGTTAATATACTTCTTTCCTTGTTATGTTTTCCTTCGTAAGGTTGAGTGTCAACTACAGGCATAGGAAAAAGCCAAGGGGGAATTGCTGAAGTTGCCACAGAAGGGGCTATTTTGATGTCACTTAATCCCATACTTTGGGCCTCCTCATTGGCAGTCCATCCAAAGCTTGATAGATTTTTATACTCATATTGCCAACAATTATTCAGAACTTTCTTAATTGGATGACTATCTGAGTGACCTTTTATATTAATCCAGTATCTCATCTTTAACTTGAGCCTTCTAAATTCAAGAGGCATTTCACCCATTTCTACTTGTACTGCTGTGATTGGAGATGATCTTATTGCTCCACAACATATTCAAAGTGCTTGTGATTGAATTGCCTCAACCTTTAAAAGTTGAGATTTTGATGCAGAACTATACACCATACAACCATAATCAATAGCTGCTCTTATCAGTGCACCGTATACTCTTTTAAGAGACTGACGACATGCTCCCCATTCAACTCCTGCCAAACACCTCATTAAATGTATTGCTTTTTGCAACCATTTTCTGGATATGAATTCTAAAATTCAGTTTAGTATCCATCCACATTCCTAGAAATCTAATAACTGACACTTGCTCTAATTGTTTTCCATACATTTTAATATTTATAACTGGATTTGTTTTTATTTTTGTAAAACATGCTGATGAACTACTTCTTCTTCGATTTTATGGCTGGTAGCACCAACATTAAGGTGCATTATCGCCACCTACTGTATTGGAGTGTGGACCAGAGTTTACCCATTCCATAAAAAACAGCTCTGTTCTCTTGAGATAAAGAAATAAACTCTATAATCCATGAGCAAATATATTTTTTAAGCTTTAATTAATCCACTCCCATCTTTCTAAGTTCATTTTTCATTATTTCTCGTTCATTAGTATACTTTTGACAAACACATATAACATGTTCTACTGATTCCTCTTCTCCACAGTGCTCACATAATCCTGTTGGATGTTTCTGATGAACTATGGTGCGGCGCAGGGACAAAATACCAAATGTCTGCAATATTTACACCACCAGGGGACTCTCACACACCATTTAATATCATTTACAGTCTAATTTCATGGAATTCAACACTGTGAATTGTTATAATCTTTATTATCTTTTTGATTCGGTTACATCAACAGACTTCAGCAAACGACACGATCAGCTATTGAGACATTTACAACTATCACAACATCATTTATTAATTAATCTGTGATGAACCATGTTTCATACAAAACACAGAACTAGAACATATCAAACTAATTAAGGTAAACTCAATTCATTGGTTCTTTTACTTTTAAAATTCAAATTATTACATTGTTTATATTTGTTGTATTTTAATTGTGTTTGTTTTTTCTATATTTCTGTATATTAATGGGAGATAAGAGAAATAAAAAGAAACAAAAACTCTTAAATCCTTTGAATTAAACCAGTGTTTTCCAAGAACTTAAATAAAGCAGCTCTGATATGGCCTCACTTTAATAATTATTTAATAATAAAAATATCATACTCTCATTTGTCCTATAACTATTATCTATCCTCCACATACCCCCACAATGCATGATGACATAATAAAGTTAATAAAGTGGGAGGTTTATCTTATCTAATTTACAAAATATTTAAACTAATTGCGGTTTAATTTGTATTTACTTGTTCATAAACTGACAGTAATAAAGAAAACCCCATGGACAGTACATTTACATTTAGTCATTTAGCAGAGCTTTTATCCAAAGCGACTTACAATTGGGAGTACAGTATACCACAGGGCAAAAAACATAATGATAATATCTGCAGAAACGTAATGAACGCTATTAAAATGAATGTAATATGCAGATCTGTAGAACAAGGTTATGAAATTAAATGTATAAACACCAGCCAGAAAGAGGGCTATTTCATTCAGTATAGTAGTAAAACTTTCATCATGATAAAAACATTAATCATCTATACATTAGCAATGGTTATTAATGAAAACTATACGAGTAATATTTAGTTTATTTCATGTATTTATACAGGGACAATGCACAACACAAGTGTTGTGTCAGAGTTAGCTATTACATTTACATTTATGCATTTAGCAGAATTTGGCGCGGTTTTGATCAGCTACCGTTGGTTTCGCGGTGATGACGTCATAATTCGCGCGCTTCAGCGGAGTTTCTGAGGTGAGCAGTTCACGCTATTTCACATAATTGTAAAATACATGTTACATAGTTTGTTTAATCACCAATGAATAGTTTTTTTTATCGGACTTAGTGCTGTTTGTGTGCCTGCTAACATGGATAGCTATCTAAAGAAGGCTTTGTAGTCTCTCTTCATACAAAACGATAAGAGACAACTGTTTTGTTGTTGTGAATGTAACATTAGTTATTAGAAAATACAATTATATTTAGATTCAATCAGGCAGATAAATAAATAAAGATGTCAGTGTCTTTATATTTGCCTATTATTTTTTCTGTATCACTTGAGATGTAATTGTCACATTAGAACGATTTCCCAGGATTTCATCATTTATTGTGAGTCAAACAATCAGTTTCTATCAGCAAACAAAGAGAGATGATCTGCTGCTGATCCTGAATGGCTTGTTTAATGAGTGTTTATAGTCTGATTATCATCGGTATTATCAGAATATTGCTGAAAATCCTCTTTATTTCATATCAATAGATCCTGTTTTCACCTCATTCATTATGCTGATGACTTCATGTTAATTGCCACATTAAGCTCGTTTAATTGCTATTAACAGACTTAAGCAAACAATACGATCAGTTATTTTGGCATTACAAGATATAACTAAGTATCATAATTGCATTTATTTAATGAATCTGTGATAAACCTTGTTTCATATAAAACACAAAATAAAAATAATTTGTGAATTAGTATAGAACACTTTGATGGATAGGTGAATATTATAATTAAGTTGTAACTAAGTATACTATTTTAATCAGGAATGGATTTATTGATTTTTATTCATTTCAGTCTACAAGTGAAGACGAGCATCAGAGCATCAGTTTGAAGTGAAATCTGCAGAGACAGAGTTTATTGAAGGACAGAGAGAACATGAGAGATCCAGAACCCTGCAGAATGAAACACACTGAAGAACAAACAGGTTGTGTTTATACTTCATCCTTCATCAATGAGACTGAGGAACATTAAGAATATAATAAGAGAGAGCTTCTCTCTCCTCCATATATATAAATAAATATATATATATATATTTATTTATTTATTAGGTGTCTTACGAGACACTTATCCCACAAGATGAGACACGAGACTGGGTTCACGAGAACAATGAGAGATTTTTAGACTTTTTATTTAAATCCTCAATGATTAAATATATGGGGGAAAATTTGTCTTTTATTCAACTGAAAAACACAAAATGCCAAAAAATGTAGGTGCATTTCTTAAATCAACTTACACTTTATGAAATTAAACTTCTTTTTTAATTAATTATAAGCAGTAGTCTAATAAACAACATGTTATCTAGAGCTGCACGGTTCTGGATAAATTGAGAATCACAGATTTTTTTTATAAATTGGAGATCACGATTCTCTCACAAAATAACGTAATTTACTAGTGGTTTTGACAAAATGCCAATTTCTTAAGTCTTTTAATATTCATTTGAACATAGGGCTGTGAGAATAACCGCATTACCGCGGTAATGAGATGCCGATCAGCAGACTTTTTTTCACGGATCGGACAAGATTTCTTGCTACGCGGGAATAAAACACGGTAGCGGTCGGTAACTCTGGTGTAATTTGAACGGGAGTGGGCGGTCTAACAATATCCCGTTCCCGACATCTTTTCAGAACAGTATATCTGTGCTTTTTTACTCCCTCTTATTGCTCACGCGCTGCACGCATGGACCAGTGCATCTGTGTCATGTATTTATTGCACAGCGTGTGCATAACGGCACCCTGACAGAACAGGCGGGCTGTTGATGAGCAGGGCCGGCGCGTGCATTTAGGCGAACTAGGCAGTCGCCTGGGCGGCAGCAGTCAGAGCAAAAGGACAGATGTTTTTAGTTTATCTTTTGGGCATTCTTTATCACCCCTTAGTTGTTCCAAATCTAAATTAATTTTGCTTCATAGTAATGCTGCTCCCGCGGCACCCCCCAACTGAGCTCTACATGCAAAACATTATAATGTACATTCATAAATGTCATCAAAACGAATACAACTATCCAGACATGAATTCCTTTCACTGCTGGTGATGTCTTATGGGTTTTAAAGCCAGACACGCGCTTCTGAAAGGTAAGATTGTAGCATAATGTATGTGTGTGAGAGAGAAAGCGCGCGCGGGGGAGATATAACAAGTGTAATGTTATTTATTAAACATCCAAAATAATGTTTTGTTGTGTTTTAGCCAAGTGGAATACTAAATATTTTGCCCTTATCGTATACAGTGTTTAATTTGTGTAATAAAGCGGGGTGACCGATCCGGCATGAGGATGGAGAGGTAAGGGATAATTCGCGCAAACACTTGGTTGACCCCCTTAAGTGATTACCAACTTCCATCAGTTGCTTTTCTTGTGTGCATATATACTCTAAAAATCACGGTTATTTTATAAAAACAATTGTTTTAATGTTTGGGTAGTTTTTGTGTAACCCATATCCTATATGACAGTCGCAGAGTCTGCGTTTGCATTGAGTGCAGGCAGATATTTTGCCTTCTCTTCGGGTGAGAGCAGTTCCCAGTGCCACTGACTTTTTTTGGTCAAATATAGGTTTGTTTCATTTAATCTATAAAACCGTAAACGATTTTATTTTATGCAAAGCAAACCAAGTCACCTAAACGAGCCAGATCAGGCTTTTTGCGAGTATTACATTTTTTATTTTTACTTCTAAAATGCTTGTTAAACGAATTTAAATATAAGAAATGTTGTATACATGTTTAAACGGTGAAATATGTTGTATTAAGAGCTGTATTTGACAAAAATAAAGGCATTAAGACAAGAAATAAATAAATAAAGAAGAATAAAAAACAATGACAAGCTAAAACAAAACGAAACCAACAGCAACTATATATAATAATCAAATTAATAATTTTCTAATCAGCATGCTTTAATTTAGTGTCACTAGTGGTTTGCGTCAATACGCTTAAATTAAAATATCTTCGGTCTGTGCTCTGGAAGTGTTATTTTAATTTTAATTCTGCTAAACTTTAATTACTAAAACTCAAATTAAAACCGAAACGAACCTGTATAGAGTAGAAAACTGACACGTCAGGCTTGTACACTTAATCTGCGTTTGCAGCTTTACTAGTGGTTATTTATTATTTATTTTACATTGCAGTAGGGGAAAAAAAAAATAATCATAAAAACATGCCCGTGTCTGCTTTTATTTTAATGTAGTTGTGTCAATAAACAAATTATCCAATATTTCACATGCATCTTTAAAATCATATTTGAGTGAAGTGGGGGCGGCACGGCAGGGCCTAGAGCCCTGAGGATGAGTGACAGAGCAGAATAAGGATGGAGCAAAGTGTGGAGGCGCTGTCCTTGAAGAACATTCAACTCCGACTGCAAAATGGTCAGAATCCCACCTCAGGAAAGTCTGACTCGGGACATTCTTCTCAGGGATGTTAAATTGTTTGGTTTCATGAAAAATATATTTAATTTTGCCATGTCTAAGCCAACGGTTTTTTTGTTCATATTTTACACATAAATGAAAATGAGGATGTCTTTTTTTTCCTCTGCCACACTTTTCCTACTGTGTTGACTGCAAAAGTTAAAAAAAAAATTGTATTTTGACAAGACCAATAAAAATAACAAATATGCTATTTGTAAATTTTTTGGGACAAACTGGCCTACATTGTTATTATTTTGTTTCTCTCTGCGACACTTATTATTACGTTGACAACAAAATGTAAAACTAATTTGATTCTGGACAAGACGAATAAAATAAATAGCCTACAATAAAACATATATTTTTTTGCCGTCTTAATTTTTTTATTTGTTATCTCTGTCTCTTTCAGTAGTGGAAGTTTAATTGTGAGATTCTGGAAACTAGATATATTTAGTGGGAACAGTCGGGTCAGGAAGAACAAAAACCTCTTTTATTTTGCACTTTAAAATAATATTAATTACATCCTAATTTGCTGTTACAACCTAAACTACTGCTAACTCTTTAGCAGTTATAGGGATTTTATAATAATTAAGGAATTCACAGTAATTAAAAAGATTTCCATTATTCTTGAATAACTGTCTAACCAAAATGATACCGTTATTATACCAGTTTCTATAAAATAAAGACTTATTTTTAAACTTAATATATTTGTTGTTCCATATCACTGATTTATGTGGAGAAACGTTATGCTTAAAGATGAGCATCCACAATAAACAAACCTGTTTATGAAAAGAAGAAAGCTTTATCGGAAGTTTGTTAATATCAAAGTTACATCTCAAAAAAAAAATCTAAACCCCCAATTTGTCAAAAATTAACTCAGGGATGATATTCCAAATTTTGACTTTAAATTTCAGGTAGTTCTTAATCCACTTGTTCTTAAATACACAGTTAGCAGTATTAAAGTCTATTACATTAAGACCACCATCTTCAATTGGATTGCACAAAACTGTCTTTTTTAAATAATGTGGTCTGTTCTTCCAGATGAATTTGAACAAAAAAGTATCCACCTCTTTTATGACCGATTGCAGAACATCTAATGCAAAAGCTGTATACACTAAACGTGACAACCCTTCAGCTTTGGATAATAATATTCTTCCTTTTAGTGACAGATCTCTCATTAACCATGGTTTTAATTTAGTTTAATTTTCTTAATAATTGGTGTAAAATTCAAATTATTTCTCTCCTTTTGATCTTTACAGATCTTATACCTAAATAATCTACCATCTCTTTTACTGGAATACCAAGTATGTTATTATAATTACATATTTTCAAAGGGAATAACACACATTTATTTATATTTAAACACACACCAGATACGGATGAGAAAATATTAAGGCAATCAATAGCTTTTTTAATTTCAGTTTCATTTTTTTTAATGGCTGTGTCATCCGCTAATTGAGAGCATTTCAACTCTTTCTCTAAAATTTTAATACCACAAAATGTATCTCTTTTAATATGTATGGCCATAGTTTGTGTTACAAGCAAGAAAAGAAAAGGTGAAATGGGGCAGCCTTGTCGTATACCTCTATTTATTTTAAACCTTGATGTTGTTCCATGTGATAACTTAATAGAACTGTTACAATCATTGTACAGTGTCTGAATAGCTTTTAAAAAATATTCTCCAAAACCAAAAAAAATTAAGGTCTCCAACATAAAATTATGATCGATAGTATCAAATGCTTTAAAAAAATCTACAAATAAAATACAACTATTATCTGTAATAAATTCTTTGTAGTCAATTAAATCTAAAATGAGTCTAATATTATTAGAGATATATTCCCGGATCCGCCATGGCCACCTGGGTCCCGGAACGGGCACCGCCTCCAGAGCGCCCCTCCTCTCCCCTCTCGATGTTATACGGCGCGGGACGCGCCTATTTTGGGGGGGTGTAATGTCAGACTTTGTCTCCCTCTGCCTTGTGTTTCGTTACCCTTGTGTTATGTGCCCATATTTGGTCCGTCCTGTTCCCCATCATTAGTTAATTAGTCTCCGTCTGTGTCTTGATTACGTCCCAGGTGTTTCCAGTTATGTCTCCCTATATATAGTCTGTTCTGCCCCATGTTTCCTGTGGATTATTGTTTATACCTACGCTGGTGTATAGATGTCCTGACCTGTGTCTCCTCCGTCTGTTCCGAATTAAAAACCCTTGTTTGTTTATATCCTCGTCTCCTCGTTCCTGGATCCCCGTGCAGCAATGTGACAGCATTACTCAATTTGTTGTCATCCGAATATAAATTCTCATAAAAATCTGCCACATATCTTGATATTTCTTTAATGTTTTCTGTTAACTTTCCATTAAAATTCAATTTGACCATAGATGTACATTCTACATTTCTTTCTTCCATATTTAAAAATATTTAGTACTTTTTTCTCCTTCCTCTAACAACACCCCTTGCTTTAAATTCATATATTCTATCTAATTCCAACTGTAGTTGTAGTAAGTTATTTTATTTTCTTGATTTATATTACAATCGCCAGAAAGTCTTATAATTTCATGTATGATTTGTTTCTTCTTTTTCTCTTCTAAGTTTTGCTATTTCTTTCCCCCTTCTTATGGCTAAAGTTCTAATTTGATACTTCATTAATTCCCAATTAACACCAAATAGCTTTGTTACATTTGCCTCATTCCAACAATCTATGATAATCTTTTTTGCTTCATCTCTAAACTGCACATCTGTCAATATATTCTGGTTCATTTTCCAATACGAATTTTTTTTTCCTCTTTGGATATATTTGTATTTAATGATAGAAAAATGACTTTGTGGTCTGTGAGAACAGAGGACTCTATAGAAACCTCATTAACATAGTTCAATAAATTCCTTGAAATTAACCAATAGTCTATAAGTTTTTACACCAAGTAAATTGAATTTGTTCTGGATACTTATGTCTCCATATATCAATCAAGTCAAAGGTAGAACATAAATTATTTAATTCTGGAAGAACAGACCTGTTATTTGGACGAGGTGGCAAGCAATCCTTTTCAGAATCCCATATTGTATTGAAATCCCCTCCAACTACTAGTTTTACATTGCTGTATAGTTCCACTGTTTTTTCAATTTGGTCTTCAAAGTTCAAAATAAAGATTTGTTTTTTAGTGCTAAAGTTACTTGCATAAATATTCCCTAAAACTAAAATTTCAGTATTCTTTTCTATTACCAATATCACCCATCGACCTGAATCATGTATATTAGTTTGAATCATTTTTCCTTTAAAAGTACCTTTCAAGATTGCAACACCGGCTGCAGGATTACTCCCATATGACATCCATAAATCATCCCCCACTGACTTTTCCAAAAATTATAATCAGACAAAGATGCATGCGTTTCTTGAATTAAATAAAAGTCACATTTAAATTTCTTGAAAAACAAAAAAAATCGCTTTCCTTTTCATCAAATCACGGATTCCCCTGACATTTAAAGATAAAACTGACAAAGACACCAATGTGCTATATTAACAATAAGGCTTACCAAAAATAAACAAAACAAGTTTCCAACACCTCAAGAATATAACTACAACTCAAATCGACCCTAATAGAACTTAACTTAAATCAATTTATCTCTCTTTAACTATAGGCTTCTTTGCAACATAACAATTCTATTTCAATTAACATATGAAGATCACGACAGACCATAAACTACATTTTTTGTATTAATGTAATAAACCAAATGACGATTGCACTTGTTGCCATCATAGAACTGTAATCGTGTTCACATTCAGTTCTTGAATAAGATGAAAGGACATACAATTATCTTGAGTCTTTAGGGAGATATTTCCTTTTTACCATTTTACTGCAGCGTTTTCGAGATATGGGACATTATTTGATTTAGAGGGGTATAAACACCCAGTTTCTAATAAGTACAAGAAAAGAATGGACAGTTCTTATAGAGGACATCCCATACTATATGCACTCCTCATATGAAACCATTTTACTGCAGCGTTTCTGAGTAAAATGGTTTCATATGAGGAGTGCATATAGTATGGGATGTCCCATATAAGAACTGACCATTAATTTATTGTACTTATTAGAAATGGTGTCTTTATACCCCTCTAAATCGAATGATGTCCCATTTATGGAAAACGCCTGCAGTAAAATGGTTTCATATGAGGTGTGCATGTAGTATGGGATGTCCTACATAAGAACTGACCATTAATTTCTTGTACTTATTAGAAATGGTGTCTTTATACCCCTTTAAATCGAAGAATGTCCCCATTTATGGAAAAACGCTCTGCAGTAAAATGATTTCATATGAGGTGTGCATGTAGTATGGGATGTCCTATATTAGAACTGACCATTAATTTCTTTGTACTTATTTGAAATGGTGTCTTTATACCCCTCTAAATCGAATAATGTCCCATTTATGGAAAACGCTGCAGTAAAATGGTTTCATATGAGGTGTGCATGTAGTATGGGATGTCCTATATTAGAACTGACCATTAATTTCTTGTACTTATTAGAATGGTGTCTTTATAGTCCTCAAAATGTATTAATGTCCCATTTCTCAAAAATGCTGCAGTAAAATGGTTTCATATGAGGTGTGCATATAGTATGGGATGTCCCATTAAGAAATGACCATTAATTTCTTGTAACTTATTAGAAATGGCTGTCTTTATTACCCCTCTAAATCGAATGATGTCCCATTTATGGGAAAACGCCTGCAAGGTAAAATGGTTTTCATATGAGGTGTGCATGTAGTATGGGATGTCCTATATAAGAACTGACCATTAATTTCTTGTACTTATTAGAAATGGTTTGTCTTTATACCCTTTTAAATCGAGATAATGAGTCCCATTTATGGAAAACGCTCTGCAGTAAAAATGGTTTCCTATGAGAGTGTGCATGTAGTATGGGATGTCATATAATTAGAAACTGACCATAATTTCTTTCCTACATATAAGAAATGGTGTATTTTACCCTCTAAATTTAATAATGTCCCATATCTCAGAACGCTGCAGTTAAACGGTTTTCAAATGAGGTGTGCATGTGAGTATGTGGATGTTCTATATAAGAACTGACCATTAATTTCTTGTACTTATTAGAAATGGTGGTCTTTATACCCCTGTTGTGGCAATTTCTTTCTTAACAAACATAATCACTGAGTAAGGAGACAAAACTCTGAGAGTCCAATTATCATAATAAAAGTATTTATTCCTTTGCAAGAGAAGATCCCTCAGTTTAACACCATAGCTGTGGAGTCAGTCAGGAGCGAGAGGAGAGAGAGATAGAGGTGTGAGAGAGAGAGAGAGAGAGAGAGAGTGATAGAGAGAGAGTGGACAGAGAGATAGAGAGAGAGTGAGCTAAGGAGATGCAGTGCCGGTTCTGTTTTTATAGTTCTTTCTACCAAAGGCCTCTCCTTCCCTCCTCTACATGGGAGGGATACAGTCTGGTTACCGATTATGGTTATACAGAAAAGGGAGGCAAATGCCCCCTTGACCCCTGACCATCTGCGTTTCCTTACCTCTATCACTTCTCAATCATAGTAAATCACACATAGAATGCTTTTCTAACTACGAGTGAGAAAACATATAATGCATACATCTGAATCTATGTCTCACTGTTTGATTACTGCCCATAAGGAAAAATTCCTTTACACCCCTCAAAAATCGAATAATGTCCCATTTATGCAAAACGCTGCAGTAAAATGATTTCATATGAGGTGTGCATGTAGTATGGGATGTCCTATATTAGAACTGACCATTAATTTCTTGTACTTATTAGAAATGGTGTCTTTATACCCCTCTAAATTTAATAATGTCCCATATCTCAGAAACGCTGCAGTAAAACGGTTTCAAATGAGGTGTGCATGTAGTATGGGATGTTCTATATAAGAACTGACCATTAATTTCTTGTACTTATTAGAAATGGTGTCTTTATACCCCTGTTGTGGCAATTTCTTTCTAACAAACATCATCACTGAGTAAGAGACAACTCTGAGTCCAAATTATCATAATAAAAGTATTTATTCCCTTGCAAGAGAAGATCCCTCAGTTCTAACACACATAGCTGTGTGTCAGTCAGGAGCGAGAGAGAGAGAGAGATAGAGAGAGAGAGAGAGAGAGAGAGTCTGAGAGATGAGAGAGAGAGAGAGAGAGA